>CM045552.1:23858445-24458445 GCA_024721245.1 Mitragyna speciosa | reverse complement strand
AAGTCCATACCTTGTTTCTCTCAAATTGATTCAATTCTTCTTGCATGGCTACTATCCAACAATCATCTTTCAAGGCATCTTCTACATTCTTAGGTTCAAATTGGGATAGCAAAGCAAAGTTATCAACTAAAGGTTTATAAGAGGATCTAGTCTCTAACTCTTTCCGAAGGATCTCCTATAATAAACTCCTTAGGATGATTGGGTACAAATCTCCAAGTTTTGGGTAGATCCTTTGTAGTGTCATCATCTTTCTTCAACAACTATATCTTCACTAGTACTTACTTCTTTATTAGGAATACTAACACCTTCTTGAAGAGTAAGATTCTCCAATTTTTCTTGAACACTAACATCCTCATCTTCACTAATCCCTTTTGAAACTACATCATGTAATTCATCAAAAGTAACATGAATGGCTTCTTCAACTACTAAGGTTCTTCTATTGTACACTCTATAGGCTCTCTTATCACTAGCATATCCTAAAAAGATGCCTTCATCCGTCTTCTTATCAAACTTGCCAAGATGTTCCTTAATATTCAAAATAAAGCATTTACAACCAAAAACTTTAAAATAACCAATAATTGGCCTTTTTCCAAATATGAGTTCATAAGAAGTTTTATTCAAAATTGGTCTTAATAAAATTCTATTCATAACATAACAAGCCGTATTGACCGCTTCGGCCCAAAAATATTTTGGTAAATCACATTCATTTATCATAGTTCTAGCGGTCTCTTGAAGAGTTCTATTTTTTCTTTCAACAACCCCATTTTGTTGGGGAACCCTTGCAGTAGAAAATTCATGTGTGATACCATTGTGATCACAAAATTCGAAAAAACCACAATACTTAAATTCGGTTCCATTATCACTTCCTAATTTTCACAATGGTTAAGTTTAACAAATTTTGAACTTTTGCAAACAAAGAGACAAAATTTTTAAAAGCTTCATCCTTGTGTGCAAGAAATAGTACCCAAGTGTATCTTGAATAATCATCCACAATAACAAAAGCATATCTTTTTCCCCCAAGACTTGCTACTTGAGTAGGACCGAACAAGTCCAAATGTAAAAGCTCCAAAGGTCTTGTAGTTGAAACACAATTTTTAGGTTTAAAAGAGACCTTGGTTTGTTTTTCAAATTGGCAAGTACTACAAATCTTGTCTTTGTCAAATTTAATTTTAGGAAGCCCTCGGACAAGTTCTTTTCTAGATAATTCACTCAACAAGTCCATATTGAAGTGACAAAGCCTTCTATGCCAAAGCCAAGGATCATCACTAAGAGCCTTAAGACATCTAATTCTATTAGAGTCTATTCTATCTAGATAAACTACATAGATGTCATCATGTCTAATTCCTTTAAAAACTACATTATAACTAGAGTCAAGAACCAAACACTCATGTTTTTTGAATAGAACAAATAAATCTTTATCACATAATTGACTAACACTTAGCAAATTATAACTAAGATTATCAACAAGTAAGACATTTTGAATAAGAGTTTCATTATTGTTACCTATATCACCTACTCCAACAGTTTTAGCCTTCATGTCATCTCCAAATGTGACTTTTTCCGCTATTCTTTTGCTTTAGCTTGACAAACAAAGATGGATCTCCGGTCATATGTCTTGAGCATCCACTATCAATGAACCATTTTGACTCCTTGATGGTATTTTTGAGGCTCACCTACACAAATGTAAAAGAAAAATATTTGGTACCCTTTTATTTTAAATTTTGGGTCCATACTAGTTAGCACAATCTTTAACAATCCACATTGTTTTCATTCCTTGTTCCATATTTCTTTTAACATAGCAATTATTTTTCATGTGGCCTACTTGACAACAAAAATTACACATAATATGAGCATTATTCACATGCATAGGTCTAATAAATCTTATTTTATTCTTTCTATATAGAGTGAATCTATTTGTACTAAGCATACTCTTGGTGATTTCCTTTTCTAAAAATTCTTGTTTTTGTCCTTCCAAGAAAATCATTAAGTTCTCTTATTCTAATTTTTAAACTTTTCTTGTTCACTCTTGATTTTATTGTAAAAAAGGGATCTCTCATCTAACTTTCTTTTCAAATTATCAAAATTCAAAGTCAAATCTACATTGCATTTCTTCAATTCATCATTTTCACTTTTCAAATTTTTGTTCTCTTCAATCAATCTAGCACTCTTCACCCAACAATGAGTTAATTTTCAATCTCAATTCTTTGTTTCTAGCATAAGATTCTTTTAAACTATTATGCAATTTGCAAACAAAGTTTTCAATATCATCATCATCTTCATCATTCCAATCATCACTTACATTCTTGTCTATAGAAGAGCAATTAGAGGTTACCTCATGGTCTCCTATGGCCATAAATGCCATTTGAGCAATTTCTTCTTCTTCTTCAATTTCTCCATCGAATTACACTCATTCCATGTCAATTGAAAGTTGTTGAATCTTTGTTTCCTTTCACTTCTTCCTTCCTTCTTTTTCTTTGAAGGACACTCATTCATATAGTGTCCTAGTTGTCCACACTCAAAACACTTGTCATTTTGCTTCTTGATACCTCTTGCTTTCCTCTATTTCTTGAGGAGCTTGATTGATTGAGATTACCTTGTCCTCCTCTTCTAAATCTTCTCTTGTTTGTGAGGAACTTTTTGAAGCTCTTAGTTAGTAGAGCCAAGTCATTGTCTTCCATTTCCATGTCTTCACCATCAATTGAGAAGTCCTCTTCATCATCTTGTGAAGACTTCAATGCCATATTTTTCTTGATTTTGGCCTCTTCCTCCTCTTGTACCTTAGATTTCAATTTAAGCTCAAAAGAGGTTAAAGAATTTATAAGAAATTCAATAGGCATAGTATTTAGATCTTTGGCTTCTTCTATGGCTGTGACTTTACTTTCCCACTCCTTGGGTAATGCATTTAAAATCTTTCTATTTTTCTCACCTAAGCTATACTCCTTTTGTAAAGCCTCTAAATCCTTAATTATGTCATTGAATCTACAATACATTTTGTCAATGTTTTCATGAGGCTCCATCTTAAAAGATTCATACTTAGTACTAATAAGGCCTTTCTTTTGCTCCTTAATATTGTCACTACCTTCATGAATATCCTTCAATTTATCCCAAATTTCTTTAGCCGTCTTACACCCCTTTACTCTAGTTGACTCATTTGCATCTAAAGCATTAAATAAAACATTCATAGCCTTGGCATTAAGAGTAAGGTTGGTTCTATCAATGGGAGTAAGTTCTTGTCTAGTCTTTTGTCTACGGGTACCGGTATTTTGATCGATAATGTATGCTTCATATGGACCCTCATTCACTATATACCAAAGCTCAATATCAATAGATTGTAAGAAAATTTCCATCTTAGCCTTCCAACTAGTATAATTCACTCCATTAAACATAGGAGGTCTAGTAATTGATTGTCCCTCTAGGAATAAAGCATTATTTGAGGTTGCCATGGATCTCTCCTAACTTGTTAGGCTATATAAAAAGGAGACCAAGCTCTGATACCAATTGTTGGCCCAAATGCAACTCTAAGAGGGGGGTGAATTAGGTTCCTTTTAATTAAACTTGGTTACAATGATTTATCTCAACACAAAATAAATTTACCAAGTTGTCTAAATGATCAAATAAGATTATGATCCAAGAATTAATATAAAAGATAAACACAATAAACACAAATTTCAACAAGAGAAAAGTTGAGATACACAAACTCAATTAACTTCCAAGCTTACAAACTTGAAGCCTTGATCACTTGAATTCCTTTCTTTGTTTTGTGACTCAATGTCAACTTGTACAATATTTTGGATCACTTCTCACTCACCCTAGACACTCTCTACTTAAGCTAAGAAGTTTTACAGCTCTCTAGCTAACCCTTTTAACTATACAATTGAATTAATCACTCACAAATTTGAATTCACTCTTGCTATTACAAAGCTCACTTAGTGAGAATATCCTTTTTTTCAACAAAATACACTCAAAAATTAGTATTGCATCAATTGCCAAAAGTTTCTTTACATTCTGCACTATTTAGCTTTTATACATCATAAGAAAATGGCTTGATGACCTCGAATGGCTAGAAAGAAAAACTAGCTGTTAGACACAATTTGTCTGGTCCGGACGTCCTCATAGAGGGGTCCGGACATCCAGACTAGTATTCGGAAGTTGCATTACCACGTCCGGATGGTCATCCATATACCTTCTGGACATCCCTTAGTTTTGATATTTTCCTGTGTCCGGACGTCTGCATGTTCATCCGGATCCTCGTCCGCATACATTCTGTCCATCTTGAATTTTGATGCTTTTGTCTATCCAGACATCGGCATGAGCGTCCGGACCCTCGTCTGGATACCTTCTGACTATTTTCTTTTTAGATGTTTTTGTGCGTCCGGATGTTCGTAGTGTGTGTCCGGATGACCAACCTTCTCCTTTTTTTTTCAACCTATGTTTCTGTCACTACAATAGAAGCTCATTTAACATATTAGTACTCTTCATCATAAGTTTGATACTCATCAAAACCTAGATGATTTAGACCATGAGGTCATCAAAAATAATACGCGCACACACACGCGTATTTTACACTTTCAATAATCAATACCTAATGAATAATAATTATAAAATATATAAATATTTCACCTGTTAAGATCCGAACTTGATCGGACCCAGATCTGAGAAACCAAATGTTGGACCCATCAAGTAATGGGTCCGAGTCCAAAACAATATCACTTAATCAAGTTTGGGTCAGAATTAAAATTTCAAACCCGGACATGAACCGTTGACACCCTGCAGATATGAAGTCGTTAATGTTTTCTGGTTAAAAAAAGAAAAGAAAAGAAAACTCTTTGAGAAAAAATGAAATAATATTTTGACAGCTTCCCAAAAATTTTCACCAAAACCTTCCCCCCACCATTTTCCACCAAAAAATCAAAATTCCCTTCCCAATTCACTCTACCCCTGCCAAAATTTTTCCCATTCTGTATTCCACACCAAATACTTCTTTCTCTCTACCAAATTCATCTGCACATCTTCGTCTCTATTCCAAGTAACACCCATTCCCCACACTCATCCCATATTCAGAGACCAATTAAAGAGTGAATATATTTTACTAGGAAAATAGAGTGAAATCAGAGATGAGCAATGGAACATCTGGACGTTAGTGAAAGTTAAAGAAGAGGTGGGAAATCTTTGTTTCTGTAGAAATTTCAGCTGAGGAGGATAAGCACGAACCCCTCATTGCTTATTACTATACAATTTTCTACCTTTTCTTTTTTCTTCTTATTATTATGTAAAGTATGTTTTGCAGTCAAATCCCTAATTTTAGTTGAACCCTAGCTTAGGCTACTGCTGATTTTCCCTTAAAATTCGCCGTCGTAATTTTGTGATGTATAAAGCTTTGTGCTTTTGTGGCAGTTAGTGGTCTCTTTGTCCACATTTGAGCTGCTAGCTGTAATACCTGGTAGCAATTTCGGCTTCAAAAGCTATTTGACTCTATTTTATAGCATTAAGAATGTCTACAATTATATTTCTGATGAAATGCACAAGACCAGGCATCAATAAGTGCAATTAAGTAGCAGTAGAAAATTTGGTTCATAGTTTTTTTTTTTCAGTTTCCCAACACTTTGGTAAATGGTTCCAAGTTAATTTGATCCAAATGTATGAAAATTTGGTTCCATTTTTTTTTTTTTTTGCTACCTGTAGACACCAAATTTTGACACACCATTTGTTTTTTGACTTTAGGGGCCATTTTTCTACTTTTTGGGGTCAAATTTTAATTTCTCGATAAAAGGGGAGTGAAATTAGCAATTTCAAGAGGCAAAACAGTAATTTTTAGCATATAAATATTTTTTACCATTTATTTTTGGGTTCTAAATGAATATTTTGTACTTTCATACATATTTCTAAATTTTTGTGATTTTTTCGAGTTTAACTGATACTTTTCTGTATATTTTGTCAATGCAATAACAAAATGGTCATTTCGACTGGTGAACACCATTTTTGCCCATTTTTGGATCCCAAATTTTTTTTCAAGTTTTAAGCTTGTTTTTAAATTTTTTTATTTTTTTTGGGTCAATTACTATTTTTTCTATAAATGCTACATTCAGGGGCACAATTGTCATTTCACATCCTGAACGTATTTTTCACCAATTTCTGAGTTCTAAATTCATTTTCTAGGGTTTTAAGCTTATTTGTAATTTTTGACAATTTTTTGAGACCAATAGCTATTTTTTTATATATTTTGTCATTATATAGGCAAAATAGTCATTTCACACCTTGAACACATTTTTGGCTAATTTTAAGCTCTAATTTCATTTTTTAGATTTTTAAAACTATTTTGAATTTTTTTTGGTAAATTTTGAGTTCTTTGTCATTTTTGCAATAATTTAATTCTTTGTGTTAAAATTATTTTTTAGTGGCAAAAATTGAGATTTAATTATTAAGGGAATTTTTGTCATTTTTGCGCCTTCTTGAAGGGCAAGATTGCTTCACCCTATAAATACCCCATTGGGTAAAATATAAAAGAGGGAATTTAAGGGAAATGATATATGCGCTCCAAAAATGCTAAAGGGGTTCCTTCTACCTTTTTCTTCATGTAAAAAAGACAATCTTGCCTTCTATAGAAAAAGTTACATGTGTTCACTGGAAATTTACATTTTGTTCACACACCTTTTGTGACACTCTAGAAATTCATACGAAACTATTTAATTCATGTATGTCCACTAGTAGAATAAAATAATAATGATAATAGTAGAGAAAGGAAAAAGAAAAAGGGAAAACCTAAAATGTACTTAAAAGAGAAATTCTTTCATTTGAAATCTAGTATTAACCCTTGATTTATTAGTTGGAGGATTTCTTAAGTAAATTAGGTTAATTAACTAAGATTCTTTCATTATTAAGTAGGACACCTAAGTATTTTCACTTGGATTCATTTCATTGGATCATTTAGTTATAATAGTGTTTAATTTTGACTAGTTTATTCTACTATTGTCTAGTTTTTGACTACTTAAACTTTAGCTCAATTTTTCTAAAAAATCTCACTTATTCCCTTACTTCATTTTCTTTTCTTGGTTGAATTTTCTTCTCTCTTTTTCTTCTCCTCTTGGCCGAAATTTCTTCTTTCTTTTTCTTTTTCCTCTTGGTCGAATTTCTTTCTTTTCTTTTCTTTCTTGTGGCCGGATCTCCCCCTCTCTATTTTCTTCTCTTTTTGCTTTAATATTTGTGCCATAATATCACTAATTACTAGGTGATAAAGAGATTAAAAAGTTTCACCAATTAAATTAATCCAAGTTCACAACTAATGCCTTAAAAGTCTAAACCCTAACTTGATTCTTGTAATGTTTTTATTGGTTATTCTTTTTCTCACCTTTTTCTTTATTTCTTTTCTATTTTCCTAGCCTATTTCTTTCTCTTTTTCATTCTTCTTGGCCGGCCCTCTTGTTCTCTCTTTTCCTCTCATTTTTCTCTCAACTTCTTGAAGCTTTCTCTCCAAATTTTGAGCAATTCCACCATAGAAAGTGAGCATTTCTTCTTCCAAAGCAAGGTTCTAAGCTTGTTTAAGGTATCTACTATGAACTTTTCCTACTGAATTTCAAGTTTTAATTAGTCTATTGCATGAGTTTAAAACTAGATTCTTGTTGCTACTACTTGAAGAATTTAGTTTGAATTGAAGAATTACTTGCTAGATAAAGTGTTCTTGTGCTTAGATAGACTAGTAGATAACATTTAAACCTTGAAATCTCATGTGTTACATGTTGCTTGGTTGAAGATTCTTGGAGTAGAAAGCTTGAATTTTGAGTGGAATTTTGGATAGAATTTGAGTTTGAATTGAACATAGAAGTTGTAGAACTTGTTGAAAATAGATTGGACGGTTGATTTCTTGCAAGAAAAAAATTTGGTTCAGTCTGGTTTTAAGGGGAGATGCTGCCAAAATTTTTGTAGAAATAAAAAAGGAAAAATAGTAGGTGAAATATCTACCCAAGAACATGTTAAATTTAGGAAAATAGTGTGCAGAAATTTTTGAATAATGACCTAGTAAACAATGAAATTTTCTTAGGGCAAGAAAACCCTAAAACTAAAACCCTAAAATAAAAACCCTAAACCCTAAACCCTAGAAACCCTAAAAACAAAACCCTAGAAATAAGTGGGATATTTCTTGAATTTCTTTACTAAATTAATAAGGGCTTTAATCGGATTTTCATTAGATTATTTCTTTTAAATTTCAAGACCCAAAAGCGAGTCGCGACCCTTTTACGAAATATTTTCATAGGCATTCCAAGTGAGTGTCTTTATGTGTGCACGATGCATGAAATATTACGTGATGCATAAATTATTATATTTGCTTGAAATTTTACTTCATGAAATGTGTTATATGAGGAAAGATGTGTACTTTATCGCATCTATTCCACAATATGTTGCATGCTTTCATGATTAAATGTGTTACTTGTGCTTGAGACTTCCGTGACTAACTTCACCGTTACTTTCACAGATAGTCAACCCAGACAGGCTTGGGAGGATATAAGGTGCTGGGTGTTTTAGGGCGTGATGTTCTTTCCCTTTTGAGTTGTGAATCCTCAAAGAAGCCAACTCCGGATTAAACTTTCTTGCGTGTTGGCCCTCCAAGGTCGAGTTTACTCCCTGGATATGGTAGCCTGTACGAAGGTTATAAGGTGAATGGTGGTTAGGGTTCTCGCGTGATAATACTGGAATGACCTGTGATAAAGACCTGAGCTATTATCTTGGTCCTAACATCATGGTTAAATGATCAGTACTTGCTCCTCCTGCGGTTGAGCTTGCTCCCGTAGTTGAGCCCTACATCCGCCATTGACTACTTGTTTATTGATTTGTTCATGTGCTGATTAAATATCTTCTTAAATTATTTTATTCACTTGAAAATAATGGATTCTTGGTATGCCTGCATGACCCGGGCGCTCAATGGGCTATTATAGCTCATCCCTATTATTTGTTTTTCTTTATCCAGGTTTCTCTCATTATTAAAGCTGGAAATGGCGAGTTTGAATATAGTAGATATTTTGTTCTTGTACTTTGGATAACCAAGCTGTTTGGTTATAATGTAAGTAACATGTATATTTTGGGCATGTAAACTTTTAGTACATGGCTGGTAAATCCTTTTGTGACTTTTGTACCTTAAATTGAACTATGGGAATGTATTCTACTTTGGGTTAACTGTGCATGAATGTTCTGAGTGCGTGCCTGAGTGAGTTCTGGCGAGAGCTAGGCAAGCAGCCCGCTAAGCCCTTTGGTCCGCCTCTGGGTAAAGTGGGGCTGTCACAAGTGGTATCAGAGCCTAGGTTTGAATCCTGCCTTTAGTTCGAAACCTGTTAGTGTGTCAGGTAGGAATCAAGGATTTGAGTCAGTTACTCTTAGGCCTGATCATCCTAAGTTGTGAGTGATAAAATCCTAATTCTCGTGCCTGAAAACCTACGTGGAATATAATTGAGAATGGTCTAGTTTATTTCTAAGTTTGATTTCGAGGTGTGATATTTAAGTATTATTTATTATTAAGTATTTCCTGAGATTAGACTTGAGTGACTTATTTTCTTTAAAACGTGTAGGTATGTCGGATAGCTTGTCAGAGGTGAGGTGACTCATCGAGCCTTCACAGTTGTAGCTCCGATGCAGCATGAGCGTCGTAGAAAGACCTATAGTTCGCTATCGTGAGGGACCCGGGCATCCCTATCGCACCTTTTCACCTGCCTGTCGAGTCCGCCCTGCTTGTGGATGCTGGAGGACCTATTCTTATCCCGATCATGTCGTGCTTTCTTTGATAGAGGATAGTAGGCGGGTCGAGCGCGAGGAGTAACACCTCCCAGGCCCGTATTCATGAGCTGAGAGAGACAGTTAGAGTCCAGGCTCAGAGGATTCGCGAGTTAGAGACTTGCTGTTCGGGAAGAACAGCAGAGGACTGATGCCTACCAGAGTGTAGTATCAGGACGTGCACGGTCGTCTTACACGTAGTTGTGCAGCATGTTCGAGATCACACGAGACGACTGGTAGGATGAGAGTGGGTTGCTAGTAGCTCATGTGCTAGATGAGGTACGAGACTGTGGCCCAGCATGTAGGGCCAGGGCAGGCTGTGACATGCACCCTCCTTGGGGCCGAGGAGGCTCCTGCGGGTGAGCCAGAGAGAGATGTGAGCTCAGTAGGATCAGTCCAGTTGGACTAGATCTTCGACTAGATCCTTTAGGATGGAGATATGTACTAAAAACTTATGTTAGTTTTGTTATGCTTGTATGTGTGACATGTTTTGTACCTGAACTTTTGAAACTATGTAACTTGAACTACTTGTATATATATATGTGTGATCTTGTTTGGCATGAAACTTGATTTCCTTGTTAATCTTGAATTTGTGCATTTTACATTATATCTCGTCATTTATTACGTAGAAAATTAAAATAATTCATTTATGTTATTATAAAATATTAAGTCATGAGTGGACGTGGTTGCGGTAGAGGACTATCCCCGTCGCCAAGACCGGGGCGAAGAAGCTACCTCTAGCATAAATCCGCCTTCAGGGGCCGATCCAATGATTGCGGTCCTGAACTGAATGACTGATGTTCTAACACAACTTGGGACCCGACAGAACCCAGTAGTGGAAGCTGGCAGTTCTCATAGAAACCTCGGCAGTAGGGGAAGATGTAGCCTTGGAACGATTCCAGAAATTTAATACCCCGCAAGTTTAACGGCAGCCCAAACCCTGAAATCGCTGAAAATGGTTAGAAGACATTGAGAAAATTTTTGCTGCCTTAAAATATACTGACGAACGGCAAGTGACATTCACCGTATTCCAGTTAGAAGGTGCCGCCACCCCTTGGTGGAATCTAATAAACTGCCAAGTGGGAAAGATATCAAACTCCAAGGACGTGGGCCAACTTCACTAGGGAGTTTAAAGAAAAGTACATTCCCGTGCGAGTACAAGAAAAGCGGGAAGACGAATTTTTGAAATTGAGACAAGTTGCACAGAATGTAGCTGAGTATGAAGTTCAGTTTACTAAACTATCTCGTTATGCCCCGGAACTTGTGGCCACTAAACGGCGAAGAAAGAGAAGATTCATTCAGGGCCTAAATTTGGAAATTCAGGATGCCCTTGTCGCTGCCACTATTGAAACCTATGAAGCTACAGTGAAAAAATCACAGCAAGTGGAGGAAACAAAGTCTTTGGTCTGCACGGTGAAGGCAAGGAGATGGGGAAATACTGGGATGCTCGACCCTCGACCGGAAATGCTCCAGTCCCTAAGACGTGGAGGGGAACTGGAGGAGCGAGAATTGGGCAAGGCGCCACGTTTGGAAGAGCAAGATAGGCTCCAATGAGAAGAGCTCCGCCAAGAAGTGAACGGAAGGAGGACACACAAAAGGAGATACGACCACCAGTTGCACCTGTTGCCTGTGGATACTACAGTAAAGGTGGTCATGTGGAGGATGACTGTTGGAGGAAGAACCTCAATTGTTTGCTTTGCGGCAGTGGCGACCACCGGATAAATCAATGTCCAAGACAGAAAGCAGGTGGACCGAGCACCGCTCAACTCGGGCCCAAGGAAACCAATCAAGCTAAAGAGGGCGGCAATAAATGGAAGGTAACAGCACGTGTTTACGCTCTCGACAAGCGTGATGCCCAGGAGTCATCCGCAGTCATTGAAGGTACGATCCTTGTTTTTCATCACTTGGCTAAACTACTAGTAGACCCTAGTTCTACCCATTCATTTGTAAACTCACAATTTATGACTGCCCTAGAAATCCAACCTGCTAAATTATTTTATGAATTGGAGGTGAGAACTCCCACTGGGGACCATTGCCTGACAACCAATCTTGCTTACAAAGATTGTGAACTTCGAGTAGGAGAAAGAAAATTTCTAGCGGACCTTATAGCTTTACCTATTCGAGGTTATGATGTAATATTAGGCATGGATTGTTTAACCCGGTATAGTGCTCAACTAGATTGTGGGACGAAAGTGGTGAATTTTAAAATACTAGAGAGAACCTACTTTAAGATTTGATGTAAAGAAAACCCTAGCTTCTTCAAACCTCCTCTCTGCCATGCAAGCTAGGAAACTGATGTCTTAGGGGAGCCGTAGGGTATCCTTACTTATTTGATTAATACACCTGAAGATAAAGTGAGACTTAGAGGATGTGCCAGTAGTAAAAGAATTTCCTGATGTTTTTCCTGAAGAATTAAGCTCTCTACCCCCGGAGAGAGAAGGTAGAATTTGGAATAGAATTGATGCCAGGAGTTGCGCCAATATCCAAGACACCATACCGCATGTCTCCTGCAGAACTTGGAGAGCTTAAGATCCAACTCCAAGGATTTGTTAGAAGAGAGATTTGTCAGGCCGAGTGTATCACCATGGGGATCCCCAGTGTTGTTTGTGAAGAAGAAAGATGGTACTCTTAGACTTTGCATTGACTTATCGAGGGTTAAATAATGTCACTATAAAGAATAAGTATCCTTTACCTCAAATTGATGAATTGTTTGATCAATTGGAGGGAGCAGTAGTATTTTCCAAGATAGACCTTAGACAAGGATACTTATCAATTGGAATTAAGGAGGAAGATGTGCCTAAAACTGCTTTTAACTCTCGATATGGTCATTATGAATTTGTAGTTATGTCATTTGGGTTAACGAATGCCCCAGCAGGCTTTTATGGATTTAATGCATAGGGTTTTCAGGCCATACTTGGATCAGTTTGTGGTGGTATTTATTGATGATATTTTGGTATTTTCTAAGTCACGTGAGGAGCATGAACAACACCTTGAAGATTGTGTTACATACTTTAAGAGATAATAAGTTGTATGCTAAATTTAGTAAATGTGAATTTTGGAAAGACTGAGTGTCATTCTTGGGTCACGTCATTTCGGGAGAAGGAATAGCGGTAGATCCCTCCAAAGTAGGAAGCATGTGGTCAATTGGAAACGACCTGAGAATCCAACAGAAGTTCGTAGTTTCTTGGGATTAGCTGGCTACTATCGGCGGTTTATCAAGGATTTTTCAAAGATAGCCACACCATTCACTACTCTTGACCCAAAAGAATGTTAAGTTTAATTGGGATGAACGGTGTGAACAGAGCTTCAACGAACTCAAGAAACGATTAACATCAGGCCCCAGTACTGGCATTGCCCAATGGGAAGGAAACTTTTAGTGTGTACACCGATGCTTCACGGGAAGGCTTGGGATGTGTGCTAATGCAAGGAAAACAAGTTGTTGCCTATGCTTTCCCGTAAGTTAAAACCTCATGAAAGAAATTACCCCTACTCATGACCTGGAATTAGCCGCTGTGGTATTCGCACTCAAGAAATGGAGACATTATTTATATGGGGTCACTTTTGAGGTGTATACAGATCACAAGAGCCTAAAGTATTTATTTTCTCAAAAAGAGCTAAATTTGCGGCAACGTAGATGGGTGGAGTTATTAGAAGATTATGATTGTACTATTAATTATCATCCGGGTAAAGCCAATGTTGTCGCAGGATGCTTTGAGTAGAAAAGCTCAAGGTAGCTAATTTGGCTATCCGTGAAGTGGAGGTTATTAGAGCAATTTAGCGAGAGCAATCCACGGATAGTTGGCTCTAAAGTGATTTGTGGGAACGTAAATGTACAATCTGAATTGTTGAAACAAATTAGAGAAGCTCAAGACAAGGATCCTACGCTACAAAGAGGATAGAGAAAGCCAAAGCGGGGACCTTACCTGAGTATAGTGTTGGACCGGAGGGTTTGTTGAGATTCTGAAACCGTATCTTCATCCCAAGAGACGAAGAATTGAAAAGAATAGTCTTGGATGAGGCCCATCGTTCCAGGTACACTGTGCACCCGGGAAGTACAAAGATGTATCAAGATCTAAAGAAACTGTATTGCTGGGATAATATGAAGAGGGAAATAGCAGAGTATGTTCAAACTTGTCCTACGTGTCAACAGGTCAAATCTGAACATCAGAGACCGTCAGGACTATTACAACCTTTGGAAATCCCAGAGTGGAAATGGGAGCACATTACCATGGATTTTGTTTCTGGTTTGCCGAGAACCCAAAGAGGGCACGACGCTATATGGGTAATTGTTGATCGCTTGACTAAATCCACCGATTTTTCTGCCCATGAACATGACTTACCCTTTGGAAAAACTTGCTCGAATGTTCATTGATGAAGTGGTGAGACTTCACTGGGATTCCAGTAAGTATCGTCTCGGACCGAGATCCTCGGTTTACTTCCTGACTATGGAGACAAATGCACGAAGCCTTGGGAACAAAGTTAAACTTTAGCACGGCTTTACCATCCCCAGACCGATGGACAGTCCGAACGCAGTAATCCAGATCTTGGAGGACATGCTACGAGCAAGTGTGATGGATTTTGGTAGCAACTGGGATCAACATGTGACTTTGATTGAGTTTGCTTACAATAATAGCTACCAATCCTCTATCCAGATGGCCCAATTTGAGGCACCATACGGGAGAAGATGCAGAACGCCAGGCTATTGGGATGAAGTGGGTGAACAGAAAATGCTAGGTCCGGAAAAAGTACCCTGGATAGAAGAAGCTCATGAGAAGGTTAAGTTAATCCAACAACGACGCCAAACTGTTCAGAGTCGACAGAAGAGTTATGCCGACACTCGAAGGAAAGAGTTGGAGTTTGAAGTTGGAGACAACGTGTTTCTCAAAATCTCTCCATTCAAGGGAGGCATCCAGTTCGGTAAGAAGAAGAAGCTTCAACCAAGATACGTGGGACCATACAAAATCGTCAAACGTATCGGCTATGTAGCTTACCAGTTGGAACTGCCTTCGAAATTGTCTAAAATGCACAACGTTTTTCATGTATCCGTTCTGAAAAAGTACCACCCAGACCCACGACATGTACTGCAACCCGACGAGATTGAGTTGGATGAAACATTGGCCTATGAAGAGCAACCAGTTCAAATCTTGGACCGCAAAGTGAAAGAACTGAGAAACAAACAAATTCCTCTTGTCAAGGTCCTGTGGAGGCATCATGACTTGGAAGAAGCCACTTGGGAGACAGAGGAGGAAATGCGAAAAAATTTTCCCTAGCTCTTCGAAAATCAAGGTAGAATTTCGAGGACGAAATTCTTTTAACGGGGGGAGGATGTGACACCCTAGAAATTCATACGAAACTATTTAATTCATGTATGTCCACTAGTAGAATAAAATAATAATGATAATAGTAGAGAAAGGAAAAAGAAAAAGGGAAAACCTAAAATGTACTTAAAAGAGAAATTCTTTCATTTGAATCTAGTATTAACCCTTGATTTATTAGTTGGAGGATTTCTTAAGTTAATTAGGTTAATTAACTAAGATTCTTTCATTATTAAGTAGGACACCTAAGTATTTTCACTTGGATTCATTTCATTGGATCATTTGTTATAATAGTGTTTAATTTTGACTAGTTTATTCCACTATTTTCTAGTTTTTGACTACTTAAACTTTAGCTCAATTTTTCTCAAAAATCTCACTTATTCCCTTGCTTCATTTTCTTTTCTTGGTTGAATTTTCTTCTCTCTTTTTCTTCTCCTCTTGGCCGAAATTTCTTCTTTCTTTTTCTTTTTCTTCTTGGCCGAATTTCTTTCTTTTCTTTTCTTTCTTGTGGCCGGATCTCCCTCTCTCTATTTTCTTCTCTTTTTGCTTTAATTTTTGTGCCATAATATCACTAATTACTAGGTGATAAAGAGATTAAAAAGTTTCAACAATTAAATTAATCCAAGTTCACAACTAATGCCTTAAAAGTCTAAACCCTAACTTGATTCTTGTGATGTTTTTATTGGTTATTCTTTTTCTCACCTTTTTCTTTATTTCTTTTCTATTTTCCTAGCCTATTTCTTTCTCTTTTTCTTTCTTCTTGGCCGGCCCTCTTGTTCTCTCTTTTCCTCTCATTTTTCTCTCAACTTCTAGAAGCTTTCTCTCCAAATTTTGAGCAATCCCACCATAGAAAGTGAGCATTTCTTCTTCCAAAGCAAGGTTCTAAGCTTGTTTACGGTATCTACTATGAACTTTTCCTACTAATTTCAAGTTTTAATTAGTCTATTGCATGAGCTTTAAAACTAGATTCTTGTTGCTACTACTTGAAGAATTTAGTTTGAATTGAAGATTTACTTGCTAGATAAAGTGTTCTTGTGCTTAGATAGACTAGTAGATAACATTTAAACCTTGAAATCTCATGTGTTACATGTTGCTTGGTTGAAGGTTCTTGGAATAGAAATTTTGAATTTGAGTGAAATTTTGAATGAATTTGAGTTTGAATTGAACATAGAAGTTGTAGAACTTGTTGAAAAATGGATTGGATGGTTGATTTCATGCAGGAAAAAAATTTGGTTAGTCCGATTTTAAGGGGAGATGCTGCTGAATTTTTTATAGAAATAAAGAAAGAAAAATAAAAGATGAAATTTCTAACCTAGAACATGTTAAATTTAAAGAGTTAGTGTGCAGAAATTTTTGGATAAAATGACCAAATGTTGAGCAAAATTTTCTTAGGGCAAGAAAAACCCTAAAACTAAAAACCCTAAAATGAAAACCCTAAACCCTAGAAACCCTAAAACCAAAACCCTAGAAATAAGTGGGATATTTCTTGAATTTCTTAACTAAATTAATTAGGGTTTTAATCGGATTTTCATTAGATTATTTCTTTTAAATTTCAGGACCCGAAAGCGAGTCGCAACCATTTTACGAAATATTTTCATAGGCATTCCAAGTGAGTGTCTTTATGTGTGCATGATGCATGAAATATTACGTGACGCATAAATTATTATGTTTGCTTGAAATTTTACTTCACGAAATGTGCTATATGAGGAAAGATGTGTACTTTATCGCATCTATCCCGCAATGTGTTACATGCTTTCATGATTAAATGTGTTACTTGTGCTTGAGACTTCCATGACTAACTTCACTGTTACTTCACGGATAGTCAACCCAGACAGGCTCGGGAGGATATAAGGTGCTGGGTGTTTTAGGGCGTGATGTTCTTTCCATTTTGAGTTGTGAATCTTCAAAGAGGCCAACTCCGGGTTGAACTTTCTTGCGTGTTGGCCCTCCAAGGTCGAGTTTACTCCTTGGATGTGGTAGCTTGTACGGAGGTTATAAGGTGAATGGTGGTTAGGGTTCTCACGTGATAATACTGGCATGACCTTTGGTAAAGACCTGAGCTATTATCTCGGTCCTAACATCCTGGTTACATGATCAGTACTTGCTCCTCCTGCGGTTGAGCCCTATATCCGCCATTGACTACTTGTTTATTGATTTGTTCATATGCTGATTAAATATCTTGTTAAATTATTTTATTTTCCTGAAATAATGGATTCTTGTCATGCCTGCATGACTTGGGCACTCACTGGGCTATTATAGCTCGTTCCTTTATTTGTTTTCCGTTACCCAGGTTTCTCTCACTATTAAAGCTGGGAATGGTGAGTTTAAATACAGTAGATATTTTGTTCTTGTACTTTGGATAACCAAGTTGTTTGGTTACTATTGTAAATAATATGTACATTTTGGGCATGTAAACTTTTAGTACATGGCATGTAAACTTTTTAGTGACTTTTGTACCTTAAGTTGAACTAGGTGAATGTATTCTACTTTGGGTTGACTGTGCGTGAACGTTCTGAGTGCGTGCTTGAGTGAGTCCTGGCGAGAGCTAGGCAGGTAGTCCGCTAAGCCCTTTGGTGCGCCTCTGGGTAAGGTGGGGCTGTCACACCTTTTACTTCCCAACTAGACATCCGCTTCCTTTTGAGGGGCATCCGCATGGCTAAAGTCACTCGTTATATTTGTTCACTAGAAAGTTGCATTTGTTCACTAAAAGATTACATTTGTTCATTGGAAATTTACATTTTGTTCACACACCTCCAACTTGTCCCAACCGGACATCCGCTTCCTTTTGAGAGGCGTCTGCATGGCTAAAGTCATTCGTTACATTTGTTCACTAGAAAGTTACATATGTTCAATGAAATGTTACATTTGTTTACTGGAAATTTACATTTTGTTCACATACCTCCAACTTGTCCCAACCAGATGTTCACTTCCTTTTGATGGGCGTCTGCATGGCTAAAGTCACTCGTTACATTTGTTCACTAGAAAGTTACATTTGTTCACTAAAAATTTACATTTGTTCATTAGAAATTTACATTTTTTTCACACACCTCTAATTTGTCCCAACTGGACGCTTGCTTCCTTTTGAGGAGTGTCCACATGGCTAAAGTCACTCGTTACACTAGAAAGTTACATTTGTTCACTGAACATTTACATTTTGTTCACACACTTCCAACTTGTCCCAACAAGATGTTCGCTTCCTTTTGAGGGGCGTCCGCACGGCTAAAGTCACTCTTTACATTTGTAACTTTCCAATAGAGGGCAAGATTGTCTTTTTACATGAAGAAAAAGGTAGAAGGAGCCCCTTAAACTTTTTTTGGAATGCATATATCATTACCCTTAGAAAAATACTACACACATTACTATTCTTGCACACACAACACACCGAATTTGACACACTAATTTCTATCCACACTAACAAACAACACACAAACATTCATATCAAAGACACACATAAACACACCCTTTTAACACACATTAAGATAAAAAAGAAGCAAAATCAAGAACACATTGAAGATTTCAGCCACAAGAACCAACCGTCAACCCATTTTTTCGAAGGTAATTCTTGATCAATTTTTAATTATGTTGTAATAAATCTCTTTACAACAAATTTGCGTCTAGATTTGATTTTTTTTACATAAATAATTTTAAGAATTTTTTATTTTTTTTCTTGGGTTTCTTTTCTTTTCTTGGGTCTATCTTCTTCTTCTTCCTCTCTCTCCCCCTTCCTTCTTCCACCACGACATCACTCCCGCCACCAATCACCATCCCCAAATCACAACCTAACGCCACCCACAACCTCTAGAAAAACACCAA
The DNA here is from genome assembly GCA_024721245.1 of Mitragyna speciosa. Classification (NCBI taxonomy): domain Eukaryota; kingdom Viridiplantae; phylum Streptophyta; class Magnoliopsida; order Gentianales; family Rubiaceae; genus Mitragyna; species Mitragyna speciosa. The sequence goes on along the minus strand of CM045552.1, from coordinate 24,439,561 downwards.
AGCTCCAACTCAACTACCTGAAACTGTTTAACCACCACCACCATCATTCTCACCCCAATCTTCCCCAACTGAATTGAACCACCATTACCAAATCACCACCACATCCCTTGTCACTGCAAGCCCCTCTACCACAGTCAAAAACCAAAGCCCAATTTCACCACTTGCTTCCACATCAAAATCAATTACAAAAACATCAGAGATCACCCGAAATCAATTATCGTAAATTTCCCCAGCTATCTGCAATTTCACCACCACAGACAACCCGAAATCATTTACCGTAAATTTCCCCTGCTATCTGCAATTTCTCCACCACAGACATCACTGCCACAACCAACTCCACCACACAAACACCATTGCCCTTATCTCTCCGTTCACCGACCTCCAAGCCCTCCAAATCACCACCAATTTCCCCTTCTCGAATCCGGTTATGTCTTCGGAATCTCCTTCCAAGTCGATTTGATAGCAACAATTTTGTGAGTTGGAGATTAACTTAGAGATTTGAGTGAAGAATCAACAGAGAAATTTGGGGGTCTAGATGAATGAAAGTGAGAAAAAGAGAGCGAGTGATGAACGAGAGAGAAGAAGAAGAAGAAATAGATTCGGTCTTTTGTGAGCATTAGATAACTAGAGATTTGGGCTTTGATTAGTGAAATAAGTTTTGAGGATTCAATTGAAGAAGAATTAGAGACCAGTTGGGATAATCCGGTGATTAGGGATTTTGAAGAAATTGACTCAATGGGATTTGACTTTAAGTGAATCGAATGGGGGTGTTTGTTTTACTACGAGTTTTACACCTTTTGTTTAACCTTTTAATTGTGTTTTGTTTTTTTATGGAGTTAATCAAATTGTGATAGTTCACTGATTTATGGGTTAAAGAGAATCTGATTAAGTTCATTTGGGAATTGTACTCTTTGTCTTTATTTTGTTTTTAATCATGAGTGTTTAGTTTAGGATTTGGCTTTGATTTGGTAAATAAGTTAATAAATCGAAAATAGTTTGGCTAATTGATTTAGCTCTATCTAATTTAGTTTTTTTTTACTATTATTTATTTCTACAATTTAGTCCCTATTATTTCTAGATTAACCCCTAGGATTTAATCCTTTTCAATTTGACTCTATTTGTTCACATTATTTGTTCATACAGTTGCTAGAATTTTCATCTTAGCCTTTTCAAGTTGCTGAAAAATTCATTCCTAGTCTTCATAGTTGCTGGAATTTCATTTCTGGGCCCTTATTATTGCTGGCATTTCATTTTTGAACCCTTATCATTGCCGGAATTTTTCATTTTTTGAACTTTATGTTGCTAGAATGTCATTCTAAGTCTTAAACTTTGCTGGAATTTTAAACTAACTCTTAGAGCTTGCCATATTTTATGAATTAGTCCTCCATTGTTGCTGAAATTTCAATTTAGCCCCTACATATTGATGAAATTTGTATTTTTAGTTATTGTCACTGCTGGAATTGAGTTTTTAACCCCATATTGCTGCTGGAAGTTGTGTTTTAGTACTTATATGTTGCTGTAATTTATATTTTTACCCCACTAACATTCCTGGAAACTACATTATCACCCCAAGCTTGCTGGAATTATATTTTTTGCCTTTTGTACTTGCTCAAAATTGTGTTTTTCATCTTAGTTTGCTGGAATTTACATGTTTACCCTCCAATTTGTTGGGAATTTGCATTTTATGCTTTATTTTTACTTAAATAGTGGTTTCTTGACTTGTTTGTTCATTTTGATTAGTATTAGTACCGAACCTTCAAGGGAGGTATTTTCACCACTATCATCTTTTCTTTTTTTACGTGCTCCAATGTGTTTTATGAGTTTTGCATGTTTATCTTATTTCATTATTATTCTTTATGTTATTTTATGTTTATTTTTTTGAATTTTTAATATTCAATTATTTGCAAAACATAAAGAGATGTGTTAATTTTGCCTATTTTTTTTATTATTTGTACTTAGATAGGTAATGTAATAGACAGTTGATATTATTTTTTCAAGAATCGTGAACTTAGAAAGCAAGTGTAATAGAGAGATTTATTTTTACTTTTTCCCCTTAAATTGTAAGCTAAATCCCCTGGTGTAATAGTTAGGGCTTGTTTGCTTTTTGTGTGCTTATGTGCTCATTTATTTTACCACTTTTCTTAGGATTTTTGCATTTAGATATCATGCCTACATGTTACGTGCTTCTATGTGCTCTTATATGTCTTTATATGTTTATTTGCCTTTGATTCATGCTTTACTATTTTGATTCTTGCTTTATTAATTTTTTTATTATTCCATCACCACACTAGTCCAACGCTAGTTGTGGTTTAACCGCTTCCCCGCTAGTCCAATGCTAGTGAGAATCCTTAGCAAGGGCTAGTCCAACTTAGGTCATTTTAGTGATTGTTTCAATCCTCGTGTGCATTTCATCTCATTTCACACACTTTTTCAGTATTTTCCATTTTTGCATGATTTTTGTGTATATTTTATCACTATTACTTATTTTGACACATATTCAGTGCATAACATCTAGACTGCATTTCACATAGAATTTAGGTCATTTGTGTGATCCAACTAGAAATAGTCACTTGCCCACATGGGAAATGGTGGCGTAACAGGCCGTTCCCCCCTCCATGAGTAGGAATAGTCAGTCACGAGTTTTTAGTCCCTCGAACACATTATGTTGTATCCCCACTTTCATTGATCACATACTATCTATACTATTTTCCCCTTTTTTTTGCATTTTATTTTGCATATACACTCGTGACTCCCTCGAAACCTCATTTTGGATTTTGTAATCATTGCAATAATGCTAATCAAGCCTCCATTGGACATTTCGACCCTCTTTACACCCTGTTAGGCTTAGGATTTGCATTCATTTAGACACATCCAAACGTGATAGAATTTAGGATTATTTTAGAAAATTTTGATTAAACCTCGCAACTAGCCTCGGCTAGGGAGAAAAGGTGCCTTAGGTGCGAGCTTGTGCCTTTCCTCTCTTCAAATATGACTCTCGGACCTTTTTTTCTTGTTTCATCACAGACCGGAGTCAAAAAAGGGTTTTCAAACATTTTTCTAAAAATTTTAGTTTATTTTGTTAAATGATTTTTCAGGTGACTTGTTACAACCTAACTCAATACCAAGTGATGACTTTATTTTTTTTTTTATAAAACCCTTTTTCAAAATATTTGGCCAAAACAGTTCCATTTTTAGTTGCGGCCTTATTTTTGTTTTTCAAAAATACCATTTTGTTTCAAAGTACACTTTTTCACCAAAAACTAGTTTTCTTACACGTGCACAGTTTTCTAAAAATCCACTTTTTGGAAAAGGGTCACCACCAGACCATGCCATGCATATTTTCGAGGCGCAACACTACCCAAATGTACGATAAATGGTTCCAAGTTAATTTGATCCATGATGTTGACAGAGGAAAAGTGAATGTGTACATTGATGATGTACAAAAAGTTGAAACAAAAGATAGAGGGCTTGGTGACTTGTATTTCAAATGTGGAGTCTATGTTGCATCAACAAATATTAGCTATTATATGGAATCACGGTGGAGAGATATCAAAATATACAAAAAGTGAAAATAGTTTTCTGCTTGCATGAAAAGATATATTCCAAAGATGTTTTGCTAATAAATTATCTACTCCTTAAGGCTACTTACAGTATCATGTAGATAGCACCATAAGTGAACGCCAATTTTAGAACTAGATATATTGTAATTTGCATGCAATTTAGAGCAAATATGAAAGTCTGTTTTTCTCACTTCTACAATAAAGAAAGGAAAATAAAATAAAATAAAAGGTGCATTAGTGAGATGATACTAAAATTAAATGGTACAAAACTAAGTACAAGGGGTTTTGTATATTGGAACCAAATATTTCAATTTTAGATAAAAATTTGCTAATTGGTCTTAAAATAATATTCTTAGAGCATGTATTTCGCAATTAGCTAACCTTTAAAAGCAAGATGTCATTAGTTTGTAAGTTTTCAACTGCAATTAATAAACTATGCATTAGCATCTCTTGAAGCTCACTTTTTGCAGCCATCTGCTCAAATTTTTCTCTTATATTGTAGTGGTTAGTTTGTTTACTTGTAATGCATAGGTTAAAAACTTGGAGATAGATATAGGAGTAATCTGTGTAGTTATATTGTATGGCATAATTTGAGCTACTTTGTCTAACATTAGATTTTTTTTTTTTTTTGAAAACATACAACATAATATTCATTACTCAAAAGCAATTACATATTAGTTAGAGAAACAACAAGATCATGTGCTTGTTGAATCTCAGATCTATCTACTTTAACAATAATGCAACATTAGATTCTTGAAAGTACTTGTTTTCATGTAATTGTTCACCAACAATAATGCCTAATTCTTGGTTAGTGTTTGCTAACAACTTTTTACTGTTTGCATGGGAAATTGGAAAATATTCTCTAACAATAGTGTTTCTGCACTTTTCATCTCTGAGACAACTGGTATGAGATCTTCTTGATTAAAAAATATCAATCATATTTGGAAAATGACCAGAAATAATAGGAAATAGTGTAATTGTGCTAAGAAAATACAATCAGTTTGCTATAGTATTGATGATACTTTTGAATGGAAACATTAATTCGTTGTTTAAAGCATAGTTTAATTCGTCGAGCCCTTGTTTTTCCTCCCTAATTCTTCCTAATATCAATCCAAACAAAATCTGAATAAGTCCTAATCTTTTCCTTTGCCTTCCTTTTAATTTTTTCAATACAAATGGTGCCTATTGCCAACTATCTGTATTAGCATATTCGCAATATTGAATGTAGATCAAATTTTTGCTGGACAAGTGCATGATTGATGATAATAATTTGAGTCTACTAATAAATAATATGTCATAATTTTACATCTATTTTGAGTAATGAGAGGCACTAGGCTAGCTTATGTAAGGTATGTTTTGCAATCATAGCCAACTTTTGGTACTAGGCCATTTAACATGGTGCACACACCTTCATCCATGCTTGTAATTGTTTTAAGAGAATTTGAAAATCTTTCTGGTCCGGTGCTTATTGAGGGATAATAGAATCCTGGTATCTTCCTTTTGTGTGGGGACCATTTTAGTTTAGTTGTTGTAGAATTTGCAACTTCAAGTCAAACTGCTGCTTCTTATTTTTGCAGAATTGATAATGGGATTTTAACCTTTGCATTGCCTCTTTTTGGTTTTTTTAAGTCACCTCTTCTTTCATATTTTTTTATTTGCTTTCAAAGATAATCGCGTCCATATCTTCTTTAGATTTTAGCTTTCGTTGGTGAACAAATGATGTCAAATGTATCAGATGCCTATTCTCAATTCACGTGTAAGAAAATTATGCAATTTTTGGGAACAAATTTGAGCTTATAGTTTCTTTATCTATAGATATATTAAATGATGCTTTGGGAATTGTGCAGGCAAAGCATATCCTGGGATTATATAGGCTGCAAATGCTGTGCTTTTGAAACAAGATATAAATGTTTTCATGTCATTTAACAGAGAATCTGCAATAGTACTTAGATTTTGGTTGTTTGGTTCTTGCATGAGCCAGTATATTATTTGCAACTATAATCATACGAACTTAGAGATTGAACTATTTTGTATATATATGCGAGGAAATTTGACACAAATTGTCACGCCCTGTGCCCGGGACATAACACTGCCGTGACCAGGCTAAGCTGAGTCACAAGGCTCAAAAGGTCAAAGCGTCTAAACGAATTATCCCCAGGTAACACATAAAGATAGAAATCGATCTCAATTATCCAAATTAAAGATAACACAATTCCCACATATTACAATCTCAAAAGAAACCTTTAACTTTCTATTTGGACGGTCAAGGTTCTAACATTCTAAAATTCCAAAACATCTCCTAATATAACATACCAAGGACTAACAAAATAAACTATACTATCACTACCAGTCTTACTTCACATCGTCTAAGGCAAAAGCTCCAAAAGCTAGTCCAAATCCTTGAATCCAAAATCATCCTTCTCTGCGTATAAAAACAAAGGGGTGAGTGAAAACTCACTCAGTAAGTAGCACAGGTATCACTTTATTGGCCTGAGTATGTTACATTTACATATACATGCTATCATTCAAATAATCATCACTTTAATCATAATTCATTCAAATAAATGTGGTCCACATAACATTTCATATAGATACTAAAGAAGGAGCTCAAGTAATAAAGCACATTGACCCTGGATATCCAGTTGTTAACTACAACCCGGTTAACACGGTTCGATACAAATAAGCTAACACTCCCCGGTTAGCGCGGTCAAAGATCAAACGTCAAACATCAATTTAAGGAACTAGTCCCGTCAATAATTACTCTACACTAGAGCTCGATCACAATACATTCATTCATTCATATTTGACCACATTTACATATCCATGGAAATCATCAATATACACATACTCGTGCCACTTTAACATATGCAAAATAAGTTAGAAAACATCTTTGTAACAAACACATTTTCAAAATGATAAAGGATACAAGTACTACTTACCTCGGTCCAAGCTAACTCAATTAACCCAAAGATAAACGAACACCGTCTTCACCTAAAACACATAATTAAGCACTTAATCATAACCTTAATCTATCCATAATTCTTGTATAAAACCAAATCCTAAACTTATACACACAAAACAAAGCAAAACCCAACTAAAAAAAAAGAGAGTGATCCGCGGCCTGATCCGCGGCGCAGATCACGCCGCGGATCGGGGCAGAGACTAAGCCCCAACATCCGCGGTTCCATCCGTGGCACGGATGAGGCCGCGGATGGCACCAGAAACGACCTGCAACAACCCAAACTCACACCCAACACTATTCATCTCCTTCTAGCTTAAACCAATCAACAAAACAACTCCAAAATAGCATAATATGTCAAAGTAACACTACATTGCTCAATCTATAACATATATCATGAGTTTCTCCCAATAATCACCCCCACCAAAATCACAATCTACTACCCAAAGTTTCAACTACCCATGCTTACACATACCAAATAGGAAACCCACAACCAATCTTAAGCATAACCACCATTAATAATACAAAATGAACCCATCAAAGCTTAACCCCTCTCATTCCATTACAAATCACACACTAACAACTCATAATACAATCATTAGGCAAAAACCCTTAAAGATGAGAATGGGATTTCCAAGAAATTACCTTAATTGGTAGGATATTGGGTTGAGCTTCAAGTTTCCTCTTCTTCTAGAGAGAGAGCAAGAAGGAGAAGAACCGTGAGGAGAGGAAGAGAAATAAAATGAAAGAAAGAAAAGAAAATGGAAGAGAGAAGGAGGCGGTAATTCTTTTTAGGCAAGAGAACAAATTTTTTGCTAAATTACAATTAAGGCCCCCAAGGTCTTGGGTATTTCACAAACTTTGAAATCTTCTAGGTTCTACTAGTATAAGATTTATGATGCTCCTGGGTATTAGTTGATGCTTGTTAAATTATCATCGAAGTAGAAGTTGTCCAAGTCCCTAACTCTACAAGTCATGCAACAACATCCTGATTTAGGAAACAAAATGGTTGACAACGTCAAAAATCTTTAGACCAATATATAATGTTCAACGTAATGCATTCCCTACAATTGCTTAATACAAATTATTGGCCACTGTTTTATTTAATAATCTTGTTGGAAAGTCCCTAGATATGAAGAATCTTAGCTGTGAAATATAAGAATTTTAGAACATCATTTTGTCGAAGTTTCAAATCCTATATTTGTGACTATATATAGATAACTACATTAAAAATTAGCTTGAACTGAATTATATTATCTATTATGCACCAATAAAAAAATTTTATGGTAGCACTTTTTTGTATTTGGTATATTTTTCAGACTGGTAGTATTTGGGAAATTATTTGTGAATTTGGGCCTTTTTGGAATCATAAGAAGGTGGACCTAAAGCACGAAATGACACTTCAATATATTATGCAGCTTATTAGCTATTAACGTGAAAAATGCCTCTTGTCCTTTCAATAAATTATTATTATCAAAAGTCCAATTGCCTAATTGACTTGAAATGCTTATATATTGCCTAATTGAGTCCAACATATGGTATTATGATGTAAATAGTTGGAATGAGCCTTAAATGTAATTGCAATGTGGATTTGAGTAAATTCTATAATCAAGAGTGATGGTAGTAAATATCTTTGAAGAAAGGGATATGAGATGGATGACATTGGAATGATCTTGACAATGACATTTGCATGTAATGAGTTTCTATGTTGTATTATATGTTTATGCATGTTTGGCATGGTTTGGTGGATTTGATTGAAATTTAGATGTCTCAAGATTAGTGTTCCGTAGAGGTGCAAATCTAAACTTTTGATAGAGTCTAACTGTTAAAATGCCCGAATTGATACTTTGTTCAGTTGTATATGTCCAGCAAGTTTGGATATTTGGGGAGAAAGGGTATGGATAGCCGAACCTCTGGTTCATTAATCCAAACTTTTCACATCCACTGAAAAGATATTGTTGATTGTTTTGGTCCATATTTTGTATTTGATTGCTTCTAAGGTCTTGGGTTGTTTGTAATTCATATTATTAAGGATATTTTGATTGTTCTTATGTGATCTGAAGAGATGAATTTGGATAGTGCAAGTTTTGGTTAAGGCTTTGGATCGCGATAAGTGGTCTTTGTACTTTCTTGACTTCGAATAGATTTCCGAATTAGTATAACTTTGAAATGCATACATGTGTACAAAATTGGCCATAGCCTTTAAATGAGCTAGAAGCATGTAAACTCCCACGAAACTTTTGGCAGCAAACATTTTGAGCTTTATAATTACTCCACTATTCTAGCTTCTGTGGCTATAAAATGTTTGGGCATCACTACAAAAAATTTAGGCTACGGAGGCGGTTTTATAGAGGGAGCCTCTATCAAAACATGCAATTTCTTTTCGCCCCTATTTTGAGGCATTTTTTAGAACCGCATCAAGTAATTTGATAGTTGGGACGTGTTATTAGAGGGGGTTTAAGAATTCAGCCCTTAAATTAAGTGATAAACCCAAAAATTTTCCTCGCTCTCTCTCCCGTGCCCTTGTCTCCCTTTGATTTTTCACTCTAGTTTCCACTTCTTTCTTCTTTTCTAAGTTATTCTCCCTTGGGTTTGGTCTCTTCTGCCATTCTTTTCGCTGTCAACATCGGCCATCGGATTTAGGAGTAATTTCTAATTTCTTCCTTTCTTGTTCACTTTTCAAAATTTGTATATTTTTTTGCAATCCCAAAAGCTGAGCATTTTGGGTCCGTAGTTCTCAAAAGAGGCTTTCTGCAGCACAAGTAGCTCTCCGCTATAGCCGCTGCCACTGCCAAGAAGAAGCTCCCAGCTATCGTGTCCACCACTTCCGCTGCTCGCTCCAAGTCAACCACTGCAGCACCAAAGCCGAAGCTAAAGCCAGAGAACCAGTCCCAGGCACCTCCAACTCCTAACTTCGAGATTTTCAAATTGACTCTTGTCTCCCCTGCTCTCAATAACTTCCTCGGCGCCTCCCAATCATCCTACTCCGATGCCGTCAAGAATGTCTGGGACTACATATCTCTAGGTTCTTTTCCTGGTCCCTTTAATTCACAATTATAAATTTGATTGATTTTTGTTTTAATTTTATATAATCACAATGTAGGCTGATTCGGTTGCAGTGAAAATGAAATAGTGTTAAGAGCTTATTATAATTGATTAATTTAATGATTTTTTTTAACTGCAATATGATTATGGTTTTTGGTTACCTTTTTCAGTGCCTAATTGCATCCAATTGCGTATTTGTCTGGTATGCAGTGAGGTTTCGTTTGCTCGAGTTTATATGAGAGCCAGAGCAAGTTGTGCATCTTTCGTAGCTAATCAAAAAAGATTTGAAAAGGAAGACGCAATTCCTCAGGCTTTATTTGTAAGTTATCTATTCCTTGGTAATTAAACTTTAAAGATCTATAAATTAGCCCATGCTTGACTGGCTAAGTAAACAAGTGACCTTGCATCTTTTTATCTCTGCCATATATTTATTGAATAACTGCTTTTTCTTTCTTTTTTTTTTTCGGTGAGACATAACTAATTACAAACATCAACACTTCTCTTTTCTTTTAAGCGACTCCAATATTGTGCTATATATTTATGGAGCAAAGGAAGGGTAGATGGTGGATAAGGACAAATACTGTAGCTAGATCAATGTTATGATAATTGCATGTTTAGAGCATTTTTCTTTTTCTTTTAGTGAATACATATGTTAGTGAATATATATAAGGTCAAGTACTGTAGATAGAGCAATGTTATGATATATTTGGCACACTTGAAATTCTAAGACCAATAAACGCTAGTGCAACATGCATTAGTTGAAAGCTATAATTATAATATCTCACTATGCTAATTTAAGCAATGTAATTAGGCACTTAACTAAATGCTAATATAAGCAATATAATTGGGCATTAAAATAACTCTTAGTTAAGTAAGATTCGAAAACATAAGAAAACAAAATTGGCAAAGAAAGAATAAGAGTAGGACAACCGGCTTATTAAGCTTGCATTTAAGCTGTGCAAAAAGTTTTATTCAAAAGTTTTTTGATTGTTCTTGGTTATTTCTTGGAGATACAATTCAGTTCTTGAAGTATCTTGAACTTGGTTAGAAATCTTGAATCTTGTAAGCTGTCTTTTGTGTTTCTTGGAAAATCTTGCTGGATTCTTGAGTCTTGCTGAGAGTACCTACTGTCTTGACTTGTTTTGAACGAAAATCTTAAAGTTGAGACTGATCTTTAAGTTCCTAAATTCATTGTTGTTCATTTTGTTGAAGAAACAAAGGTTCTTGAACTTTGTTCTTGAGTTTCTAGGAAAACCTACGTGCTGGAATTTTCTTCTTGCTTGAGATTGTGCCTCTTTATTTGTTTTCCAACTTGAATGAATTTGTGGGAGGAAAAGGAGTCTTTCATGTTGTGTTTAAAAGAGAAAAGAGCAAGTTTCCTAATCTTTAGGGAGAGGTAAAACCATTTGGAAGAAGAAAAGGAAATCAGGGGGGAAGTTGGTGTTCTTGTTAAACAGACTTGCTGGAATTTTTTCTTGCATTATTCCAGCTTGTTTTGATCTTCAAAAGGGGTGAAATAAGGCTGCTTTGGTGTTTAAATAGGAGAGGAATCCTAGTCGAAAAGGATTAGAGCAGCCTTGTAAAAGACAAAGGAAACCAAATCTTCTGTAAATTACATTGGAGATTCTTAGCAGTCACTTGTTTCCTCATTGGTTTGGCTGAATCTTATCCAGTAATTTTGCTTGGGTTTGCTTCCTTTTTGGCCATGTGCTTGTTTCTTATTGCAAAGGGGATTAAATTGTGTGATGGAGCTTGGTGTGAGGGAGATACCAGAACCAGAAAAGTAAGGCTGAAAGATTGGGGCAAAAATATTGAGAGTTAAGTATAATTCTTGGTAGGACTTGTTACCTTTGTTGGTTGATAAGGCTAGAGTTGTTACACGAAGAGCTGGCACACATTTTTTCTGGTGATAAAACAAGTTCCTTATGGGAGAAATCAAAAGATTAACAAGAAAGGTAAGGCTGGATAGTTTGGAAGAAAGACTTGAAACTTGAAGCCCCTTTGTGGAAGGTAACATCTTTTCCTTGACTTTTGGTTAACTATATATGATGTTTAGCTAAGTAAATAACATGACTGGTGAAGATGTAATGCTTGATGATTTGGAAAAGAAAATGGAGGAGAAATTAAGATGGCTATGATTAAACAACCTGGAACATAAGCAAATTCGTATGAACAGTCTTGCTGGACTAGCTTTAGTAAATTGGATATAACTTTGCATGGGCAGCTGTAAATTGGATGAGTCTTGTTGCATTAGAAACTAGACTCACAGGGTTTTTTAATGGTATAAGGATCATACCCTAGTATGTTATGGATTAATCCCAGAATTTGTGCAAAATGGACTGAAAATCCAACACTGCATAAATGGGGTTAGTGACGAGCTAATTTGGAGACTACTTTCGAACTTGTTACTGTTAAAATTTGAGCTAATGTTCTTCATCACTTATAACTCTTGAAAGATCTAGGAAATAGTTTTATTACATAAGCTAATGGTGTGAAGCACTGAGATGTATTCGGGTTTCAAATTTGGAACTAAACTATTGGAGTGGCAGATTACTGTGTACACTACTGATCTAACTCCTTTTAATATTGCCCAAATTAGGGCCTTTTATGACCACGCATATATTCTTTTTTAAAGGAAAACCATCAACATCAAGTATTTTACTGCTAAGAATATATTAGCATTACGTGATTTAAAAATAATTATCTCATATATCTTTCTTCATGGTTATAATATGATCAAATTCTTAGTTTGAGATATATTTTCTATCTCTTTGTTTTACTTTCATATTTTATGGTTCTATTTATTAGATTTTGAGTTATGACTTTTGTCTTGAGGTTTTGAATTGTTTATGGTTGCTATCGTAAGCTAATGGACTGGCTTTTAGTTTCTTCATGTTTTTGTTCTTACCATTTTCATTTTTCTGCCTTTTTTTTTATAGTTTTCCTTCTTGTTTTCTATTCCTTTTTATCTAAAAGTTGTAAATTTTCATGGTTAACATTGATAAGCCTCTCTAGCAATCATGCTTAACTTGGAAACGAACTTGTTGATTGTGAAGGTTTCTTTGAGTAGGATAGTTCTGTACCTGTGGCTAAAATAAGCAATCTTGATAGTCTGTTGGATTAAGTGAGTGGTGATAGGTGATATGTTGGTGCTAGTTTTGGTTAGCATTTGTCCAATAGGATTCTTGAAAACCAATTATTGGAAATGGAGTGTCATTTTTCGACAAGAGTTAGAATTTCTGGTTGGATGTAAATATTAGTGTTCTTTTTGTGTTTAGGCGATATACTTGTATGAATTATTACTGAAAAAAGTCAAGAATAGCATTTAAATAGTAAAAGCTTCCCCGCATATGGAGTGAAAGTAGTCTTGACATCACAGCCGATGTATATCATGTCCAGTGTTCTTCTCGCAGTGTCTTGACAATTATTATTTTCTATTACTAGAGCTTGGAAAGGTTACAATTAAATTTTGGTCAGTGTGGGCAAGTTTGAAAAGGTTACTTTGGGCATGGGCAATGGGGACTTACTTCCCCGAAGAAAGGATGTAGGTTTTAACTTTGCTGTGATAAGTTGGTTTTAATCATTATTAGCAGTACGAATTTAGGTAAACACAACAGACAATTCATGCTTGACTATATGTTTAAAACCAATCTTTATTTCCTGTGCTTATTTTATGGTTAGATTAATGTATTTTGGGGGCTTTGTTCTTATTTTTTCAGTATAATTGATTTTATTTTATTTTTTGATCAGGTTGACGAGTTCTTAATTGATTGCAAGTTTGTCCTTTTTGTTACATGGTTCCATGCAAAATTCAAAAGATATTACCAATGAAAAATATAGTAGTAATATGTATTTTTGTTGATACTAGAGACTATTATTACTAGACATATTAAGATTTGTTATTATCATAGACATTCTAAAAGGTGATATGACATAATCTTTTTGTACAAGTTTTTAAGATCATAATGAAACTATATAGTTAATTTGGTTATATATATATATATATATAGCATAATTGGTATTGTTATTTGATGATCACAATTTTAATAGCTAGGGACAATATGTGAAGCTTATGGGGTTTGTTTTAAACACTCGACAAATATCTTAATAACACAAAATATAAAAATGATTTAAAACACTACATTTTATAGGTAGACATTTCACAGTCCATAACAAATTTGAAGGGTGGTTAGCTTTCCCTTAGGGGTGTTTCTAAATGCCCCAAAGCTTTTTGGTTAAACTTCTCGTAGGGGTGGTTGAAAATGCCCCTAGTCGGATGATTTTTTACCAAAAATAACCTAGTAGGGGCAATTCAACACGCCTCTAGTTTTGCCATTGTGTAAACTGGGGCATTTCAAACTGTTCATAGGGGCGGTTGCAAATGCCTGACGTGGTGTAGATTGGATATAACAATTACGAACAAAAACACACAAATCAAGTAATAAAAACCTAATCTCCCAACTTATTCCGCAAGTGCACGGGTCGGTTGTAGTATTTGGAGTATTAGGTGTCGAATCCCACAAGAAATCAAATATGTGCAATTACTAAGGCTTTTTCACTAACTTTTATTATCCAAACATTAATGAAAATGAGAATGATTGGGATCCCTTCAATAGAGTAGGTATATGATTGAGAACTTATGTAGAATTCAATATAAAGAAGCCAAGAACATAGAATCCACTAATGAACCAAGTATGAATTACCAACTAAGTGTTATCTTGCTTTGTTTAGAATCCAATTCCATATGTGTCATAACTAGATCTCTCTATGAAACGACATGATTCCAACTATTCTCATAATGAAATCTTATGATAACATGAATTGTGGTGATTCACTTAAGCATTTATTATTTTCATATGAAGGACTTAAGCATTACTTGTTCATTTTCCATTGTTACATACATCACTCAATATCAAGTAGCAACTAAATGACTTGTTTAAGTTGACAATGCAAAAACAAGTATTAAGACTTGAACAAGTAAATAAACAAATGCAAGCTTAGTAAGTACAATAAGTTAAATCATATTTGTTGATTCATTAGCTTCATCTATGATCTAGATGAGGCCTTTAGTTCAACATGGTTAATGAAACAACTAAAAGTTCAACTTCAAAGATAGAATTCATGGCAACTATGGCAAGTAAAAGAGGAAGAGTTTTAGAGTTGCTCAACCGATATGAGAATTAGTCCTCTTCTTTATTCACCTTCAAAAGTTTACACTACACAAGTCTCTTACAATGTTCCTCACAACTCTATTGAAAGATTTAGAGAATTCTACTAATTCTCTACCAAGCTAAGTATAAATTTTAAGATTATAACTACTATCTATTACTAACACTTGTTTTTAATGCCTTACAAATGACTTCTATTTATAGACAAATATTTCTCAAGTTATTTTCCAACTTGCATGAATCATTAATGCATAGAAATGATGAAGATTTGCTTGGGGATTCCAAAAGGGCACAAAAGTCTTCATTTATTCTTCCAATGTTTTCTCCCACTTGCAGAACCCTATCTTCATCTGAAAATGTCTACAAACACCAGCTGGAAGAGTATGCAAGTTGATGCCCTAGAACGTCCAGCCGTACTGTGATACGCATCTGGCAATACACGTGTGTTCATCTGCGTATCTCCAGACACGGATCCTATCCTTGTGGCCTCCACTTGATTTCTAATTTTTTGCTAAGTTGGACCTAATGTGTATAAGTATTTTTCAGTATATCCAAGTATTTTGGTGACGAATTGGATTTTTCCATTATTTTGCATATTTGTTCTTTTCAAGTTGTTCATCCACTTTAACTCCTTGAATCACCATTGAATTTGATTTTCCTTTGCTTTGATTGATCCAAAATAAGTTTAAGTATGATGAACCTGCAATTATAGATCAAAATTGAGCATTAGTTTGCTTAAATAAAAATTCTACCTCATAAACCCTAATTTTGGTAAAATTCCTAATTCTTATGACTTGTTGAAAAATGAGTCATTTGCAACCAAAAATACTATAATTTATATTAAAATATCATTTCAAATATATAATAATATATATAGTAATATAAGTAAATTTATTACTTATCAAACTCCCCCACACTTGAATCATTGCTTGTCCTCAAGCAATTTGAAAATCAAGAGATCAAATAGTAATTCAAGGTTTTGAAATAATAAATGCTACATCGTTGAATGTAATTCCACAAGATAAAGCAAATAAGCATTATGCAATTCCTTGTAAAGTTTCTAATACTCATTATACCAAGTAAAAGGGAAGTAATTATATCAAGATTAAAGTTTATTCAACCAAATTTCTTGGCCTTACAAAATTTCACATACTAAATATTCAATATGGATAATCATGTATATTTCAATTATACACAAGAGGGAAATGTTGCATTTTATAATGGCAAGTGTCTTTTGACGCGAAGGTTGACATTTGTTGATGAAAACCGCTGGTTACTCAACACTTTTATCATTTCAACCACAAATTAATGCGTAGTTTGAGAAGTGAAATTGTCTTTTGATGAAAGGATCGACATTTTGTGATGAAGGCCCTTATTACTCAATAATTCACTTTCAATCAAACTTGCTTTGCATACTCTTAACTCAATTGCCGTTTAACGCAAAAATCGACATTTGTGATGAAGATTCCCGGTTACTAAGCAATTTGAATCATTGGAGTAGTAATAAACAGACATTTATCATTGAACTTCATAACATACTTGTCCCTTTATTCAAATAAATATATTTTTTGTCCATATCTATCATTTGGAATGTAAAATTAAGTAAAAAAAAGAAATTTAAAATCAAACATGCTAAATCAAGACATAATTACAACTATTTTACAAGATAAACTTTCTTAGAAACAAAATTTCTAATCGCATAATGACTATTTCTCATATTCTTATGGAACATATTCAAGTAAAGTTGCACAAATTATTTCAATAAGTAAAGGAATTTAAGAAGTTTATAGCATGCAAACATGTTAAAGAAGCAAATTTTTGCAAAAATTTTAAAACAATATCTTGCCACTATTTACTCCAAATCCCTACCAAACATAATCTTATACCTTCTGTGATCGCCCTACCTTACCCAGAGGCGCACCAAAGGGCTCAGCGGACTACCTGCCTGGCTCTCGCCAGGACTCAAGTCGAGCTCTCACTTAGAATGTCCACGCATAGTTAACCCAACATGAGAAACATTTACATAGTTTAATTTAAAGGTACAAGTGTCACTAATAGTTTACATGCCAAGATTTACATATTGTTCGCAAATTTTAGCCAAGCAATTTGGCTATCCAAAATATGTAAAATGTTCACTATATCCACAATCTGCCGTACCAGCTTTAATATTACGGGAAACTTGAGTAAAGGAAAACAAATAAAAGGGATGAGCTATAATAGCCCAATGAGTGCCCAAGGCAAGCAGCATACTAATAAACAGGTAACATTTAATGACAATAATTAACAAGTTCATTAAACAAGAGACATATGATATGGAGTGTAATATAGTCAATGGCGGATACGGGCTCACTACGGGAGCAAGCGCAACTGCAGGGGTATCAAGCATGAACAAGATACAGGAGTATCGGGATTGAGGTAAAAGCTCAGGTCCAGAATACTTGAAAAATTCAATCCGGAGTTACCCTCTTTGAAGAATGAAACTCTTATCGGAAAGAATATCAAACATCTATATTCTCCAGCACCTTATATCACCCCAAGCTCACCCAAGGATTCAAGTTCAATCATGAGTTAGCCTCTTTCGAGGACTCTACTCAGATATTGAACATTAACAAGCACCGAATATCACCCAACACCTTATATCTCACCCATACTCACCCAATTTGACTAACCGTGGAAAATAATGAAGTTAACTACGGAAGTCGCAAGCACAAGTAACACATTTGATCATGAAAATATATAACACATTGCGGAAGAGAAGTGATAAAGTACACTTCTTTCCTCAAGTAACACATGTCATGAAATAACAAGTACAAGTATAACATAATATTTCATGATTTAACATTTCTCAAGTATGACATAGCATTTCATTCATGTATCATGCACACATAAGGACACTCACCTGGAATGCCTAGAAAAATGTCTCGCAAAATGGTCGAGGTTCACTTTCGAATCCTGAAATTCAAAAGAAATCATTTGATGAAACCCGATTAAAACCCTAATTAATTTGGTAAGAAAATTCAAGAAATCTCCCACTTATTTTTAGGATTTTGGTCTCAGGGTTTCTAGGGTTTAGGGTTTAGGGTTTTCATTTTAGGGTTTTAGTTTTAGGGTTTTCTTGTCCTAAGAAAATTTCATTCACTACTAGGTTATTATTTCAAAATTTCTGCACACTATTTGCCTAAATTTAACATGTTCTTGGATAAAATTTCACTTATTATTTTTTCCTCCTTTATTTCTACAAAAATTTCAGCAGCATCTCCCCTTAAAACCTGGACTAAACCAAATTTTTCCCTGCAACAAATCAGCCATCCAACTCATATTTCAACAAGTTCTACAACTTCTATGTTCAATTCAAACTCAAATTCAATCAAGATTCTACTCAATTTCAAGAATTCTACTCCAAGAATCTTCAACCCAAGCAACATGTAACACATAAGATTTCAAGGTTTAAATGCTATTTTCTAGTCTATCTAACCACAAGAACACTTTATCTAGCAAGTAAATCTCCAATTCAAACTAAACTCTCCAAGTAATAGCAACAAGAATCTAGGTTTATGCTTTGCATAAAAGACCAATTAAAACTTGAAATTAGTAGGAAAAGTTCATAGTAAATACCTTAGATAAGCTTAGAACTTTGCTTAGGAAGGAAAGAAACTCACTTTCTATGGTGGATTTGACCAAAATTTGGAGAATAAGCTTCAAGAAGTTGAGAGCAAAATGAGAGGAAAAGAGAAAGAAGGATGGCCAGCCAAGAAGAAAGAAAGAAGAGAAGAAATAGGCTAGGAAAAATGGAAAAGAAATAAAGAAAAGGTGGGAAAAATAACTAACCAATCAAAACCCAACAAGAGTCAAGTTAGGTTTAGACTTTTAATGAAATAGTGACCAACTTGGTAAATTTTGATTAGTAGGCAATTTTAATCATTTATCTCTTAGAAATTTGCAAGACTTTATGGCACAAATTTTAAAGCAAAAAAGAGAGAAAAATAGGAGAGAGAGGGGCCAGGATTTTAGAGAGAGAGAAGGCAAGGAAATTAGTGAAATTTTTGGGTCAAAATTGTGAACTATAAGCTCACTTAGTCAAAAGTCTTGAAAATGATGAAATTAAGTTAGTCAAAATTAAACACTATTATAAACTAATGGTCCAATAAACTTAACCCAAATTTGGTACTTAGGTGTACCACTTAATCATGAAAGGAATCTCATTTAGTTAACCTAATTAACTTAAGAAATCTTTCAACTAATAAATCAAAGATTAACACTAAACCTTAAATAAAAGAAATTCCTTATTAAATGCACTTTGATTTCCCTTTCCTTTTTTCTTTTCTCACTTTTTTTTTCCTACTAATGAACATAACATGAACTAAATGATTTTCCTGTGGATTTCTGGGACGTCACATCCTCCCCCACTTAAAAGAATTTCGTCCTCGAAATTCCATCTCGAATTTTCCATCCTTGATTTCCCTTTGATACCAACTGTGACAGTTCTCAGGGCCACATTACAGGGTACCTATCAGCTTGGGATAACCTTCCACATCTCTTTTTCTACTTTTCTCAATTGGTTCCTTCTAAGTCATAATGCTTTCAAAGAATTTTTAACAAGAGGAATTTATTTGTTTATTTCTTAGTTCTTTCACTTTACAATCTAAGATCTACTAGTAGTTTGATTAAACAGCGGAAAATAGGAATCGTACCTTCAATGACTGCTAACGATATCATGCTTATCTAGTGCATAACTCGAGCCGATACCTTCCGCTTGTTTCCACTTTCTTTATCTTTGTCAAGATCCTTGTGCCCCAGCTGAGTTATACCTTGTCCACTATTCGTTTGCCTTGGGCAATGTCTCATTTGATGATCGACACTACCAAAGGAAACACTTACGGCTTTTCCTCCAGCAATTTTCTTCGGTATGATTACTTTTACTACAATATCCGCAGGCAACTTGGATTGCCGGAGGTTGGTTTTCTTCTGGAGTATCTTCCTCTCGTTTATTTCCTGGTGGAGCTCTACCCATCGGAGCCCCTCTTGTCTTTCTAGATTGGGCACCGTGTCCAATTTTTACTTCTCTATTTTCCTTTCCCGTCTTAGGGGACGGAGCACTTCCGGTTGATAAGTGAAAGCCACTAGTACTTTCTCGTTTTCTCGCTTTCACCGTCCAAACCATGGACTTTGTCTCTCCCACTTGTTGTGCCTTTTCCACCGCGGCTTCATAAGTTTCGATGGTGGTGGGGCGAGGGCATCCTGAAGTTCCAAAGTTAGGCCTTGAACAAATCTTCTTTTTCTCCGTCGTTCGGTAGCTACTAGTTCGGGAGCATAATGAGATAGTTTAGTAAATTGGGCTTCATACTCAGCTACACTCCGTGATCCCTGTTTCAATTTCAAGAATTCATCTTCTCGTTTTTCCTGTACTCGCACGGGAATGTACTTTTCCTTAAATTCTCTAGTAAAATCGGCCCACGTTCTCGGAGTTTGATATTTTTCCCACTTAGCATTTATCAAATTCCACCAAGGGGTGGCAGCACCTTCTAGTTGAAATACCACAAATGTCACTTTCCTTTCATCAGCATATTTCAAGGTAGCAAAAATTTTCTCAATATCCTCTAGCCCTTTTTCAGCTAGTTCGGAATTCGGACCACTGTTGAACTTGGGGGGGTTAAATTTCTGAAACCTCTCTAAAGCTACGTCCTCCCCCACTACGGGATTTCTATGAGAACTACCAGTTTCTATTACAAGGTTTTGCTGATTCCCAAGTTGAGTTAAAATATCGGTCATTCGGTTCAACACCGCGATCATTGGGTCAATCCCAAAAGTAGGGTTTACGCTTGAAGTAGTACCTTCGTCCCGATCTTGGTGACGGGGACATCCTCTACCACGGCCTCGCCCACTCATGACTTACTATTCTATAATGATATTAATAAATTATTTCAATTTCCACGTAATAAGTGACGAAATATATTTCCAAATGCACAAATTCAAGAATAAACAAAGAAATCAAATTTTATGCCAAATAAAGTCACATGCATATACAGGTAGTTCCACTTACACATTTTCAAAATTCACATACAAAACATATCATACATATAAAGCATAACAAGACTAGCATACTAGCATAAGTCTTTGCACATGTTCCTATCTTCTTCCTTCATTTATCGAAGTATATTTCAAAACAAAAGTTACATATCTTCATTCTCATTATGTTCTTCTTAATCAGAACATTGGCTTTAGAGGTTGACCGAGGTTGATCAATGTTAACATCACTTGGGTCCCCACGTAGTTTGGAAGTTAGGCAATCTTTCACCATGTGATCTATTTCTCCAGAACCGAGACAAGCCTATCTTCCGTTTACATTTTCTCGAGTATTCACTATTACAACCTCTACATACCTTGACTTTCTTAAGAGCTGCTATTCCGCAATATAACAGGGTCTAGAGTTAACTTTCTATACCAACAGCTTGTACTAAACAATCCTTCACCATGTGATCTATTTCTCCAAAACCGAGACAAGCCTATCTTCCATTTACATTTTCTCGAGTATTCACTATTACAACCTCTACATACCTTGACTTTCTTAAGAGGTGCTATTCCGCAATATAACAGGGTCTAGAGTTAACTTTCTATACCAACAGCTTGTACTAAATAATCCTTAGCAAAATAAAGTTGAACCCATACAGAAGAAACTGTAAAACCCTCAATCATCAATTATAGGTACTCGAACACGGATCTCAAAACTAAGTCAACCCACACTAAGGTTGGCCACCCCGAAGTGTGAATTAACCAGTCCCAATAATCCGGTCCAATGTACACCCTAACCACCGAAAAGGATCATCAAATATTTGCACTCAAAGAATCACAAATAAGATTCAAGCTTAGGATATCATTTAAACACTAGCTATTTCAAATTGTATAAGCATAAATAATTAACCATTCACAATGTATATCAAACCATCTATATCATACCATTTAACCATTCAATAACACTCCAAATACTTAATGCCACCAGTTGCTAATCTAATGCACCTAATATATTAAAGTCAATATCCACCAATACCAAACCCGATCACAAAAGAAAACATTCTATGTATCCCAATTACAACTAGAGATTCACTTCTTACTAACCAAGTAGTACTTTCAAATCTTAGCATGCTAATATAAAATAATGTTTAGACTTAAGGTCTAATGAGGGTCAAACTTAAACTTTTCAAAGATTCACACTTAACTCTGACAGGATTCAAACCTAGGCTCTGATACCACCAGTGATAGCCCCACCTTACCAAGAAGTGCACCAAAGGGCTCAGCGGACTACCTGCCTGGCTCTCACCAAGACTCAAGTCGAGCTCTCACTTAGAATGTCCACGCATAGTTAACCCAACATGAGAAACATTTACATAGTTTAATTTAAAGGTACAAGTGTCACTAATAGTTTACATGCCAAGATTTACATATTGTTTGCAAATTTTAGCCAAGCAATTTGGCTATCCAAAATATGTAAAATGTTCACTATATCCACAATCTGCCGTACCAGCTTTAATATTACGGGAAACCTGAGTAAAGGAAAAGAAATAAAAGGGATGAGCTATAATAGCCCAATGAGTGCCCAAGGCAAGCAGCATACTAATAAACAGGTAACATTTAATGACAATAATTAACAAGTTCATTAAACAAGAGACATATGATATGGAGTGAAATATAGTCAATGGCGGATACGGGCTCACTGCGGGAGCAAGTGCAACTGCAGGGGTATCAAGCACGAACAAGATACAGGAGTATCGGGATCGAGGTAAAAGCTCAGGTCCAGAATACTTGAAAAATTCAATCCGGAGTTACCCTCTTTGAGGAATAAAACTCTTATCGGAAAGAATATCAAACACATATATTCTCCAACACCTTATATCACCCCAAGCTCACCCAAGGATTCAAGTTCAATCATGAGTTAACCTCTTCGAGGACTCTACTCAGATATGAACATTAACATGCACCGAATATCACCCAACACCTTATATCTCCACCATACTCACCCAATTTGACTAACCGTGGAAAACAATGAAGTTAACCACGGAAGTCGCAAGCACAAGTAACACATTTGATCATGAAATCATATAACATATTGCGGAAGAGAAGTGATAAAGTACACTTCTTTCCTCAAGTAACACATGTCATGAAATAACAAGTACAAGTATAACATAATATTTCATGATTTAACATTTCTCAAGTATGACATAGCATTTCATTCATGTATCATGCACACATAAGGACACTCACCTGGAATGTCTAGGAAAATGTCTCGCAAAATGGTCGAGGTTCACTTTCGAATCCTGAAATTCAAAAGAAATCATTTGATGAAACCCTAACTAAAACCCTAAAATGAAAATTGAAAACCCCAAAACCTAAACCCTAGAAACCCTGAGACCAAAACCCTAAAAATAAGTGGGAGATTTCTTGAATTTTCTTACCAAATTAATTAGGGTTTTAATCGGGTTTCATCAAATGATTTCTTTTGAATTTCAGGATTCGAAAGTGAACCTCGACCATTTTGCTCGACATTTTCCTAGGCGTTCCAGGTGAGTGTCCTTATGTGTGCATGATACATGAATGAAATGCTATGTCATACTTGAGAAATGTTAAATCATGAAATATTATGTTATACTTGTACTTATTATTTCATGACATGTGTTACTTGAGGAAAGAAGTGTACTTTATCACTTCTCTTCCGTAATGTGTTATATGATTTCATGATCAAATGTGTTACTTGTGCTTGCGACTTCCGTGGTTAACTTCATTGTTTTCCACGGTTAGTCAAATTGGGTGAGTATGGGTGAGATATAAGGTGTTGGGTGATATTCGGTGCATGTTAATGTTCATATCTGAGTAGAGTCCTCGAAGAGGCTAACTCATGATTGAACTTGAATCCTTGGGTGAGCTTGGGGTGATATAAGGTATTGGAGAATATAGGTGTTTGATATTCTTTCCGATAAGAGTTTCATTCCTCAAAGAGGGTAACTCCGGATTGAATTTTTCAAGTATTCTGGACCTAAGCTTTTACCTCGATCCCGATACTCCTGTATCTTGTTCGTGCTTGATACCCCTGCAGTTGCGCTTGCTCCCGCAGTGAGCCCGTATCCGCCATTGACTATATTTCACTCCATATCATATGTCTCTTGTTTAATGAACTTGTTAATTATTGTCATTAAATGTTACCTGTTTATTAGTATGCTGCTTGCCTTGGGCACTCATTGGGCTATTATAGCTCATCCCTTTTATTTCTTTTCCTTTACTCAGGTTTCCCGTAATATTAAAGCTGGTACGGCAGATTGTGGATATAGTGAACATTTTACATATTTTGGATAGCCAAATTGCTTGGCTAAAATTTGCGAACAATATGTAAATCTTGGCATGTAAACTATTAGTGACACTTGTACCTTTAAATTAAACTATGTAAATGTTTCTCATGTTGGGTTAACTATGCGTGGACATTCTAAGTGAGAGCTCGACTTGAGTCCTGGCGAGAACCAGGCAGGTAGTCCGCTGAGCCCTTTGGTGCGCCTCTGGGTAAGGTGGGGCTATCACACCTTCCCCCCACACTTAAAATGAAACATTGTCCTCAATATGTAAAGGAAAAGTAAAATAAAAGATGAAACAATAAAACTTCCCTTGTTTGGTTTGAGAATCCTTAAGTTGATATTGTTACGTCCTTGAAATCCTTGGCCTTTGACAAGTTTCTCTTTGCAATGCTTCATCTTGTTCCTCATTTGGTCCACACTTTGCTCGTTGTCCTTGGCTCAAGCTTAAAAATAGTAAAATTCTATGTTAGATGATAAATGAATAGCTAATGAAACATAGCATACGTGAAAGACTTGGATTGCCCCACACTTAGTTTGTGCAATATAGTTCCAAGGGATAAAAATTCGAAAGACGAGTAATATGAGCAAATGTATTATGTATTGATGCAGTAAAATGCGAAAGGAACTTGGTCAAAGTTGCTTCTTATCAAAATTCAACCATTCATGCCACGTATTCAAAATTACAAACTAAGCTTAAACTATGAACATGCAAGATTGGAACATGTTAAAGTGCTTATTTTAGTGTCCAAAACATGTATGCAAATCAAGAAACACATGTTGCAAGTGAACCAATTGAAAACTAATGAAAATGAACATGAAAAACCACTTTGAACAGTGATATGCGAGCAGGAGTCCGCGGATCAATAAGGTTTGCCGCGTATCTCTGTGCAACGTATCGCTCTAAGCTCCCAGAAGTTGATACGCGGCAGCAATACGTGGATGGCGTCCGCGTATTTCTGGCACGTATCACTTCCTGCAACAGGCAGTGATTTTCCAATTTTGCATGTTACTGTTCCATTGGTTTATTCTATTTTTTACAGCACTTTCAACATCAAATGTAACATGTTTTTTAACCTTTTAACACAAGAACAAGTTTGAATCATGAAAATACACATGTGCAAATACAAATTCCTCAAATTTTGCATTAAAATCACAACACATTGCATGGCTTGAGCATGACTTTTCAAAGATGCATAAATTGCAAAATTTGAATGTATTTTCCAAACTGATTATGCACACATGTTTCTTTGAGCATATTAAGCATTCAAACAAGGCCAAACTACATGTAATCTCATTGAATCACCAAATGACCTTTTTGCTCAAAAAGTTCATCAACCATGAATAGTAACTTCTATCAATTCCAACCCTCTAAAACACCACATATAGCATGTAATATTCATGTTAAACATTCTCATTAGCATGAAATGTTTAAAGAAGAAGAAATGTAATAATCAAACTCATGATTAAAATGTCTTGCATCAGACTTGATCATCAAGTTCCAATTTACATACCTACAAAACAAATATATTTTAAAAACTTGACACCTAATAATACAAACTAAAATTACACAAAAAATATTAAAAACATTGGGTTGCCTTCCAACAAGCGCTTCATTTAGAGTCTAGAACTAGACTTTATAGGTGTAAGCTTCACTTTTGA
The DNA here is from genome assembly GCA_024721245.1 of Mitragyna speciosa. NCBI lineage: Eukaryota > Viridiplantae > Streptophyta > Magnoliopsida > Gentianales > Rubiaceae > Mitragyna > Mitragyna speciosa. The sequence goes on along the minus strand of CM045552.1, from coordinate 24,413,835 downwards.
GGACCATAACCCAAAGAATTCTCCACTCCTTTGGGTGTAGATATGTCAATGAAGTGTAATTGGTCCTTCCTTCTCAAGGTGTTTCTTCTTGCGCTCCCAAATCCTAGAAATGAAACATTAAGCACATTATCATCCAAATCATCAAGTAAGTACATATTAAAAGTAGAAGAGGGATATCACATCATTTCATTCAATTCAAAAGATATTTCCTCATCCCTACTTTTAATTTTAATGTACCATTTTTTACATCAATTATTACACCGGCGGTAGCAAGAAAAGGTATACTGATGTGATCCTAGGAGTGCTTACAATCTTGATGCTTAGATATTCTCATGGAGCAACTCGTTTGGATCAAGATGAGATCAAATCATGGCTGATCATGAAGGGAACGTTTAAGCTTTGTGACTACCATGGTGTAATTTATGACTTTGGGCCTCTCAATGGACTTGGTGATCAAGCTATTCAAGTGTGTTCATTTGGCCAAGAGTTTATGTATTGGTTATGGATTAAATACACATTCAAAGAAGGTCCAATTAAAGCTTCTAAGTGGTCCATAACATGTCTTTAAGGTGCTGGTTTAGTTGGACTTGTTGAAAGGCCTTTTAAAGATGCAAGATGGAGGCCCAATGGTGCTTAAAAGGAGGTGTCCAGTCCATTAACAATTTTTGGACGAATTTTTAAGTTTAATTCTTTTATGTTAAGTTTTCTATTTTGTTTACAAGTTGTAACCTCTTAGAAAGTTACTATATTGTGTTAGGTTACAACTAGTGCTCTTTGTTAAGTTTCTAGAACTTTCTACAAGTTGTTATGCAAGCCTATTTATAGGCCAAAACACTATTACGAATTTTAATAAGTTTGATGATTAATAAATTTGTGAGTTCTCAAATTGAGTGCTTCTTTCGTTCTTTGCTGATTAAGAACAATCCCCGAACTTGTAGAGTGATTCCAAGTTCAAAAACCCTAGCTTAGAGTTGCCTTATTGGTTTGATCAAGCATTCTAGGTGCTGATTCCTCGAGTTCTTGTTCGTTCCATAAGGAGGTTCAAAGCTTCCTTGAATTTTCGAGTTGTTCATCTTGCGTGTTCAAGGCTTTGGTGCTGATTCTAGAGTCTAGTTCATCCAAGGGGAAAGGTTCGAAATTCATACTTGGTCTTTCAAGCAATTCCACGTTCGTCCGCGCGTATCAATTGGTATCAGAGCTAGTCTTGAAATTCCAGGTTTTTCTAATCCAATTTTTCCTTTGGAGAAATTTGGATATATCCCTTTTTATTTTTCTTTAATTCGTTCTTGAGTTGTTTTTCAAAGTGCTTCGTGCCTAGCTAAACAACTTGTGTCTTTCCTTGTGTTTCTTCTTTGTGTCACGTTTGTTTAAAAATAAAAAAAAAATTCGTGCATAATTTTTCCTTGAATTTTCTTTAAGGTTTTAGAGTCGTTCTTGATTGTCTTCAATCAAGAATTCTAGGTTTTGTGTGGATTTTTGATAATCTTGACTGTTTTTGGTGTTTCTTGAATTTTTTGTGTTAAAACTTTTTCAAGAAAAATTAATTTTTGGAGAAACAAGCCTTGGATTGAAGTTTCTTGAAGGTTTTGGGTCGTTTGTGTTGTTCTTGGTGGAAAAAAAAATAAAAAAAAACCAAAAAAAAAAAAGAAGAAAGAGGCGTGCACTACAAACCCTAAGAGAAAAGCCGTGCAAAAAAAAAAAAAAAAGGCGTGCAAGAAGGGAGTAGAAAAAGCCTTGCACAATCTGTTCTTAATTGTTTATTGGTGTGTTTTGGTGTTTTGAGTAGTTTTCTTGAAGTTCTTGAACTTACCTTGTGAGTTCTTGAATTAAAGAAAACAAGTTTATGAGTTTCCTGAACTTGTCCAGCAATCTTGATTGATTTCTTGAAGGTTTTGGTCAGTTTCTTGAACTTCTTGAAAGTATTGGATGGTTCCTTGAAAGAATCTTGGGTGTTTTTGAGTTTCTTGATTGAAAGAATCAACTTTCTTGGAATCTTGGTGGCTGGAGATTTTGTTCTTGAAAGTTTCTTGAAGTTCTTGGATTTTTCTGGAAATTTTTACTTGCTGGAATTTGATTTCTTGAAGAGAAGTACTTGCTGGAATTTTGTTTCTTGAAGAACTTCTTGCTGGAAATTGAGTTCTTGAATTTCTTGATCAATAGTCTCACTTTTTCTTGAAGAATTGGTTGCTGGAATTTTGCATTGTGTGCTGTGCGAATTTTTCTGGTTATTTTCCAGAAAGTTTTAACGTTAAAAAGGGGGAGTTTAGCACATTTTTCTGGAAGCTTTGGGGCTATTTAGTTGAGTTTTGGGACCAGCTTCTTGCTTGGGATTGATGGGAGCAAGTTCTTGAACTTGATTCTTGAATCTTGATTAATTTGAACTAGCTGGAATTTTTGGCAGATTATTACCTACGAATTTTCTGAAATTTTCCAGCTTGTTTTGATCTTAAAAAGGGAAGAAAAGGAGCTGTTCTAGTGTTTTAAAGGCAAAGAAACAAGTTTCCTAAAAGATAGGAGAAAACCGTGTGTTTGAGGGAGAAAATATAGGAGGAGCTGCATTCTTTTGGAGAAAGAAACTAGGAGGTGATCGTGATTTTGGTGCAGAAACAAAAAAATATTGGAGGCTTTCCAGAAAAAAAAAAAAAAAAAGAAAAGGAAGCGTGTTCTTGAGAGAAAAGATAGGGAGTTGGCGCATTCCCTTGTGAGAAGAAGTAGGAGCTTGAGCGTGCATCTTGGGAGAATAATAAGGGAGCAGTCCATTTCCTTCTTGAGAAAAAAATAGGAGTGTCCTAAATTGTAGGGGATTGGGAGTGTGCAAGAGAAAAAAGGAAAGTGTAGTAATTTTTGGTAAAAGGAAAGTGTTTTCTTGTGTGTGCTTGATATTTTTGGAAAGTAGTTTTTATTTTTACACAAGAATATTATTTTCTTTCAAGAGTACATTAAAAATCAAGATTTTTCACACAAGAATACCACACATTAGGGTTTCTAATTTGTGTTCTTCTTGAGTCAAGTCTTGTTTATTCCATCTTTTCTTGAATTCTCTTGATCAAACAATTACTCTAAGCTTATTTTCTTGACCTCTACATTTACTCTTGTGGTTTGACTTCTTGGAGCTTTACAAGGAAGGTTGGGCTAGTTCTTTTCATCAAAGGACATACAAAGGAGCTACTCAAGAGTGGTAAAAGGCTTAGGGGTGAGCACATTTGAGGGAAAAAGCCACAAATACTTGGAGTGATACACGAGGGTTGAGTGTATACACTAAGGGAGTGGTAAGGCTATTTTTCTTCTATTATTATTTTGTGCTACTAACTTTATTTTGCAGGTTTATTCATCATGTCTCACGAAAGTGTGGAACAAAACTTTGATATGAAGTCCATGTGGCAAGCCATGCAAGAGCAATTGGCTCAAATAAATGCTAGAGTAGAAGGCATGGAGTCCGCATTTAAAGGCCAAACTAGGGTTTCCAAGAGACCTACTTATGAAGAGGATGTTCGTGAGCATGAAGAGTATGATTCTGACTATGAGGAAATAATCTCACGCAAAGGGAGGAGGGTGAGAAACCAACCAACTCATGATGGCAATTTAGGGAGCATAAAGATGAAGATTCCATCTTTCCAAGGGAGACTAGATCCTGATGCTTACTTGGAATGGGAAAGAAAGGTGGAGCATATTTTTGCATGCCATAGCTACACTGAGGAGAAAAAGGTACGTCTTGCTGTTGTTGAGTTTACTGATTATGCAAGCATTTGGTGGGATCAACTCAACAAAAATCGCATCAAATATGGAGAGGAACCCGTGGCTACTTGGTCCGAGATGAAGAAGATTATGAGGAAGAGGTATGTGCCAAGTTACTACACTCGTGATCTCCATTGGAAGTTGCAAACATTGAGGCAAGGTACCATGTCGGTGGATGAGTATCATAAAGAATTGGAGAAATTGATGATTCAAGCCAACATGGATAAAGAGGGAGAAGCTTTGATGGCTAGGTTTATGGGAGGTCTAAACCCTGAAATTAGATCTCGTGTGGAGTTGCATCACTATGTGGAGATGAATGACTTGGTGGACATGGCCATCAAGATTGAAAGGCAACTTAAAGCCATGAAGCCACGCAACTTTGGCTCATCATCATCACGACCTCAATGGGAGAATCGTTCCTTTGACAAGAGAGAAAACCTGCGGACCTTCTCAACAAGCTATTCAATCTATGAGGGTCAAGCAAGAACCATCTTCCACAAAGCCTCAAGCAAAGAGTAAGAATGAGCCTAACTTAAAGCTTAGTGAGGTACGTTGTTTTAGATGCCAAGGTTATGGACACTATGCTGCAAATTGTCCAAACAAAAGGGCTATGATGATCCTAGATAATGGGGATGTCAAGAGTGTTACTTCTAGTGATGGTGAAGAGGAGATGCCACCTCTTGAAGGAGGTTCTGATACTAAAGAAGCAAACTTCTTTGGTGGTGATCGTGGTGAACTCTTGGTTACTAGAAGAGCTTTAAATGTGCAACATAAAGAAGATGAGGAGACACTACAAAGAGAGCACATCTTTCATACGCGCTGTACTGTGCTCAATAAGGTATGTAGCTTGATCATTGATAGTGGTTCTTGTACTAACGTTGCTAGTACCTTATTTGTAGATAAGTTGCACTTGGAGACTGTGGAGCATCCAAAGCCCTACAAACTTCATTGGCTTGATAATCAAGAAGAGATCAAAGTGACTAGACGTGTGCTTGTTACTTTCTCAATAGGCACGTACAAAGATGAAGTTTGATGTGATGTTGCCCCAATGCAAGCATGCCATATTCTTTTAGGGCGTCCTTGGCAATATGATAGAAGAGTTTCATATGATGGATACAAGAACAACTACTCTTTTAAGTGGAATGAACGAAAGATTGTTCTTAATCCAATCTTGCCATCCGAAGCTCATTCTGATCAACTGAAGATTGCAAGGGATTTTCAATTGCAAGCTAAGGAGAAGAATGAGGAAAAGAATAAGAGGGAAGTCGTGCAAAGTAGAAAGAGTGAGGAGAGTGTTTCTTCCACAAGAGCAAAGAAAAGAGAAAACAAGAGTGTTTTGCTAGCTAGATCAATAACTCTTTTATCCATGTATTCTAAAGAAGAAGTATACTTTACTAACTCACTTTATAACTCTTTTCTTAGTATTTTTGTGGTAATTTTGCAGGTTGATACTCATGGAGAGATGCCACATTATTGCTGTTTTGTAGTTAGTTGCCATTCAAGAAGTTTGGGAGTTGACAAAATCGTGGTAAAGGAGTTGAAGCCAAGTTCAAATGCCATATTGAGCTTGACAACTATGATGAATTCAACTGATTTGTGGCCTAAGTTTTCTTGTTCTAGTTATTTTAAATTGCAAATTAGTTCATTCTTGAATATCTGTTTTGTTAGTTTAGATGATTGTGTTTTGCATCTAGCATGTCTAAATTCACCTAGTGCAATCTGTCCAAAAGACTTTCTTATGTTTTCTCATTTATTTTTGGACAATTTTCAATTTATTTTATGTGATATATCATGCAATATTTGTGTGTTTTTGTTACATCGTTTGAATTATTCTAGTGAGTTGATTGCTGATGTTTTTCGCATTCTAGGGCTTATTAGGCATAATTCACATGATGCTCATTTTCTTAGTTCACGTGATGTTTACTTAGATTCTTTTTATAAGTCTTTGTTCAACCATAAATTTTATCTTGTTAGTAATTGTTATTCTGAGTCCAATTGTGGTTGCATAGACTTTGGAAATCGTGTTATTCTTTTCCATGTTTTTAGGGATAGTTTGCATCTAGATATGTTTATTCTTCTTAAGTTAGAATTTGTTCTTGCATCTTATGTTTCAATTTGCATTGAGTTTCGCATTCTAATTCATACGTCATGTATATATATCATTGGTGTTTATTTTTCTATCAGTCCTTTAGTTACTTATGTTAGCTTATATGATCTCGCAGATTCGAGGACGAATCTTTTCGAGGGAGGAGGGATTGATGTGATCCTAGGAGTGCTTACAATCTTGATGCTTAGATATTCTCATGGAGCAACTCGTTTGGATCAAGATGAGATCAAATCATGGCTGATCATGAAGGGAACGTTTAAGCTTTGTGACTACCATGGTGTAATTTATGACTTTGGGCCTCTCAATGGACTTGGTGATCAAGCTATTCAAGTGTGTTCATTTGGCCAAGATTTTATGTATTAGTTATGGATTAAATACACATTCAAAGAAGGTCCAATTAAAGCTTCTAAGTGATCCATAACATGTCTTTAAGGTGCTGGTTTAGTTGGACTTGTTGGAAGGCCTTTTAAAGATGCAAGATGGAGGCCCAATGGTGCTTAAAAGGAGGTGTCCAGTCCATTAACAATTTTTGGACGAATTTTTAAGTTTAATTCTTTTGTGTTAAGTTTTCTATTTTGTTTACAAGTTGTAACCTCTTAGAAAGTTACTATATTGTGTTAGGTTACAACTAGTGCTCTTTGTTAAGTTTCTAGAACTTTCTACAAGTTGTTATGCAAGCCTATTTATAGGCCAAAACACTATTACGAATTTTAATAAGTTTGATGATTAATAAATTTGTGAGTTCTCAAATTGAGTGCTTCTTTCGTTCTTTGCTGATTAAGAACAACCCCCGAACTTGTAGAGTGATTCCAAGTTCAAAAACCCTAGCTTAGAGTTGCCTTATTGGTTTGATCAAGCATTCTAGGTGCTGATTCCTCGAGTTCTTGTTCGTTCCATAAGGAGGTTCAAAGCTTCCTTGAATTTTCGAGTTGTTCATCTTGCGTGTTCAAGGCTTTGGTGCTGATTCTAGAGTCTAGTTCATCCAAGGGGAAAGGTTCGAAATTCATACTTGGTCTTTCAAGCAATTCCATGTTCGTCCGCGCGTATCAATTGATTGATGTGATCCTAGGAGTGCTTACAATCTTGATGCTTAGATATTCTCATGGAGCAACTTGTTTGGATCAAGATGAGATCAAATCATGGCTGATCATGAAGGGAACGTTTAAGCTTTGTGACTACCATGGTGTAATTTATGACTTTGGGCCTCTCAATGGACTTGGTGATCAAGCTATTCAAGTGTGTTCATTTGGCCAAGAGTTTATGTATTGGTTATGGATTAAATACACATTCAAAGAAGGTCCAATTAAAGCTTCTAAGTGGTCCATAACATGTCTTTAAGGTGCTGGTTTAGTTGGACTTGTTGGAAGGCCTTTTAAAGATGCAAGATGGAGGCCCAATGGTGCTTAAAAGGAGGTGTCCAGTCCATTAACAATTTTTGGACGAATTTTTAAGTTTAATTCTTTTATGTTAAGTTTTCTATTTTGTTTACAAGTTGTAACCTCTTAGAAAGTTACTATATTGTGTTAGGTTACAACTAGTGCTCTTTGTTAAGTTTCTAGAACTTTCTACAAGTTGTTATGCAAGCCTATTTATAGGCCAAAACACTATTACGAATTTTAATAAGTTTGATGATTAATAAATTTGTGAGTTCTCAAATTGAGTGCTTCTTTCGTTCTTTGCTGATTAAGAACAACCCCCGAATTTGTAGAGTGATTCCAAGTTCAAAAACCCTAGCTTAGAGTTGCCTTATTGGTTTGATCAAGCATTCTAGGTGCTGATTCCTCGAGTTCTTGTTCGTTCCATAAGGAGGTTCAAAGCTTCCTTGAATTTTCGAGTTGTTCATCTTGCGTGTTCAAGGCTTTGGTGCTGATTCTAGAGTCTAGTTCATCCAAGGGGAAAGGTTCGAAATTCATACTTGGTCTTTCAAGCAATTCCACGTTTGTCCGCGCGTATCATATACCAAGTATGATAGGCATATTTATGTCGTCCTCCATATCTAAAACAACAAAGTCAACTGGGATGATAAACTTGTCCACTTTCATTAATACATTTTCAAGGACACTTAGTGGATGCCTAATGGACATATTGGCTAGTTGTAATGTAATGTTTGTACTTTGTACTTCCTTAAAGCCTAGCTTTCTAACTATTGACATGGGGATTAATGATACACTCTCACCCAAATCACATAAAGTATTGGAAAAATTAACATCACCAATAGTGCATGGAATAGAAAAACTCCCTAGATCCTTGAGTTTTGGTGGTAATTTATTTTGGATCCTTGCATTACATTCTTCCGTGAGTGCTAGGGTTGCAAAGTCATCAAGACTTATCCTCCTTGTCAACAGGTCCTTTAAAAACTTGTTGTACTTGAGAACCTACAAAAATGCATCCACAAAAGGAATATTAACATGTAATTGCTTGAGCATTTGTGCAATCTTTCCCAATTCCTTTTCTTGTTTTTCATTTTTAAGCCTTTGTGGGAATGGAATTTGTGTTGGAAAAGGAATAGTTTGTGATTGAGAATTCATATTTTCAAAACCAACTTCATTATCACTTACTAATTCCTTCCCTTTTTCTTCTTTTTCATTGTTTTCACTCCCACATTCTTCAATGATTGGTTCTTTTAGCACTCTACCACTTCTCAATGCAATAGATTGGACTTGTTCCTTAGGATTAATTTTGGTTCTACTTGGTAACTCCTCTTGTTTTCTAAGGTCTAATTGTTCGGCAATTTGGGCAATTTGATTTTCTAAAGATTTTGCCATTCCTAACATTCTACCTTCAAATTGCTCATCCCTTTCCATTACCTTCTCATTTGCTACTTCCCAAGCCAATTTATTTTGGTAAAATTTGGGTTGAGTTATCATCTTTGGCTCTCTCCACCCAAGATTTGGATGGTTTCTCCACCTGGGGCTATATGTGTTTGAAAAAGGATTATTAGAAGAAGAAGGCTTGTAGTTATTGACATATGGAACTTGTGCACATAATGATGGCTCATGAGTATCACCACACAAAATGACAATATGTAACATTTGATGAATTTTGAGTACTAGAGACATGCTTATTCAAAACATTCATCATATTTTGCATTTGAGCTCTAAGTATATCCAAAGTATCAATTTCATACATACCTTGAGTTCTTCTAAGATTACCTCTTTCATTTGCCCTTGATAGTGGTTTACTGCCATCTCTTCAATCAACTCTTGGGCATCTTCTGCCGACTTTGCCATGAGAGCTCCCCCTGCGGCTGCATCTATATTGATTTTTGTTTGATAATTAAGTCCATTATAGAAGGTTTGAATTATTAACCAATTGGGAAGTCCATGATGTGAACATTTTCTTATTAAGTCCTTGTATCAGTCCCAAGCCTCATAAAGTGATTCTCCTTTGCATTGGTTGAAATTAGTAATGTCCATCCTTAGTCTTGCGGTCTTTCCCAGTGGGAAGTATTTGTTCAAGAATGCTTAGGAAAGGTCCGTCCAAGTTGCAAAGTTATTTGTTGGATATGCTTGAAGCCATTGCTTGGCTTTTTCTCTTAAAGAGAATGAAAATAATCTTAGCCTTATGGCATCTTCGGAAACACCATTTAGTTTAATTGTATAACATATTTTCATGAAATTAGCCAAGTGTGAGTGTGATTTTCATTAGCATTACCTCCAAACTAATTTTGTTGAACCATTTGAATTAAACTTGGCTTAAGTTCAAAGTTATTTGCATTTACTGGTGGTCTCATAATGCTTGTGTTATAACTGGTTGGATTCGGCATAGCAAAATCTCTTAAAAAACGAGTTTGAGGGTTAGGATTTTGATTTACCTCCTCTATGGTCACCTCAATTTATTCTTGATGTTGAGATGTACTTGGGGTGTCACCAATCTCCTCCACCTTAGTTTGTTCTTCTTGCCTTTGTCTCCTTGCCTTCCTTGCGGTTCTTTCTATTTTGGGATCAAATGGAAGTACAATTCTTAAACTCCTATGCATAAACCTATAGAAGAAAAGAAAAATAATTATTTACAAAAAAATGTGTATAAAGTTTAGATTAATAAAGTTAGCTTTTGCCTTGATTCCCCAGCAATGGCACCAAAAACTTGACGTGGTGCAGATTAGGTATAACAATTACGAACAAAAAGACACAAATCAAGTAATAAAAGCCTAATCTCCCAACTTATTCCGCAAGTGCACAGGTCGATTGTAGTTTTTGGAGTATTAGGTGTCGAATCCCACAAGGAATCAAATATGTGCAATTACTAAGGCTTTTTCACTAACTTTTATTATCCAAACATTAATGAAAATGAGAATGATTGGGATCCCTTCAATAGAGTAGGGATATGATTGAGAACTTATGTAGAATTCAATACAAAGAAGCCAAGAACATAGAATCCACTAATGAACCAAGTATGAATTACCTACTAAGTGTTATCTTGCTTTGTTTAGAATCCAATTCCATATGTGTCATAACTAGATCTCTCTATGAAATGATAAGATTCCAACTATTCTCATGATGAAATCTTATGATAACATGAATTTTGGTGATTCACTTAAGCATTCATTATTTTCATATGAAGGCCTTAAGCATTACTTGTTCATTTTCCATTGTTACATGCATCTTTCAATGTCAAGTAGCAACTAAATGACTTGTTTAAGTTGGCCACGCAAACACAAGTATTAAGACATGAACAAGTAAATAAACAAATGCAAGCTTAGTAAGTACAATAAGTTAAATCATGTTTGTTGATTCATTAGCTTCATCTATGATCTAGATGAGGCCTTTAGTTCAACATGGTTAATGAAACAACTAAAAGTTCAATTTCAAAGATAGAATTCATGGCAATTATGGCAAGTAAAAATCGAAGAGTTTTAGAGTTTCTCAACCGATATGAGAATTAGTTCTCTTCTTTATTCACCTTCAAAAGTTTGCACTACACAAGTCTCTTACAATGTTCCTCACAACTCTATTGAAGGATTTAGAGAATTCTACTAATTCTCTACCAAGCTAAGTATAAATTTTAAGATTATAACTACTATCTATTACTAAGACTTGTTTTTAATGCCTTACAAATGACTTCTATTTATAGACAAATATTCCTCAAGTCATTTTCCAACTTGCATGAATCATTAATGCATGGAAATGATGAAGATTTGCTTGGGGATTCCAAAAGGGCACAGAAGTCTTCATTTATGATTCCAATGTTTTCTCCCACTTCCAGAACCCTATCTTCATCTGAAAATGTCTACAAAAACCAGTTGGAAGAGGATGCAAGTTGATGCCCTAGAAAGTCTGGTCGTACTGTGATACGCATTTGGCGATACGCGTGTGTTCATCCGCGTATCTCCAGACACGGATCCCATCCTTGTGGCCCCCACTTGATTTCTAATTTTTGCTGAGTTGGACCAGATGTGTACAAGTATTTTTCACATATTTCCAAGCATTTTGGTGACGAATTGGATTTTTTCATTATTTTGCACATTTGTTCTTTTCAAGTTGTTCATCCACTTTAACTCCTTGAATCACCATTGAATTTGATTTTCCTTTGCTTTGATTGATCCAAAATAAGTTTAAGTATGATGAACCTGCAATTATAGATCAAAATTGAGCATTAGTTTGCTTAAATAAAAATTCTACCTCATAAACCCTAATTTTGATAAAAATCCTAATTCTTATGACTTGTTGAAAAATGAGTCATTTGCAACCAAAAATACTATAATTTATATTAAAATATCATCCCAAATATATAATAATGTATATAGTAATATAAGTAAGTTTATTACTCAGCAACGCCCCTAGTTGATTTATTTTTACCAAGAATAGCCATGTAGGGGCAGTTTGAACCGCCCTTACAAGAAAAACAAAAACCGCCTCTGGCATTTACATGCTACCCTAGCGCTTGAAAATACCGCCTCTATTTTGTAGAGCCTATTGCAACGGAGGCAGTTTAGAGGCAATTTTAATAACCGCCTTGAACTCTGTAGAGGCAGTTAAAACTGCCTCTATAAAGGCTAAAAAATGCCTCCATAGCCTCCGTTTTTCGTAGTGCATGTTTTTAGTTTTTCATTCTAAAAGTTTTTAGTTTTTCATTCTAAAAGAAACGCCGTTTCAATAAATTAGGTAGCTTATTAGCTAACAACCAACAACACTCACTCACATGCACATTCATACACTCACTACTGTAAAGTTTCCATTGACTCTTATCTTTCTCAAGTTTTGCTTCTTGCCTTGTCAAATCTATCGCAATGGGGAAAGTGCTTTCTCTCTCTTTCTAATCTCTTTTGGCCATGCTGTTTCTCTCCTGTTCCTTATCTTTTTCTTTTCATTGCTGCCTATCTCATCAGTTATCCTTTTTTCATCGAACCAAAATCAAAATCCCACATGAATGTGGCTCATTGTTTTATATATATATGTTAGTTCATGTTCTTCAATTTGTGTAAAAAAAAAAAAAGAAATCGAAAGTGAAGGTTCATGGCTAAAGCACATTTGTATGTTCTTAATACTAATACCTTTCAAGAATCCTGGTCTTTGCCTTTAGATCCTGTAGGATTCATGCTGCTGTTATAAAGTATTTAAGTATTTCTGTTTTTTGCCATAATCTAAGCTTTGGTGATTTTTTGCTAGTATTTAGAATGGTCTTTCTAAATTGTTAGAAATACCTTGATGATTGATTCCCCTGAACATAATTTCTTTGTCACAATTGTTTTTGTTTCTTTTGATTATTTTGTCTTTCTTGTGCATACACTTGTTCATTTCCCCTTCTGTTACATAATGCTGCATTGTCCTCAAGAAAGAATAATTTGATCTTTCTGTAGTTTTTCCATTTCTACTTTTTGGTTCATGTCCATTATTGTTTTTGTCCTCGAAAATGGGAAGCCATTGGATTTTTACAATTCAGAAGCATTTGCACTTAGTGTTACTCTTGTACTACATGATCATCTCTATTCAATCACTGAATGAAAAGTGACTGATTCTCTTGGAGTTCAGAAGTTCTCTTATAGATCCTCATGGTAGTCTACACAGCTGGAATCCATTGGATTTTAATAATTGCAACTGGACTTGTATAGATTGTAATGATGATTATAAGGTGACTTCCACATATCTCAATCACCTGAATTTGTTCGATACTTTATCTTCAAGCATTTGCAAGATCCCTTACTTAATTGAGTTCAATGTGTCAGCAAGCTTCATTTCTAGTTCCATTCCTTTTGATCTTGCATTCCGTCAGAGTATTGAGGTTTTAGGCCTTTGCGCAAATAGGTTTCACTTTGAATTTCCAACTAAGCTTTACAAAATTGCTCCCTTAGAGAGCTTTACATGTGTGAGAATTATATTTTTGGAGATATCCTGTAGGCAGTTGGCAATTTGACATCAATCGAAGAGCTTGTAATTTATAGTGCCAATCTTACCGGAACAATTCCATCATCCATTAGGAGACTGAAAAAGCTTAGGATCATAAGGGTAGGTAGAAATTATCCATTAATCTTATAGGTACAAATTGAGAGACAGGTTTATAAACAAGTAGTTGTGAAGCAAAGATGTAAACGAAGAGGAGAAGAATATACCTTATTTGCTTGCCTCTTTTCTTGTTCTTATTTTCATTGTTTGGATTGAACACATAATTATCACTCTTGCAGTGTATTGCTGCTATTATCGAAAATTTTTCTTTGCATGATGAAACTATGAGGATTGTTTTCTTTCTTTTTGCTAGTTTTGGTTAGTATAAATTGTGTGTTATGGTTTTTTTTCCCCTATATTTTCCCCCTTTTTGTTTAGATTGAAATCTGTGGAGAAGGAAATGGTATACTTTGACATAGGTGTCAGAAACAACAAACGATTTGACTTAGGTGTCAAATTTTCTTTAAATTTTCAGAAAGATATGTTAATTTAATTCTGTCAAATATAGTTTTAAGGCTTAGGATTATTGGAACTCATAGAGACACTGGATGAATAAGCTACGTGCAAGGATTGACTTTTACATTTCTCTCATGGGCTTTAAAGCCATGATATACTCCATTCTTTGTCTTCTATATTCTCTTTTTATATTTTTTTTCCTGGACAATCTACTTTCTTTCCTCATGAGAGAATATTTGTTTATTCCTTTTAATCGAAACCTGGGACAGGTATAGGATCTTTTCTACTACACATAAACATTTTTGAAAAATTTAAAAGAATTCCAGAAAGTGCATTGTTTAGCTTACATTTGAAACCTCTACTTGTATTTGCATATGATACTGCGTGTTTTGCGATAATAAAAGAGCAATGACCATATGGATACAAATTAAAATATTAGCAGTTAACATGACATAGAACACAATTTGAGAAATAAACTTCTAAAATAATAAAAGCTTATACTATTTTTATACCCTTTTTATTCTTTATTTGTTGAATTTGTTTAATCTTTATTTTTAATTTTGCTGTCAAGCAGTGACATAAATGCTCCTTAGCTTTGGCCAGTGACATCAATGCCTATTCAGAGGAAAGAAGGTTGGCGAAGGTGATAGTTTCAATTGAAAGGAAGATTGCTTAGTATGATAGTTCACAAAAAGGAATGTTTAAAGTTGTTGTGTATCTTTCTTACTTTGGACTATTGTCAAAACTTAGTTTTTGGAATGTTTAGATTGACTTAATGTTATTTTGTAATGGTACAGAGCATTTAGGCAAAGTATTACTTTATTGCCTTATGACTTTTTTAGTTTCTTTATATTTTGTTTTGTGCATCGAAGGAATGTATAGTAAAATACTGTATTAAATGACTTTTGTACGTTTTTGAATATTATGTTTAGCAATTGAAAAGATGACGTTTTTATAAATATTGGTATAGATGATATTGTGATTGACTTGCGATATTGATAAAGCCTTGTCACTGATGGGTGATCATCGATGATGACTTGTTATATCAGTAATGACAATGGATTGTTAGGTAAATTATCAGTGACGAGAAACATCGTCATTCAAAAATGCATCAGTGATGATAACCCTTTTTTATTGAATATGAAAAGTATTAGTGACAACAAAGCTTTGTCATTGAATAGGCAATATATCAGTGACAACAGAAGACGTCATTGAATAAAGTATCAGTGAGAAGAAGTATTTGTCATAAAATATTCAACATAAACTGAAGTGTTAGTGACGACTAAACATTGTCATTGAAAGTAAGTTCAGTGACAAGAAATATTTGTCATAGATTACTTAGCCTAAACTAAGCATTAGTGACAACTTGATATTGTCATTGAATGGTCAGTTAATTGTGATGAGAACAGTCGTCACTGAATATTGCATTAGTGGTGACAAAACTTTGTCAATGAATTAGTCAAACTGGCCATACAACATTATCAGTGACGACATGCCTTTGTCAAAAATAGGTAAATTATCAGTGACAACCCGTGTCGCCACTAATAATTGGATAAATAGTGACAATCTACATATGTATTTTTATGATAACATACAAAGTTGTCACTGATTCTCTTAGTATCAGTCACGACATGCTTTTGTCAAAGAATAGCTAACTTTAGTGACGACCCATGTCATCACTAATAGCTGGATAAATAATAACAAACTACTTATGCAATTTCTCTAACAACATACAAAGTTGTCACAAATTTCCTTACCATTAGTGATGACGATTGTTGTCACAAAATGCCATATATTCATTGACGACTTTATTATTGACACTATTCACATTTACTAGCGTACTTTTAGTGAGAACTCAACGACGACATATTTCTTGTCGATAAAAGTTATTAGTGACGACTTTCATTTTTCAGTGGCAACTTCTTGTTGTCACTGATGATGATTTTTCTTGTAGTGACAATTCCATTTGTGCTCCAAACTAGATCTCCCTGTGAATAGAAGACTACTAATACATGAGCCTTTCTACTCTCATCGTAAAGTCTTGCATGCATTAGTTCATTAAATTCACGAATTGTGGCTTCAAACCTTAATCCACCTATGTGAATAACTACTTTTGTGAGATTCAACATAAGTT
Organism: Mitragyna speciosa; assembly: GCA_024721245.1. Lineage (NCBI taxonomy): Eukaryota > Viridiplantae > Streptophyta > Magnoliopsida > Gentianales > Rubiaceae > Mitragyna > Mitragyna speciosa. The sequence goes on along the minus strand of CM045552.1, from coordinate 24,398,021 downwards.
CCATTTGCTCTTTCCATTGTTAAGTGCAAATATCTTTGTCAAATAACAACTATGATAACTAGAAGTTGGTAGCTAATCAACAACAAGTGTTAAAATAAGTAAATGAACAAACAATAATAAAGTTGGCCATAAACTAGTTCATAGTATAGTTTCATCTTAAACCTAGCTTGAATCAACTTAGTTCAACTACATGATAAAGATGAAATTAAGCACATAAAAGAAAGTAAACAAGTATGCATGAATGAAACTAGAAAGCATACAGTAAGAAATGCTCAAAAGATGGATGAACATGGCTCCAATGCTTCTTCCTTCATTTCATCGAACATGTTGAGCACAAGTTCCTTCAAAGTTTTGTTACAAGAAAGTGATAATTCCTATTACAAAACTAAGAAAGAAATCCTATACTAAGTATTTACAAGTGCTCCTCCTACCAAGCTTTAGTTCTTGCTTTATCATGCATAAAACCAAGTAAAATTTTCAACTTGTACAAGGGCCTCTATTTATAGGAAAAACCCTAGCTCAAATCACTTTCCAAGTCGAAGATGAAATGATGAAATTTGATTCCAAATCCTGAAAAATCTTGCCTTGAACTTTGAAATATTCTTCCAGGGTAGTGCAGAAGCAATTGGACATTGGAATTATTTCAAAAGTTGTGTGAACAAGCTACAAATTGCAACCAACCAAAAACTACAAGTGGGAATGGATTCGTGGGTGGGATCTGCGAGTAAGCAACTAGCGGATTGGACTAGCAGATCACATTCCTTTGACTATTTCACCCTTTTCAATTTTTGGTTATTCTTTTTATACCTTTTTCACTATATGAACTGTAATTTCTTGGTAGAATTTGATGAAGAAAAATTATTCGGAAAATTTTCAAGCTTATGTGATAAAAAGATACAACTTGAATCAACATTGATTTTGATAGTCTTTGTGCTCTAACTGATCCAAAATGTATTTAGTCATTATTTTACTACAAAATCAAATAAAATTGGGCATTAATTTGCTCAAAATAATGATTTTCCCTCAAAACTCAAATTTCTGGATAAAAACCCTAATTTTAGAGAAATTCTTAATTTTGAAGGAAAGTTATGAAATTGAGCCATTTTAATACCAAAAGTACTAAAAACATACTAGAAACACACTAAAAACATATACAAAACACTATACTAAAATTGGTAAATTTATCACTTATCACTTACTGTTTCATTAAAATATTTTCTAAAAAAGTTTTTCTTGTTTTTCTTACTTTTTTTCATTAAAATATTTTCTAGTGACTTCATGCACCAAAATACAATACCAAGTGGCAACTGCCTTTTCTGTAAAAGCACCTTTAGACTCTATTTCGGTCCCAAATCATCGCATTTTCAAAATTTCATTTTAGGCCCTTTTTCTTTTGTTTTGTTTTCAAAAATAAAATTTATTTCTAAAAGTTAATTTTGGAAAAACTTTTTTCCTTTACGTATTTCTTCTCTCTTTCAAAAAATGGGGCACGACTGAAGTCTTGTCACTTTTCCAAGTAAAAAAGACTCAAATGTATCAAACAAATCCATAACCGAATGGGTCCAAATATCCATCTTTATGTAACTTGGTTATGCATTTCTCATTAATGTGACTAAGTCTATAATGTCAGAGATATGATTGCTTTGAAATATCAAGTTTTTGTCACCTAGTGTCTATGTTAAGAATGGACTTATTAAGGTCTAGAATATATAAGCCATTGTTTGATGATCCAATACCATGTCGAACAACATCACGTGACCATGAACAATATTTATTCTTTTGTATAACAGTAAATCCATCCACATCTAATTTGGAAACAAATATTATGTTCTTTCTAAGAACCAGAACATACTAATAATTATTTAATTCTAGAACAAAATCATTTGGCAAAGAAAGTGTAAAAGTTCCTACAGCTAATGCAGCAATTCTTGCTCCATTTCCCATGCATAGTTCAACTTCTTCCTTGGCCAGTAATTTACTATTCTTAAGACATTGCATATTCGTGTAAATATGGGACCCACTTCTGGTATCTAATACCCAAGAGTCTTGATTAGTAGATAGATTTATGTCAATCATAAACATACTAGAAATAGAAATTTCACCCAGCCTATTCAACTTCTTAACAAAGAGATGAGTCATACAATTCCCTATTCAATGCCAATTGTGGTTGCATTAGCAACATGTCTCTTTAAACTTGTCCATTTTGATCACACCATTAGGCTTTGACATGGCGATTTGGGCCTCCCCTTGACCAGTGATAAGGTGCCCCTTCCTTCCTTGATAGATTGCACTTTACATATCTTATATCTCTCAGTCCTACCTTGTGTATCAAATGACTCCTTGAGATGCACAATCATAGATAAAGTATCCATTGTGTTGTGCTGCTTTTGCAGCTTAAGAGTCATAGACCATAGCATGATAAAAGCAGCAGTATCACTATTGTATTTATGCATCTAGTATGCACATTTAATTTCTTGGCTATCATTGTCTCTCTGGACATGTGGCATGGGGATATTTATTTGGTTGAGAACCATTCTCAAGTTTTTTTAACAGTCCAAAAATTCATATTATCCAATATGGAGACATACAAAGTGGGTTGTGTGTTCATGTAATTATGCATTCTACAATAGATGTAAAGATAGTATAAGTATTTGTTTCATGTTATACTGGCAAACAAAAAATGTGAACTCTAAATTTATTTGATTTGCTCCTGCTATTTTAATTCAAATCAATAAACCTCAATATTGATTCAAGAATCTACTAGAGATTTCTAGTGGGCTAGGATGCCATCTAAATTATTTCCACATTGATTGCATCCCAACAAGCCAAAGATAACTTCAATTAGGTAGGTAACAATTATCAATTACAACTTTTGTGACTCCTAGATAGTTGGATTATCAACCTTTGATAATTACATCGTATGTGTTTCCGAACCTCTGCCTCAAAACTAACATAATCTTGAGAGCATCCCAACAAGTTATTTATCTCTTTTAAGTCAGACCCATTACTCAGAAGATCACATCTCATAGCAAAAACATGTTCAGGGTAAGGCAACCTTGACGATAGGCCAGCAAATCAGCACTTAATAAGGACTCTGGTTTTTGCTATAATAATGGAAAGCAACTTTATTAATGACTTAATATTTTGATTGAGGGATTTTATCTTTTATTTAATTATGTCTCATCATAACATGCAATAAATATATCAACATATGTAATAAAAACATACAAATAACCTTTGAAGATTAAGGACTTTTTTGAAATAGTTTCCTTGAGCCAAAAGGAAAATAGATGGTCCAAGGGACGTTTTCAATATCTTGATGCGTTTCCTGAGGAGGTCTTCCACTATTGATATTCCTTCATGATTGTTGCTTGGTGCCATCTCTATTTTCTTGTACATTACATGCATAATTTTATTCTAAATAATTTAAAAAATCAAACCTATCCTTAACCTATATTATACAAGCCAACCATAAAATAAATAATAATACTCAACCATTCAATAATATTGGGTTGTAGGTCATAATCATCCACCATGCCATCATAATTTAACAATTAAATAATATAAAGGTTTATTTATTGAGACAATTACAGTTTTGGTACCAAATATTTGGGGCATCAATAGTTTTAGTCCTTAAAGTTTGGATGAAAGCAAATGTAGTACCAAAATTTCAATTTTTTATCACATTTTGTCCTATTGACCGGTTCAACCAAGATCTTATTGGAATTTGGTCACGTGATACTCGTGTGTCAGAGACAAATTTTTCAAAAAATAGAAAAAAGGAAAATTTTTAGTTGTCATAATCGGTAAGTAAAGGCACACGCGAATGTACTGTCTAGGTGGATTTTTTCAATTTTATCTACCAATTTATCAATTGTAGATTCAAGTTAATATCTTTATTTACAAATTATCTGAATCAAAATTTTGTCTTCTTTCTATTTTTTTTTTAAAATTTGGTCATTAGTATGTGAGTATCACGTTACACATTACCAGTTCACACAACTCACCTGCAAGAAATAATAAAAAAAAAACACACAACAACAACAACGACAACAAATGGCTCCAGAACTCTCCACCACCACCACGTCACCACCATAAGATCAGTCACCAAAAGATAGAGCCCCACCAGCAGCCATCGAACCACCGTCATTGGGCTCACTGCCACTATTACAGCTGCCATCTCCTCCACCTCTGTCCAAACTAGGTAAAGCCCATATTTTTCTTTTTCAATTCGGATATATGAATGTCTTAGATGATTATTTTGTATATTGATTGATTTCTAAGTATACGAGGGAAGAATTTATGATTTAATTTTGAGAATCTGATTTTGAAATGCCATTGGGATTTTGGGGCTTTTAGAAACTGATTAAGTAGATAGGGGATTTTGGGGGAAGACCGATTCGGTCATGTAGGGAGGAGGATGAAGAATTGAAAGAAAGGCAATTTTGGGGAAGGGAGTTTCCGTTTATGGTTGGAGAGGAGAGAGAGAGAGAGAGACAGAGACAGAGAGAGGGAGCCAGATAGAGAGAGGTCCGGTGACGCGAGAGAGAGAGAGAGAGAGAGAGAGAGAGAGAGAGAGAGAGAGAGAATTCAACAGAGAGGGGAGAGAACAAAATCGGGGAGGAAAGAAGAAATCTGCAAGAGAGAAAAGAAGAAGAAGGAAAAGAAAAAGGGAAACAAGGAAGAAAAATAAATAAAATAAAAAAGAGAAATCTGGAAGAGAGAAAAATGAAGAAGAAAAAGAAAGAAAAAGAAAAAAAAGAGAAAAGAAAGCCGGGTGTAAAAAAAAAAAAATTTAGTGAAATTACGACGTTTTGACGTAGTTTCACTCAAAACTACGTCGTTTTGATGGTTTAGTTTTCTAATTTGATTTTAATTAATAATAGATATTTATTTTATAGTCCTTATACTTTTATTAATGTTGCTGTGGCCCTGAGTATTTCTGATTTGTGCAATTTAGATTTCTGTTTATTGTAGATTGACCCCCATAATTTTATTTTCTTTTCAATTAGGTCCTAATTAATTGCATTTAGGTCCCCCAACTTTTAGATAATTATAATTTTGGCCCCTACATTTTTCAATTTTCCATTTTGACCCCTATATTTTTATAAAATTACAAAGCGACCCCTATACTTTTCTGAAATTACCTTTTTACCTTCCAATATTTCTGGAAATTTCATTTTTACTCTGTATGCATTGCTAGAATTGTATTTTGGCCATAAAATGTTGCTGGAATTTTATTTTAGTCTTTGAATGTGGCTAGAAATTGCAATTTTGCCCCTCATGTTGCTGAAAATTGCATTCTTGCCCCCAAACCTTGCTGAAATTTTATTTTTGCCATTATATTTTGCTGGAATTACTTTATTGCCCTTCAATATTGCTAGAATTTATATTTTTGCCCCCCAAGTAGCTAGAACTTGAATCTTAGTCTTTGAATGTGGCTGAAAATTGTGTTTTTTGCTTTTGAATGTTGCTGAAAATTTTATTTTTGGGCACTATACTTGCTGAAAATTATATTCTAGCCTTTTAAAATTGTTATAAACTATGTTATTACCTTAATTAGGGTTTAAGATTATAATTTCACCCTTTTGTTTGTTGTAAATTACATTTTCATTCTAGAATGTTGCCTAAATTTTCATTTTTTAATCCAAACCTTATAATATTTTATTTTTGCAAAAAAAAATAATTAAAACTAATGAAATCCTCAAAGCTTTTAATTATTGATTTTCGCATTTTATTTTATTAAATTTATGATTAATGTTCTCAAATTTGGTCTTATTAGTTTAATTAATGCTCCAATTAATTTCTTTATTTCTCTCTTAATTATTTTGGTAATCCTTATTTGTGTGTTAAAAAAATTTATTATATATTATTGTACTTTATTTTTATTATTTTATTTTCTTATTTATTTATTTACTTAGTTTACTTAAATAATTTTTATTTTTCTTCCTAAATACTTGATCATTACTTTTCTTTAATTTTGTTTATTATTGCTATAATTATTTCGAATTATTGTGACATGTTTATAGTGATTACTCTAGAATAATTTAATTAATGGTTTATTTATTTAAATAATGGTACCTTGATTAAGTTTGTTCATGTTGATAGCATTTGTACCGAGTCCTCAAATGGGAGGTACCCCTATTTCCCTTCCAATGTTTTTTTATGTGCTTTTACGTGCTCCTATGTGTTTTTTATATGTTTTTATGCACCTTTTTGTGTTTATTATTTTTTTATTATTCATATGTGATTATTTATTCATTTATGGCATGTTGTTTATTTGAGTTTAATTCTAATTATTCAAAGGAATGTAATAGATAGGTAATATTCCATTTGGCAAAAATTTTTTGTATTTAGATAGTCAATGTAATAGATAGTTTATATTTTTATCTAGCCAACAAAAGCTTTTGTATTTTAGTTAGAAAATGTAATAGATAGGTTAGATAGGCTATTTTGATTATCTCTTCCATTTTAGATCGTAATTAGGTTTTCCTCCGGTGTAATAGTTAGGGCTCTTGCGTGCTATGTGTGCTATGTGCTTACATGTTTTATTCACTTTCCTTAGGACTTTGCATCTAGAATATTATGCTTGTGTGCTATATGCTCCTACGTGCTATTATCTGCTTTTATGTGATTATTGCTTTAATCTATGTTTTATTTATTTATTTATTTACTTGTCATGATATATATGTATCGTCGCCACACTAGTCCAATGCTAGTTGTGGTTAATTCTGGCTTCTTCGCTAGTCCAATGCTAGCGGAGAATTTATAGAAAAACAAACTAGTCCAATGCTAGGCCTTTAGATCATTTTAGTATTAGAATCATTTCTCGCGTGTGCATTCTATTTCACACATATTTTTTCTTTTAGGCCTTTTCCATTTTATATGATTTTTGTATATACTCTACCATTTATTACCTATTTTTAAATACATGTTTAGTGCATAACATTTAGATTCCACCACACATAGAATCTTAGGTCATTTGTGTGATTTGACTAGAAATAGTCATCTACTCATGTGGGAAGCGATGGCGTACATGTCGTTTCCCCCTCCATGAGTAGGAACAGTTAGTCACGAGTCCATTAGTCTCCCGTACCCGTTATGTTGCATCCCCACTTTCTTTGTTCACTTACTATCTATATTACTAATTTTCTTTTCTTTTGCATTCCATTTTGCATCTACACTCGTGACTTCATCGAGGTCTAGATTCGGGTTTTGCAATTAATGCGGTAATTCCGACTAAACCTCAATGGAACATTTTGTCCCTTAACGATACCCATTTTTAGGACTAGATTTGCATTCATATAGTTGCATCCAAATGCGATAAAACCTTAGGGTTATATTAGGAAAATTTAGACTAAACCTCGCAACTAGTTTCGGCTAGGTTGAAAGGGTGCCTTAGGCGCGAGCCTTTGCCTTCTCTTTCTTCAACTGTGACTCCCGAACCTTTTTCTCTTGTTTTCAAAGACCTAGAGTCGTCTAAAAGGGTTTTTCTTGTTTTTCCTATATTTTTCCAAAAATCATTTCTTTAAATAAATCATTCTTAATTTTCTTACCTTTTATAAAATATTTTCGGGTGACTTGGTACACCAAAACTCAATGCCAAGTAGCGACTCCTTTTTCACTAAAAAACCCTTTTTAGACTCTATTTTCAGGCCCAAAAACCGTCGCATTTTCAAAGTCCCATTTTAGGCCCTTTTTCTTTTATTTTTAAAATAAAGCATTTGTTTGTCACATTTTTATCGAATCATCTTTTACAAAGCATTTTCTAAAAAATTATTTTTACACGCTTCTTTTTCCAATAAATAAAATCACATTTAATTCTTCCTTTTCCTTTTTTCCGACCTCACTCACACTTATCCCTTCGAAAAATGGGGCGCGACAAGTTTGAGTTTTAAAATTATTTAGAATAAAATTACACATGTAATGTACAAGAAAATAGAGATGGCACCAAGCAGCAACCATGGAGGAATATCAATAGCGGATGCTAAGGAAATGCATCAAGATATTGAAAACATCCCTTGGACCATCTAGTTTCCTTTTGGCTCAAGGAAACTATTTCAAAAAAGCCCTTAATCTTCAAAGGTTATTTGTATGTTTTTATTACATATGTCGATATATTTATTGCATGTTATGATGAGACATAATTAAATAAAAGATAAAATCCCTCAATCAAAATATTAAGTCATTAATAAAGTTGCTTTCCATTATTATAGCAAAAACCAGAGTCCTTATTAAGTGCTGATTTGCTGGCCTATCGTCAAGGTTGCCTTACCTTGTACATGTTTTTGCTATGAGATGTGATCTTCTGAGTAATGGTTCTCTGACTTTTATGCGGGTGGATTAGGTCCATAAAATATGCAGTTAATCCTTCCAATTTCACTCACAAACAAGTAATAAACATAACCTAATTTCCCAATGCTGTAAGTATACAGGTCGAAATGAGTATAGGGACATTAGGGTCGATCCCACAGGGAAACTTGATATGGCAATTACCAAAGCTTTTAACTTGCTTTATTATCTAAATAATCAAAAATCAAGTAGTAGAATAAAAATATACAAGTAAAAAACTAAAGAAAATTCAATTTCTTGTAAGATAACTAATGGAGAAAGTCACAAAATACAAGTAGCAGGGTTTAGAAGCCACTTATTCTCACTTGCTATTAACAACTTGATTTATTGGGGATTGCAATTCTATATGTAATCAAAACTTGTTTTCACAATGAATTGACATTAAACTCACCTACTCACGTGATGAATTTTTGTGAAATTCATGAATTGTGGTTTAAAAAAACCTCAATCCACCTAAGAGTACAAGTATTTTCATGTCATACTACAAAGGTTTCATCTATCATATTTCCATTGTTATGTTGCAAGTTTAGTTGTCAACTAACAACTAGATAGTTTGTAGTTGGTGATCAGTCAACCACAAATGTTTAACCTTGATAGATAAACAAGTAAAATCAAGATATAGCAAGTTAGATTTCAATCAAGACATAGAATTAGTTTCATCTAACCCTAGTACAGGTATTTAGTTAAACATAGAATTCATAACTTCAAAGAACAAAATATCAAAGTAAAAATTCATAACAAGTAGTAAATGAAAAGACAAGGATAGAAATTTCTCATTTGGTAGATGAACAAGGCTCCATAGTTTCCATTTCCTCCTGGAAGATGAATTGGTACAAATGAAATCTCCAAGAGCTTCCTTACAAATATTGAATTTTCTACTAAAAACTACAAGAAGATTTCTACTATAATACACTACTTAACATAACCTAACATATCCTAACATCACATTCTCTCCATATCCCACATATGTAACCTTTCCTCCGTATGTTAACCAAGGACCCCTATTTATAGAACATTAGGGTTCAAGTCTTTGTTAACAATTTCTTACAAATTTTGTCCTAATGGTGTAATATTTAGGGTTAGAATGGTCAAAAAAATTTGTCTAGAATTTCTTCAAAATTCCAGCCTAAAATTCTCTGGAAAACTAAAGAAATCAATTTTAAAATAATTCCAAGTTGCAAAAACCGCCATTGACTCTTTCTTTGACCAACACATGTTGACTGGTCAGCCTATCCAAGTGTCTACTTAACATTGGTCCACGAATTTCACCTTGAAGATGGACGAATCAGCTCTTTTGCAAAACATGAAAGTTGTAGCCCATTGAGTTGAATTTCCAGAACCACAAAGATCATCTTATTTCAAGGTCTGACCATGGAGATATGACCAGAATACCGAGACATGGTCAGAAGAGCTTCACAGCACAGATGTACTTAAGTAATTAGGATTTTTGGCCATGAAAACTTGACAACTGGACTTTGATGTCTTCATAGGAATTGTAGAGCATCCGCTTAGCTTCAAGATTCCATAAGAAACATCTCAATCCAATAAATATAGCTCATGTTATTGATAAAACACCAAAATCTGTCATTATTTGCCAAACTCTAATTCTTAGGTAAAATAAACCTAATTGGAGGAAAATGATATTTTCAGAGCCAAATTCACTTAAATTCATTAAAAACACAGTAAAAAATATATAATAAAGATATCATAACATAATTAAATTTAAGACTTGTCAGACTTCAAAAAGATAAATAACTTGTTGGGATGCTCTCAAGATTATGTTAGTTTTGAGGCAGAGGTTCGGAAACACATATGATGTAATTATCAAAGGTTGATAATCCAACTATCTAGGAATCACAAAAGTTGTGATTGATAATTGTTACCCACCTAATTGAGGTTATCTTTGGCTTGTTGGGATGCAATCAATGTCAAAATAATTTAGATGGCATCCTAGCCCACTAGAAATCTCTAGTAGATTCTTGAATCAATATTGAAGTTTATTTATTTGAATTAAAATAGTGGAAGCAAATCAAATAAATTTAGAGTCCACATTTTTCATTTGCAAGTATAACATCAAACAAATACTTATACTATCTTTACATCTGTTGTAGGAGGCATAGTTACATGAACACACAACCCACTGTATGTCTCCATCTTGGATAATATGAATTTTTGGACTGTTACAAAAACTTGAGAATGGTTCTCAACCAAATAAATATCGACTATGTCCTTAATACCCCCATGCCACCTGTCTCGAGAGACAATGATAGCCAAGAAATTAAATATCCATACTAGATGCATAAATACAATAGTGATACTACTACTTGTGTCATGCTATGGTCTAGTTAAGCTACAAAAGCAGCACAACACAATGGATACTTTATCTATGATTGTGCATCTTAAGGATTCATTTGATACATAATGTAGGACCAAGAGATATAAGATATGTAAAATGCAATCTATCAAGGAAAGAAGGAGCACCTTATCACTGGTCAAGGGGAGGCCCAAATAGCCATGTCAAAGCCTAATGGTGTGATCAAAATGGACAAGTCTAAAGAGACATGTTTTTTATCCAACCACAATTGGCATTGAATAGGGAATTGTATGACTCATCTTGTTGTTAAGAAGTTGAAGAGGCTTGGCGAAATTTTTATTTCTAGTATGTTTATGATTGAGATAAATCTATCTACTAATCAAGACTCTTGGGTATTAGATACCAGATGTGGGTCCCATACTTACATGTATATGCAATGTCTCAAGAATAGTAAATTACTGGCCAAGGAAGAAGTTGAACTATGTATGGGAAATGGAGCAAGAGTTGCTGCATTATCTGTAGGAACTTTTACACTTTCTTTGCCAAATGATTTTTTTCTAGAATTAAATAATTATTAGTATGTTCTGGTTCTTAGAAAGAACATAATATTTGTTTCCAAATTAGATGTGGATGGATTTACCATTATACAAAAGAATAAATATTGTTCATTGTCACATGATGTTGTTCGACATGGTATTGGATAATCAAACAATGGCTTATATATTCTAGACCTTAATGAGTCCATTCTTAACATAGACACCAGGTGACAAAAACTTGATATTTCGAAGCAATCATATCTCTGACATTGTAGACTTGGTCACATTAATGATAAATGCATATCCAAGTTACATAAAGATGGATGTTTGGACCCATTCGGTTATGGATTTGTTTGATACATTTGAGTCTTGTTTACTTGGAAAAGTGAAAAGATTTTAGTCATGCCCCATTTTTTGAAATAGAGAAGAAATACGAAAAGGAAAAAGTTTTTCCAAAATTAAATTTTAGAATTGATTTTTATTTTTGAAAACAAAACAAAAGAAAAAGGACCTAAAATGAAATTTTGAAATTGCGATGATTTGGGACCGAAATAGAGTCTAAAAAGTGCTTTTATAGAAAAGGGAGTTACCACTTGGTATTGTATTTTGGTTCATCAACTCATCATAAAATATTTTAATGAAAAAAGTAAGAAAAACAAGAAAAACTTTTTTAGAAAATATTTTAATGAAATAGTAAGTGATAAGTGATAAATTTACCAATTTTAGTATAGTGTTTTATATATGTTTTTAGTGTGTTTCTAGTACGTTTTTAGTACTTTTGGTATTAAAATGGCTCAATTTCATAACTTTCTTTCAAAATTAAGGATTGCTCCAAAAATTAGGGTTTTTAGTCTGGAAATTCGGGTTTGATGGAAAATCATTATTTTGAGCAAATTAATACCCAAGTTTATTTTATTTTGTAGAAAAATAATGACTAAATATATTTTGGATCAGTTAGAGCACAAAGACCATCAATGTCAAAGTTGATTCAAGTTGTATCTTTTTATCACAAAAGCTTGGAAATTTCTAAAATAATTTTTCTTCATCAAATTCTACCAAGAAATTATGGTTCAAATAGTGGAAAAATATATGAAAGGAATAACCAAAAATTGAAAAGGGTGAAATAGTCAAAGGAAAGTGATCTGCAAGTTCAATCCGCTGGTTGCTTATTCACAAATCCCACCCACGAATCCGTTCCCACTTGTAGTTTTTGGTTGGCTGCAATTTGCAGCTTGTTCACACAACTTTTGCAAATAATTCCAATGTCTAGTTGCTTCTGCACTGCCCTAGAAGAATATTTCAAAGTTCAAGGAAAGATTTTTCAAGATTTGGAATCAAATTTCATCATTTCATCTTCAACTTGGAAAGTGATTTGAGCTAGGGTTTTTCCTATAAATAGAGGCCCTCATACAAGTTGAAAATTATGCTTGGTTTTATGCTTGATAAAGCAAGAACTAAAGGTTGGTAGGAGGAGCACTTGTAAATACTTAGTATATGAATTCTTTCTTAGTTTTGTAATAGGAATTATCACTTTCTTGTAACAAAACTTTGAAGGAACTTGTGCTCAACATGTTTGATGAAATGAAGGAAGAAGAATTGGAGCCATGTTCAACCATATATTGAGCATTTCTTACAGTATGCTTTCTAGTTTCATTCATGCATACTTGTTTACTTTCATTTATGTGCTTAATTTCATCTTTATTATGTTGAACTAAATTGATTCAAACTAGGTTTAAGATAAGACTATACTATGAACTAGTTTATGCCCAACTTTATTATTGTTTGTTCATTTACTTATTTTAACACTTGTTGATTAGCTACCAACTTCAAGTCATCATAGTTGTTATTTGACAAAGATATTTGCACTTAACAATGGAAAGAGCAAATGGAACTTATGTTGAATCTCACAAAAGTAGTGATTCACATAGGTGAATTAAGGCTTGAAGCTACAATTCATGAATTTAATGAACTAATACATGCAAGACATTACCATGAGAGTAGAAAAACTCATGTATTAGTAGTCTTCTATTCACACGGAGATCTAGTTTGGACTACAAATGGAATTTTCGCTACAAGAAAAATCATTATCAGTGACAACAAGAAGTTGTCACTGAAAATTGAAAGTCGTCACTAATAACTTTTATCGACAAGAAATATGTCATTGTTGAGTCGTCACTAAAAGTACATCAATAAATGTGAATAGTGTCAACAATAAAGTCGTCAATGAATATATGGCATTTTGTGACAACAATCGTTGTCACTAATGATAAGGAAATTTGTGACAACTTTGTATGTTGTCAAAGAAATTGCATAAGTAGTTTGTTACTATTTATCCAGCTATTAGTGACGACATGGGTCGTCACTAAAGTTAGCTATTCTTTGACAAACGCATGTCGTAACTAATACTAAGAGAATTAGTGACAACTTTGTATGTTATCATAAAAATACATATGTAGGTTGTCACTATTTATCCAATTATTAGTGACGACACGGGTCGTCACTGATAATTTACCTATTTTTTACAAAGGCGTGTCGTCACTAATAATGTTGTCTGACCAGTTTGACTAATTCATTGACAAAGTTTTGTCATCACTGATGCGATATTCAGTGATGACTATTGTCATCACAGTTAACTTACCATTCAATGACAATATCAAGTTGTCACTAATGCTTAGTTTAGGCTAAATATTCTATGACAAATATTTATTGTCACTGAACTCACTTTCGGTGAAAATGTTAAGTCGTCACTAACACTTCAGTTTATGTTGAATAATTTATGATAGATACTTCTTGTCACTGATACTTTATTCAATGACGACTTCTATTGTCATTGATATATTGCCTATTCAATGACAAAGCTTTGTTGTCACCAATACTTTTAATATTCAATAAAAAAAGGGGTTTGATAAGTGATAAATTTACCTATTTTAGTATAGTATTACATATATATTTTTAGTGTTTTTTTTGTACATTTTAAGTATTTTAATATAAAAATGGCTCAATTTCATAATTTTTCTTCCATTTGAAGAATTTCTCAAAAATTAAGATTTTTACCCAATTTTTATAGTTTTGAAGTAAAATATATATTTGACCAAATTAATGCACAATCTTTGTACAATCTTTCAGGTTTTATGTATTCAATCATAATTTGGATCAATTGAAGTAAAGGTCATCACATTCATAGGAGATTCAAGGATGACTGGATTGAGAATTTCAATAGAACAACTTTTATATTCAAACTTGGAGGATTGTTTTGCTCAACTTTTGAGAAATTCTCATCAACAAATTCACCATGGAATTAAAGGATCAACATCACAAAAAGATCTCAAGTGCATACGAGGCATAACAAGCAAAAGAGAAATGCAAAGAAGCAATGGAAGTGAAGAATTGGAGAAAAACTAGGCATCGGTAACAACACATTTCTGTATTTTGGCAATAACTTGAGCTACAAATATTGGATTGAGATGATTCTTGTGGAGTTTTAAATCTAAGAGGATACTCTACAATTTTTATGAGACATAGAAATCCAGTTCCCAAATCTTCATGGCCAAATATCCAAATTACCGAAGAACAAAGCTCTCCCAACCACGTCTCAGTCTTTTGGCCATATCTTTGCATCCAGAACTCCACATGATCTGATTCTTGTGGTTTTGGAAAGCTAATTCAAAGAGCTACAACTTTTGTGTTTTGAGAAAAGGCTGATTTTGACTTCTTCTAGGAGCAATACGCGGCTGAATATACACGGATAACCAGACGCGTATCGCTAAGTGCGTATCATGCATGTTGGCCAGAAAATGACACTTCCAACTTGCAGCTTATCTTCCAGCCTCTTTTGATGACTTTTTGAATATTCTTTGCACCTGCACCACCCAAGGAAACATTGCAAAATTCAAAGGAAATCTTTTTGTGATTTAAAGATAACCTGTCATGCAATTTGCCATGCAAGTTGGTGAGATGATTAGGGTGAATTTGTCTATAAAAAAGGAGCTCTTGCAAGACATTGAAAAGATGTCTTGAAGGGAGGAGCACTCCCAAAGTAGTTAGTTTATTAGGTTTCTTTGTAGTTTATTAGGAAACTTCAATACTTGTAAGAAAACTTTTGAAGAATTTACTTGTACTACATCATATTCAAGAAAGAAATGAAGGATTGGAGCCATTGAAATAAGAATTTCTATCTCTTTCTCTTTATTCCTTGCTTGTTATGAATTACTTTAATGAATTCTTATACTTTCAAGTTTTGAATTCCATGCTTAACTAAATACTTATCTTAGGGTAAGATGAAACTAATTATATGATTTGAATGTTATTATACTTGCTATAACTTGTATTTGCTTGTTCATCTATCAAGATTTAATATTTGTAATAGCTTGATCGACTATTGCAAATCATTTAGATGTTATTTGACATTAAGAAATGCTTATAACATTGGAAAATGGTAGATGAAGCCTATGTCGTACACACATGCAAATAGTGGTATAGGTAGGTGGATTGAGATTGTTTAATACCACAATTCATGCATTTCACAAGATTTGATCATGAACATAGTTGAACTCTAGTCAATTCTTTGTGAAAACAAGTCTTGATTTCATATGGAATTGCAATTCTAAGCAAGACAAGATTAATATAGCAAAGTGTTAATTCATTCAATCGTATTACTGACAATTAGTGGATTCTAAACCCTTTTACTTGTATTTGTGAATTTCTTCCATTTGTTTTACTTCAAGTATATGAATTTTCTTAGCCTTGCACACCAAATCTTTGATAATTTGTCTAGATAATAGAACAAGTTAGTAGTTTTGGTACTTGCTAAGTCTTGTTTCCTCGTAGGATCAGCCCTAATACTTCCCCTACTACAATTGACCCGTGTACTTGCAGAAAGGGGTATTAAGTTATAAATTTTATTACTTGTTTGTGTGAATTTTGCTTAATTTTGATATTACCTAAACCTCACAATCAAGTTTTTGGCGCCGTTGCCGGGGAAACAAAGAAATTTTGGCAATATCAAGGCAAATACAGGCTTTATTACTCTAGATGTTTTTGTTTTTCTTGTTTTAATATCTTTTGTGTTGTGTTTTTGTAGGTGCTAATTGAATCTAGGGTGAAGGGAAGCATTTAATGATTAAAGTTGATTCAAGCATTTTATCAAACACTTGGTGGACATGTTCAATAACGTGCATATGGATGAGGATTTGCCGGAAGTTTCAATATCATATGTTACAAATCAAAGGCAAGAACAAGAAATGAGTGTAAGTGATTATGAATTTGATTCGGAAGTCATTGAGTGTTTTAAATATGACCAATTTCAAGGAAGTCCAAATGAATATGCTTATTCTCATTTAGCCAATTTTTCGAATTTAATTGATCTACTTAGTTTTGATGGATACAATGGAATAAATAAGGATCCTGTCGCGTCCGAAAATCGTAAAAGTAAAAAAGTGTGCTAAGTGGGGTCGCTTACTGTCGCGTCCTAAAAAGACGGTCCAATCCGAGACCCTTTTTAACAAAGCAAGTTTTGAAAAAAAATCGTGCGCGTGTGTGAAAAATTAAATTTTAGTAAAAAAGTGTATTTTAAGAAAAATGATATTTTAAAAGAAAACAAGGCCGGGACTAAAAATGCGACAGGTTTGGCCAAATAATTTTTTGAAAAAGGGTTTTATTTTTTAAAAAATGGAGTCGCCACTTGGTATTGATTTAGGGTGTACCAAGTCACCCGAAAAATCGTTTAACAAAACAAAAATAAAAAAAATTTTAGAAAAATCTTTTAAAACCCTTTTTCGACTCCGGTCTACGAAAAACGAGAGAAAAAGGTTCGGGAGTCACATTTGAAGAAAGGGAAGGCAAAGGCTTGCGCCTAAGGCACCCTTTCAACCTAGCCGAGGCTAGTTGCGAGGTTTAATCAAAATTTCCTAAATTAACCCTGGATTCTATCGCGTTTTGGATGTATCTAAATGGATGCAAATCCTAAGTCTAAATATGAGTATCGAGAGGGTCGAAATGTTCCGTCGAGGCTTGGTCGAAATTATCGCATTAATTGCGAAACCCGAGTCGAGACCTCGAGGGAGTCACGAGTGTGAATGCAAAAATGAAATGCAAAAAGGAAAAGAAAATAATAATATATAGTAAGTGATCGAAGAAAGTGGGAATGCAACATAACGGGTACGGGGGACTAATAACTCGTGACTGAATATTTCTACTCACGGAGGGGGGAACGACATGTACGCCACCGCTTCCCACGTGAGTAGGCGACTATTTCTAGTCGAATCACACAAATGTCTTAATTTCTAAGTGAGATGCAACCTAAATGTCATGCATTTGAAAAATGTGTCAAAATAATATTAATAATAATAATGATAAATAATAATAATAGTAATAATAAAATCATGCCAAATGAAGAGAAAACTAAAAGTGTGAAGTGGGATGTAAAAATGTACACGAGTGTTCCTAACACTAAAATGTCCTAAGGGTCTAGCGTTGGGTTAGCCTGTTCTAAAAATCCCACTAGCGTTGGACTAGCGGGAGACGAGAGAACCACAACTAGCGTTGGACTAGTGTAGTGACGGAACAATAAAGCTGACAAAAGCATGAATTAAAAGTAAATAAAACATATAAAATCATATAAAATCAAGTAGGAGCACATAACACATAAGCATGATATCTAAATGCAAAATCCTAAGGAAAGCGGTAAAGGAATAAACACATAAGCACGCAAAAGCAATAAACCCTAACTATTACACCGGGGGAGGGGCTTGATTTACAATTTAAGGGGGAAAATTAAAAATACCCTATCTATTACACTTTCTATCTATTTACACAATTCTTGCTAAGATACGAGAAAATAATCTAACTATTACATTGACTAGCTAAATACAAAATATATTACATTTTTGTCAAAATAATAAAATTCGAAATTAAATAACACAAAAATAAATAAATACCAAAAAAAGTGTATAAAATAAGAAAAGCATAAAAAAATGAATAAAATGTCACATTAGAGCACGTTGGAGCACGTAAAGAAGCAATTAAAAGGTAACGAAAATACCTTTTTGATGACCCGGTACAAAAGCTTAAAAATGAATACACATGTTAATGTACCACTATTTAATAAAATAAATCATAATAGAATATTAACAAATGGGGATAAAATGTAAATTCTGGCAGACAAGGGGGCTACAAAATTCTATAAAACTAAAGGAGCAAAAATAAGAAATTTGCCAAAAAAACATAAGGGATAGAAATGTAATTAAAGTAAAAATGGGGGCAAAGCAGTGAATTTAATCAAGAGTGAAACAATTTGCAATTAATATAATTGAAAGAAATAAAGCTTAGCGAGGCCAATTTATACTAAACAGGGACCAAAATGCATAAATTGAAAATGTGCAAACAAAACAACAAAACTCCCCAAAAATTTCAGGGACTAAAACATAAAAGAACAATTATGCACTCATAAAATGACCAAAAAGCACTAAATGAATTCAATAAATAATTTAAATGTCCAAATTAACTTAATTAACTGAACTAATTAACCAAAATAATCAACTAAACCAACTAAACCAATCCTAATTAAACTAAATCAGAAAATTAACTAGATTAAAGAAAACTTAACTAAACTGAATTAAAACACAAAAGCACATCCTTCCTAAATTTTTGTTCAATTTCTTTTCTTTCTTCTTTTTTTTTCTTCTTTTTTTTTTTCTCCCTCATCAGATTTTAACTTCCCCAAATTTTGTTAATTTCATTCTTTCTCTTTCTCTCTCTCCCTCCTCCTTCTTCTTCTTTCTACCTCACCCACCGATTCTCTCTTCTCTCTCTATCTCTGCTCGATCTTCTTCCCTTTTCTCTGTTGTTCTCTCTTTCCCTCCGTATCTTAGTCGCTCTCTATTTTTTCTATTTCCTTTTTCTCTCCGATTTCTTCTTCTGTTTCTTGTCTTACTCTCTCGGTTGCTGCTTTCTTTCCCTCTCGTTCTTCTCTGCTCTCTATATCTTCTCTCCACTCTGATTTTGTTCTTTTCTTTCCATCTCTATTCTCTTTTCCTTTTTTTTTTGTTAAATTCTTTCTTCTCCTATTCTCAATCTATCTCCGTTTCTCTCTCCCTCTCTATCTCTCTATTTTTATTCCTCTTTCTGGTCATTTTCTCTCGCACACTCACTCTCTCTGCTTTCTCAAATCTCTCGGCACTCTCACTGCCCGTTTCTCCCTTCTCCTCTGCATTTTTTTTTTATCTTCTCCCCAGAATCAAGATGCAGCGATGGGAGATTACCTGGTGGTGGTGGTGTATTATTGTGAATATGTGTGTGCCTGTCATTTCTGAGTGTGTGTGATTTTTGTTTGTATGAATTTGCTGCATGTGGTGTGTGATTCGCATTTAGTGTGTGTGTATGCAAGGGACTGGAAGTCTGTAATTGGGCAGAGGGGATGATTTGGGTGACTTACAATGATTGATTTTAGAATTGATACGGTTGGTTTTGGGGTATTGTGCGATTGTGACTGTGCTCATGATTGATTTTCCTTGCAGGTAATGGTGTTTGGTGGTGCGTTCGGTAGAGCTGGTAGTGGCTCAGGTGTTTTTGGTTGTTTCTGCAGGCAATGGAATGTCTTCTGGTGGTGGAGCAGGATGGGAATAATAGTGGGGTTTGGGGCGTGTGAAGGTGGAGCAGCCGTCAACGATGACGAGGGGAGATGGAGACAAAGGCAATTTTGGTTGAATTGGGGTACTGGGTTTCTGTCTTTGGGTATTATTATTGGACTTTTCTTTTATGTGTGTTATGTCTTTACTGATTGTGTGTGATTAATTGTGGATATGTGTGTTAATGGAATCTGTGGGTGTATGTCCGAATGAGTGGGGGTTGTAGATTGTTTTGGGTTGTATTGGTCATCACAATGGTGACGGGAAATTACTAATGAGCTTTTGGTGGTGATGAATGGTTGAATAGGTTGCTAATTGGTTTTCTGTGCAGGTTTTGGTGAGCTTGGGACTGATGTTGGTGGCTGTGATTGGTAGCAGGGGAAAGAGATGGAGGAGTGTTGTGAGGCATGGTGGTCTGTGGGTTGTCTGTCTGGGCTATGGGCTGTGCTTTCTTAGTTGTGGTTTATTATATTTTTTGCAGGTTTTGGGGCGGATGAGACTATAAAGGGATGGGGACCGTCGGAAACAGGACTGCTTGCAGGTTGTTTGGAGGTAGAATAGGGTATTTGTGGTGTCTGTTTGAAGTTATGGTGGTAGGGGAGGGCAACAGAGTTGTTGACGGTGGTAATTTGAGCTACAATTTGGTTGAAGGTGGTGGAGAAAAGGGTAGCAGATGATGATGATGGTGGAGAAGGGAGGAGGGAGAGAGAAGAGAGACGAAGGTTATTGACAAAAACCAAAACGATGAAGATGAAGTGCAAAACAGGGCCCAGAAAATGACCCAGAAATGAAAAACAAAACCAGAAAAGAAACGAAAGAAAAAGAAACAACAACAAAAAATGCAAAATATTCAACCAAAATCACCAAGAAAATACATTTAATTGATTAGATCTATACAAGAACAGAAGAGAAATGGATTAAATTTAAAAAAAAAAAAACTCACCTTTTAACTTGAAGAAGGATGAACAGTAAACCTGATGATGAAATTGAAGATGAACCTCAAACTGATGAACAGTGGATCAACCTTTGAAGGTGGCGGCTTCTTTAGTGTGTTTTTTTTTTAGTGTGAAAATGTGTGTTTTTAATCTTTTATCACAAAAAGTAAAATGTTTGTAGGGTTTTTTTTTTCTCTCCTTTTTTTTCTGATTGAAGGGGGGTATTTATAGCCCACTTGTCTTGTTGGCCAAGAATACTGTAAAATAACAGAAATGCCACCGGTATTAAGAATGCTAATTTTATTAAAAAATATTTTTTAACCTCAAAATTAAAATTAATACAAAGAATCTGACAGAAATCTCTAAATTTTCAAAAAGAATTCATATTAGATTTAAAAAATAAAAACTAGAGTTCAAAACTGATAAAAACGCGCTCGGGGTGTAAAATGACGGTTTTGCCCCTGAACAATGAAAATTTGTAGAAAAATAGCTATTGACCCCAAAAAATCATCAAAAATTACAAATAAGGTTAAAACACTAGAAAAGGCATTTACGACTCAAAATTTTGACAAAAAATGAACTTAGATTGTAAAATGACGATTTTACCCTTGGGCAATGAAAATTCATAGAAAAATAGTTATTGTTCTCAGAAAATTATCAAAAATTACAAATAACTTTAAAACACTAGAAAAAGCATTTGGGACTCAAAATTTGACAAAAAATGAACTTAGATTGTAAAATGACGATTTTGCCCTTGGGCAATGAAAATTCACAGAAAAAATAGTTATTGTTCTCAGAAAATTATCAAAAATTACAAATAATTTTAAAACACTGAAAAATACATTTTTGACTCAAAATTGGTGAAAAATGAATTTAATTTGTAAAAATGACGATTTTGCCCTCGGGCAATGAAAATTCTCGGAAAAATAATTATCGACCTCAAAAATTACCAAAAAACTAAAATAAGTTTAAAACACTGAAAAATGCATTTTTTACTCAAAATTGGTGAAAAATGAATTTAAATTGTAAAATGACGATTTTGCCCTCAACTAGTACAAAAAAATAAAAAATACCAATTAAATCCAGAAAAATCATAAGAAATTAAAAAATTTACATAAAAGTAAAAATATGAATTTAAAACCCCCAAAAAATTGATAGAAAAATATTTACAGATAAAATTACTATTTTGCCCCCCAAATTGTGGAAAAATTAAAAAATTTGTCCCAAAAGTGTAAACATGCCCCCCCAATGTTTGAAAATAAATGGTGTGTCAAAATTTGGTGTCTACAGATCCTATAAAATTAAGATTGTTTCCATTAACTCTAGTACAAGAAGCTAAAGATTGGCTAAGATCATATAAATCAAATTATTTCACTAGTTGGAAGCAATTAGCAAAGGCTTTCCTAGAAAAGTATGATATGTATTATGTTGACTATAAGTCAAATTTGAATGTTATTTGTTGTACTACATGTGGAGGTGACCATGAAAATCATGAATGTGCTATATTAGCTAATGTACAACCTTGTGATATACAAAATGACTCATATGTTAGCATTAGTACTCAACCTTGTGCAAAACATGATTCTAGTGATCAAATAGGTATGTGTAGTACAAGGGCGGAAGGCATGTCTTATATTTCTTTTGTTCATGAAAGTGGTGATGGTGAAGAAATGCTCAATAATTCTACTTTTGAACATGACCAAGAACAAGTAATTGAAGAAAATGCATGCGTATGTGAGAAAGAAATTGAAAATGTGGAAAATGAGAAAATAGTTTATTCTGCGATTTTTGAACACACAAATATCAATAATGAACTTGTTCTTGATGAAGAAATTGCAAATTGAAAGGTAGAAAATGAAGAGTTTAATGATTTTCCTTTCACTTGTAACATTCATTTTCTTGGTATTGACAAAGTACTAACACAAGAGAAAGGTATAGCCAATTTTGGCTATGAAGTTCTTTTTAAGTGTTTCCATGTAGTAGGTACAATTGCAAAATGAATCATGTACTTGGGAGCACTTGTTTTGAGGCAAATGATGCACCTCTACCTACTCAATCAATTGAGCACTAAAGGTGTATTAAATCCTTTGCGGGACACTCCAATTACATGAAAGAAAGTTGAAGGAAAGTCTAGCTCTAGACTTTAAATGAAGCGCTTGTTGGGAGGCAACCCAATGTTTTTGGTATTTAAGTTATTTTGGTGTGTTTTATGTTTTAAGTGTGTTTTGTAGTTAGTTTGTTTAATTAGTTTAGTTTGAATTTGAGTTTGAAGCATTTTGATGCAATCTATGAGGTTTCATGTTCAAACTTGGATGTTTAATGCCAAATTCTCATATCTCTTGTGTTTTGAATGTACATTTAGTTTAAATATCTTAGTTTCATCATTTGAAATGTGTTTGAAATGATTTTGTGGTTAAAATGAACAAGTACACCAATTTGAAGCAAGGAAGTGCAATGTACTATTCCATTGGTTACTATTCATAAGCCAATTTTGATTAAGAACATTGATGCTTATTTTGTAATCCATGGACTTTTGATGCAAAAATTGGATTTGAACAACTTTGTTTTATCATTTGAAACTTTTTCAAATGAATTTTGAAGTCCAAAACATGCAAAGAATCAAATTGAGCTTTTTAGTGAAAAAACAACTATTCATTTGGTTGTTTAACATCAAATTTGATTCTTTGTGATTTTGGTCTTAAATTTCGAATTTTGGTGTTTTAAATGCCTGAAAATCATGTTAACCACTTTTTTTTCACCTTAGAAACATGTTTGAAGTGTTGGATTGATCAAAAACATCCAAAAGAAAATTTTGAATTTCAAGTTCATCTTGAAATTCAATGTTGCAGAATTTTCGGACAGCTCACTTTGCTCAATTCTAATTTCATATGTGTTGATGTTTAGGATGATTTTAATGCATGGATTCAAATTTTGTTGACATGGTTACATGATCATAAAGTTAGTTGCCCAAAAATAGAGGTTTAAATGGTAGAAATAAGCGCTCAAAGTGGCTGAAAAATCAACCTGATACACAAAATCTGCAGCTGCAACTTCTGGGAGGTTGAGCATATACGTGGCTGCTTGATCTGCGGGTATGACCCACGTATCTTGAGCCACGGATCCATGGAATTTTGGCCCTCCTTTGGTGCTTTTGAGTGGTTTTGTTTGGCAAATGTTATGGCATGATTTGTGTGATTATTTGGCAACTTTATGGGGCATGAAAACACCATTTTAACACATTCAAATGGATTACATCTCATGTTTCATTTCAATGATTCAAACTTTAACTTTTTGCATCAAAGTATGAATTTTTGAATTGAGGCATTTAAATACAAGTTTCATTTGTGTTTCACTTCATCATAACACATTACATTTGCTCAAACCATATGTGCATCAAAATTTCACCTCCTTGGAGCTACATTGCAATAACTAAGTGTGGGGAAATCAATTACTTCAAAGCATGCTATGTTACTTTTTGAGCTTATTTGTCATTCGAAACATGCTTTAACATAGCTTTTGAGTTTTTCTAAACTTTGAAATAAGGTTGTGGAGCAAGAATGGACCAATTGAAGACATGGTGAACCATTGCAAAAGAAACTTCACAAGGGCCAATGGACATCAATGGACAACAATAATATCTACTTTTGGGACTCATGAACCAAACAAGGGGAGTTTTCTTGTTCCATTTTTCTTCCTTATCTTTTCTTTTACACATTGAGGACAATGTGACACTTTAAGTGTGGGGGAAAGGTAAAGGATTATGTTTGGTGGGGTCTTTGGTAAAATGTGTCAAGATATTGTTTTGGTAAAATATGGTCAAATTTTTTGAAAATTTGCCTTTTTGTCATACTTTGTGCCTTGAACTTGTTGAATTTCTTTACTTTTTGAAATAATATATGCAACTTTTAGTGAATATTTTCTACAAATATATGAAGAAATAGTTATTATGTGATTCAAGAGTTTTGTTTTTAAGAAAGTATATCTTGTAGAACTGGTTGTAATTATATCTTGATTTCACATGTTTGATTTTAAATTTCTTTTCTTTACTTGATTTCACATGTTAAATGATGAATATGGTCAATTAGTTCAAGCATATAATCTATGGTTTAATACTTGTAATAAGGGATATTTATACTACAAAAATGAAAAAGAACTGAAATAGTTTTTTCTACTCCAATGGTTCATTGTGCTTAGTAACCAGGGGTCTTCATCTAAAAATGTCGACTTTCGCAGTAAAACTGTACATGAATTATGAGTAATGCATAGCAATTTGAGTGAGTAAATTGTTGAGTAACTAAGGATCTTCATCGGCCAATGTCGATCTTTGCGTAAAAAGGCAATTTTACTTCTCAAAACTGGTTTTTGCTATTTGCTTAACATTGAGGTGTTGAGTAACCGGGAACCTTCATCGGCCAATGTCGGTTTTCGCGTCAAAAGACATTCTCATCTTGAGTAATTAGTTTGCTAAATAATACTCCCTCAAGTGAAAAAAAATGAAATAAAATCATAGACGTGTGAAGGACTTTGATTGACCATATGGATCATTTTCTTGTAAAATTTTGTAAGGCAATGAAATTTTATTGAACTAGTTTTAATCTTGAGATAATTACTTCTCTTTTACTTGATATAATGAGTATTAGAAACATTACAAGGAATTGCATAATGCCTATTTACTTTATCTTGTGGAATTGCATTCAACAATGAGGCATGTGTTATTTCAAAGCCTTGAATCATGTTTTGATATCTTAATTTTCCAATTGCTTGAGGACAAGCAATGATTCAAGTGTGGGGGAGTTTGATAAGTGATAATTTACCTATTTTAGCATAGTATTACATATATATTTTTAGTGTGTTTTTAGTAAATTTTAAGTAGTTTTAATATAAAAATGGCTACAATTTCATAATTTTTCTTCCATTTGAAGAATTTCTCAAAAATTAGGGTTTTTACCTGATTTTTATAGTTTTGAAGCAAAATCTATATTTTGAGCAAATTAATGCACAATCTTTGTACAATCTTTCAGGTTTTATAATTCAATCATAATTTGGATCAATTGAAGTAAAGGTCATCACATTCATAGTAGATTCAAGGATGATTGGATTGAGAATTTCAATAGAACAACTTTTATATTCAAACTTGGAGGATTGTTTTGCTCAACTTTTGAGAAATTCTCATCAACAAATTCACCATGGAATTAAAGGATCAACATCACAAAAAGATCTCAAGTGCATACGAGGCATAACAAGCAAAAGAGAAATGCAAAGAAGCAATGGAAGTGAAGAATTGGAGAAAAACTAGGCGTCAGTAACAACAACACATTTCTGTATTTTGGCAATAACTTGAGCTAAAAATATTGGATTGAGATGATTCTCGTGGAATTTTAAACCTAAGAGGATACTCTAAAATTTTTATTGAGACATCAAAATCAGTTCTCAAATCTTCATGGCCAAAAATCCAAATTACTGAAGAACAAAGCTCTCCCAACCACGTCTCAGTATTTTAGCCATATCTTTGCATCCAGAATCCCCAAATGACCTTATTCTTGTGGTTTTGGAAAGATAATTCAAAGGGATACAACTTTTGTGTTTTGAGAAAAAGCTGATTTTGATTTCTTCTAGGAGCAATACGTGGCTGAAGATACGCAGATAACCAGACGCGTATCGCAAAGCGCGTATCATGCATGTTGGCCAGAAAATGACACATTCAACTTGCAGCTTATCTTCCAACCTCTTTTGATGACTTTTTTGAATATTCTTTGCACCTGCACCACCCAAGGAAACATTGCAAAATTCAAGGGAAATCTTTTTGTGATTTAAAGATAACTTGTCATGCAATTTGCCATGCAAGTTGGTGAGATGATTAGGGTGAATTTGTCTATAAATAGAGAGCTCTTGCAAGACATTGAAAAGATGTCTTGAAGGGAGGAGCGCTCCCAAAGTAGTTAGTTTATTAGTTTTCTTTGTAGTTTATTATGAAACTTCAATACTTGTAAGAAAACTTTTGGAGAATTTACTTGTACTACATCATATTCAAGGAAGAAATGAAGGATTGGAGCCATTGAAATAAGAATTTCTATCTCTTTCTCTTTATTCCTTGCTTGTTATGAATTACTTTAATGAATTCTTATACTTTCAAATTTTGAATTCCATGCTTAACTAAATACTTGTCTTAGGGTAAGATGAAACTAATTATATGATTTGAATGTTATTATACTTGCTATAACTTGTATTTGCTTGTTCATCTATCAAGGTTTAATATTTGTAATAGCTTGATCAACTATTGCAAATCATTTAGATGTTATTTGACATTAAGAAATGCTTATAACATTGAAAAATGGTAGATGAAGCCTATGTTGTACACACATGCAAATAGTGATATAGGTAGGTGGATTGAGATTGTTTAATACCACAATTCATGCATTTCACAAGAGTTCATCATGGACATAGTTGAACTCTAGTCAATTCTTTGTAAAAACAAGTCTTGATTATATATGGAATTGCAATCCTAAGCAAGACAAGATTAATTTGTTCAATCGTGTTATTGATAATTAGTGGATTCTAAACCCTTTTACTTGTATTTGTGAATTTCTTCCATTTGTTTTACTTCAAGTAGATGAATTTTCTTAGCCTTGCACACCAAATGTTTGATAATTTGTCTAGATAATAGAGCAAGTTAGTAGTTTTGGTACTTGCTAAGTCTTGTTTCCTCGTGGGATCGACCCTAATACTTCCCCTACTACAATTGACCCGTGCACTTGCGGAAAGGGGTATTAGGTTATAAATTTTATTACTTATTTGTGTGAATTTTGCTTAATTTTGATAGTACCTAAACCTCACAATCAAGGTTATCATCACTGATGCATTTTTGAATGACAATGTTTGTCCACTGATAATTTACCTAACAATCCATTGTCATTATTGATATAACAAGTCATCACTGATGATCACCCATCAATGACAAGGCTTTATCAATATCACAAATCAATCACAATATCATCTATACCAATATTTATAAAAACGTCAGCTTTTCAATTGCTAAACATAATATTCAAAAACGTACAAAAGTCATTTAATACAGTATTTTTACAATACATTCCTTTGATGTACAAAACAAAATATAAAGAAACTAAAAAAGTCATAACTATAAGGCAATAAAGTAATCCTTTGCCTAAATGCTTTGTAGCATTACAAAATAACATTAAGTCAATCTAAACATTCTAGTAACTAAGTTTTGACAATAGTCCAAAGTAAGAAAAATACACAACAACTTTAAACATCCTTTTTTGTGAACTAGCATAATAAACAATCTTCCTTTCAATTGAAACTATCACCTCGACCAACCTTGCCGCCAACCTTCTTTCCTCTGCATAGGCATTGATGTCACTAGCCGGAGCTAAGGAGCATTTATGTCACTGCTTGATAGCAAAATTAAAAATAAAGATTAAACAAATTCAACAAATAAAGAATAAAAAAGGTATAAAAATAGTATAAGCTTTTACTATTTTAGAAGTTTATTTCTCAAATTGTGTTCTATGTTATGTTAGCTGCTAATATTTCAGTTTGTATCCATATGGTCATTGCTCTTTTACTATCCCAAACACACAATATCATATGCAAATACAAGCAGAGGTTTCAAATGTAAGCTAAACAATGCACTTTCTAGAATTATTTTAAATGATTCAAAAATGTTGACGTGTCATAGAAAAGATCCTATACCTATCCCAGGTTTTGATTAAAAGGAAATACACAAATATTCTCTCATGAGTAAAGAAAGTAGATTGTCTAGGAAATTAATATAAAAAGAGAATATAGAAGACAAAGAATGGAGTATATATGATGCATTTAAAGCCCATGAGAGAAATGTAAAAGTCAATCCTTGCATGTAGTTTATTCATCCAATGTCTCTATGAGTTCCAGTAATCCTAAGCCTTAAAACTATATTTGACGGAATTAAATTAACATATCTTTCTGACAATTTAAAGAAAATTTGGCACCTAAGTCAAATCATTTTTTGTTTTTGACACCTATGCCAAGTATACCATTTCCTTCTCCACGGATTTCAATCTAAAGAAAAAGGGGGAAAATATGGAAAAAAAAAAAACAACCATAACACACAATTTATACTAACCAAAAGCAGCAAAAAGAAAGAAAACAATCCTCATAGTTTCATCATGTAAAGAAAACTTTTCGATAATAGCAGCAATACACTACAAGAGTGATAATTATGTGTTCAATCCAAACAATGAAAATAAGAACACGAAAAGAGGCAAGCAAATAAGGTATATTTTTCTCCTCTTTGTTTACATCTTTGCTTCACAACTACTAGTTTATAAACCTGTCTCTGAATTTGTACCTATAAGATTAATGGTTCAACAAACACCTACCCTTTAAATCACTTCTTTTAATGAACCAAGAGAAACATACAAGAAACTCAAAAGAAATACTAAAGTTGCAATCTTTTTTTTTTTTTTTTGTGCATTGACTAGAGCTTAATTAAAGAGAACCATTTATTCAAAGAAGCCCAATTCAACTGATTGACTAATAAAAGCAAGTCTCCTCAATCTTTTGAATTCCATATTTTGGTTATTTATTTCATTTTTCTTTAAATAAAAAAACAAAGCTATACCATCAAAATTGCAAAAAGAAAATGAAATATTACTTTTCAACCACAACCCACTTCGAAAAATCAACAAAAAAGAACATTGATTACAATTGAATATAAATATGAATCCACTCAATTAATTTTCAGAAAGATCAACTCAATGTACTAGTGCAATTCCCCAATTCTTGTGAAATTGTTCCATTTAATTGGTTTCTGTATATGTACAATCTTTTTAGGTGAGACAACTTCCCCAGCTCTTCTGGAAGGGAGCTAGCGAATGAATTTTCATGCAAAGCAAGAATTCCAACCTACTAAAATTGCCAACTTCAGGAGGAATCTCACAAAAAAAAAAATTCTTCTAGAGAATCAAGTTCACAAGCTTTTGTGTCTCTACTGGAAAATAGCCCTCCAACTGATTTTCAACAAGTCCAAGCACTTGCAAGCTCTCACATTCAATGATTTCTGTAGGAATTGGACTTGACAAATAATTCTACCTACCCTTATGATCCTAAGCTTTTTTAGTCTCCTAATGGATGATGGAATTGTTCCGGTAAGATTGGTAGTATAAATTACAAGCTCTTCAATTGATGTCAAATTTCCAACTGCCTATGGGATATCTCCAAAAATATAATTCTCACACATGTAAAGCTCTCTGAGAGAGCAATTTTGTAAAGTTCAGTTGGAAATTCAAAGTGAAACCTATTTGCGCAGAGGCCTAAAACCTCAATATTCTAACCCAATGCAAGATCAGAAGGAATGGAACCAGAAATGAAGTTTGCTGACACATTGAACTCAGTTAAGTATGGGATCTTGCAAATGCTTGAAGATAAAGTATCGAACAAATTTAGGTGATTGCGATATGTGGAAGTCACCTTATAATTCATCATTACAATCTATACCAGTCCAGTTGCAATTATTAAAATCCAATGGATTCCAGCTGTGTAGACTACCACTGGGATCTATAAGAGAACTTTTGAACTCCAAGAGAATTAGTCATTTCTCATTCAGTGATTGAATAGAGATGATCATGCAGTACAAGAGTAACACTCAATGCAAATGCTTTTGAATTGTAAAAATCGAATGGCTTCCCATTTTCGAGGACAAAAACAATAATGGACATGAACCAAAAAGCAGAAAGGGAAAAACTACAGAAAGATCAAATTATTCTTTCCTAAGGACACTACAGTATTATGTAACAGAAGGGGGAATGAATAAGTATATGGGCAAGAAAGACAAAATAATCAAAAGAAACAAAAACAATTGTGACAAAGAAATTATGTTCAGGGGAATCAATCATCAAGGTATTTCTAACAATTTAGAAAGACCATTCTAAATACTAGCAAAAAATCACCAAAGCTTAGATTATGGCAAAAAATAGAAATACTTTATAACAACGCCATGAACCCTACAGGATCTAAAGGCAAAGACCAAGATTCTTGAAAGGTATTAGTATTAAGAACATACAAATGTGCTTTAGCCATGAACCTTCAATTTCAATTTCTTTTTTTCCACTTTTTTTTACAAAAGTGAAGTCACAAATTCCATCAAAATGTCAAATAATTCATACCATCCTAAATGGGAATTCGAAAGTTATGTCATGAAGGAAATCACTAATCTACCTATTTTATCGGCAAATCTATTTCCAACATTCTAAAGGATAATCAGATCTTGACAAAACGAAGAGAGAAAAAATGCAAAAGAGAAGAACTAAGCTAGGATGTTGCTCTTCTTTAGTCTTCAATTGCCTTTATTGATCTCCTGCAGAGAAAAAAGATCTTCTATGGCTACAATTCCTGTTGAATATAAGACATATGGCAGTGTTTTAGAGATGTGTGCAAAATTTTTAATACTGACCATCAGACAATTAATAACATCTTACACTGGCTTTGTTCATTTCAAATGAATACACTGCCAGTATTCAAGCAAAAGAAAATGAGCAACACACTATTCCTAAAGTAGACCCCTTGTCATCGAGAATTTAACTCAACAATCTATATGTTATTTCCCCCTTCTACACACACAATGCCATATAAAGCTCAATCCTTCAAAATGATTCATTAACAGATATAATTCACAAAATTAACATTTTCTTAAAGAAAATAACCATGTACTTACTTTCGCGCCTACCAACTTCTTTGCCTTACTTATGCTTTGCCTTTTTCTTCGTATGACGCCTCTGTCATAAGTTAAACATATATGCCATAAGTTAAACATATCACGCCGAACTTTAAGTCATTTAATGCAACATTTAGAATAACAATATCATCCTTGCATTGAGACAATAAATACCATGTTTGGATGAAGATGGATGACTTGGCATTTGAGACTGATTAGAATATAAGCATGAAAAGTACTGCATTATTTGGGGAGGACAACTAATATTAATAATGATGTGTATGTATATACAATGAAGAGGGATATGTAAAGTTGGCATATAAATATTTATAAAGCTACAATATCAACTGCCAATCTGTAATACCTCCGAAAAACAACAAAAGAAAAAGCATATAAACCCCAACTAGCTTCAACTTCATTCCACAAGGTCTCATTTAAACATTCATAAATGCTCAATCGATGAAACAACTACAGAACTAAGGAAACTCCCAGATCTCAAACCAAACACATTTAATGGATAAAAACTTGACCATCTCTGCACATCAAAAATCACAATTAAATCGTCAATCACAATGCGAAATGCATACAAAAATATGCACATGCACAGAGACAAGTAAAGCATGTATTTGCATCTAACACACCATCCTACACTTGTATCACTCCCTAATCACATAACCTGCAATTAGCACAATTGGACCATCAATGCCTCACACACTCCACCATCTTTCACTATTTTAAATCAAGAGTTTGCATTAAAGAAGTGATAACAGTTTCACTAGCCATGATTAATTTTGGGAAAACTTAATTACCTGGTCGGATGAAGATGGATTGCATGACATCTGAGACTGAGATTGATTTTGTTATGTTCCATGCTTTGTATATCCCAACTGATGTGAGCTAGATGACTCTAGTACCTAATACAAAAACATAGGACATAAGAACACCCTGCTGCCATATTTGTTAAGATATATTATATATTAAAAATAGATTTGGTCATTACTTGATAAGCAGGATGTAGAATAGGACATGGCTTAACATGAGCTCGCATAGTTTCTAGATCAGCTATCCATTCCCTCTTGAAATTGTCAATTTTCTTTTCCATTTCAGCTCTCATGTTTTCTTCTATCTCAGCAAGTCTCAAATTAACATGGGCATTAACTTCATCTTCAAATGCTTTTATTTGTGTGGCTAATTGCTGGGATACTGACTCATAAACTTTAGCTGGAGTAGGTCCCGAACCAAAGGTGCGTACGTGACTCATAAACCTGGGATATTGTGTTTTTGATAGGTCAAACAATTATTTTCTTTAATTTTTGCACCAAACAAACATGTTTGTGTAGCACCACTATAATCTTGCTATTTTTACCACAGGCTTATACTTTAGAAGTGATTATTACCAAAAGTATACTTTAAAAATGAATCAAATTTTAGTCATATTCTATCACGACCAGGTTTTGTTTTCGAGATGGTCCTAAACAATGTTGTATGATAGATGAAATTTAAAAAAAAATTGAAAAGAAACAGGAAATTGAGAACATGAAAGTCGAAGGACCACACCTTACAACAACAGGGGATGGTTGCAAAGAAAAGGGGACCCCAAAATCAAATCACTAAAATTAGTTAAGAAACAGAATTGGACCATTTAGAAGCAAATTGATGTAAGAGAGGAGTTAGATTTGAGCTCTATCCCTATGACCAACCAAACCGTAATTGTCCCATAATTTGCACAAAATATGACACATTGGCAAAACATGCTCCAGTATAAATAGATAAATAAGTATTTTTGTATTCTTAGTACCTATACTAGAATTTGCTCTTCCAAATACCTACATAATAGTACTTTGTTAGCATATCTCAAACATTAAAAAAGAAGGAACCCAGACATTTTATTTAATTTGATAAGCTTATTCTACAAAACAAAAGACTTCGAACAGATTCAAAACTACTTGTGGAGGCTTTAGCTTTCACCCAAAAACAAATTAAAAAAAAAAAGAGCAGGTAACAATTAGCTCACTTAGCTCCAATTTCACCTAATTAACCTAAGAGCAAAATTGAACGGAAAAATGTAAATGTGAAAATTAGAATCAGTTATTGATTGAGAATGAAGAACATGCAAAAGTAAATCCATATCTACATTTAACCATTTTTGAAGAAAAAAAAATAGTTAAACAATTTGGGGAAAAATTATAGTGAAAATCGTAGTAGCTTTGGACTACAAAATTACCTGATTGAGATGACGCAATGGCTTTGGATGGCGAAGGAGTGAAAATGGCGTCAAAAATTGCAGCAACAATGAGGTAGCGAGAAGAGTGAAGATAGAGCGAAAATGGAGAAGATTGGAGCAGCGGAGCTGATGAATATGGAGGGGAGAGTAAACATAGGGCTCAGTAATGAATATGGAGCAAATGTTGTTGTAATAAAATAATAATAAGAGATTTGTTTATGGTTGTAATGAATATAGAGAACAGAGATCAAAAAGAATTTTTGTAAAGTCAAAGCGCATTTCATTGAGCATGTGCTTTGGTCTTCCGAGTGTATTTCAATTAAAATGATTTAATTCAAACACAATTTAAAACAAAAATTTTTAAAATCTTAGTTCTAAATGGAAAAGCAATAGCCAAGAGGACTATGCTTGCAAGTTCAATGGCTAAGGCCGTGAGTGAAAGGAAATATAAAAGTGAGCCTTAGTTATATTCCTATCATTGCCAAAAGTGGGGGTTCCCTACTTCTAGAAATTTTAACAAGTAGCTAATTATTATTTTTTAACTCATTTCATATGTACCCAAGCTCCAATAGATAATGCTAGAATCTTTCCAATATCTAGTCTAAAGACAAACCAAATGAACTGAGCAGCACAGCAAAAGCCCCATTGTTAAAATACACTGATAAAAAGAATTATATACAGTAAGTTCTAAATATACACGAGGAGTAGGAGTGGCTACAGTTAGCACACATCCTACTCATCCAATCCAAAGTAAAAGTACATTTCCAAATCTTAACTTGAAGCACTAGCTAATGAACAAATAAAAAGGAAAAAAGAAGCACAAATAATTCCAAAGGACCCATCCAAATAGCTGTTAAAAATTTAGCAACAAGTACATTAGGATCAAACTATGTCAATGCTGCTATACAG
Source organism: Mitragyna speciosa (assembly GCA_024721245.1). Lineage (NCBI taxonomy): Eukaryota > Viridiplantae > Streptophyta > Magnoliopsida > Gentianales > Rubiaceae > Mitragyna > Mitragyna speciosa. The sequence goes on along the minus strand of CM045552.1, from coordinate 24,363,413 downwards.
TTCTATTTCTTTACTGTTTAAGTTGCAAAAATTGGAGTTATATTAAAACTGGATAAAAATACAATTATCAATATCAAATGCAAATTTAAAACAAAAAAGAGGTTAGACAAATTCTTACCTCAAATGACGAAAGAGGAGAGAATCGGAAACTAGGTCAGTGGACTAACGATATCAAATGCATGTGGATCCACTGATGGGGATGACGATGTCTGGCGGCAACCGAAGAGGTTCTAGAGAGCAAAATAGGTCTTCAAAATTAGCTTAAAAGGAAAACACAAGTGAATAATTCAATTCTAGACATATACCTAGCAACAATCTACAATAATTCAAGCTTAAAAATAGTCAAATTAGCTTAGTTATCTCCAATTTGACGTAATTAAACTAGAGTAGAATTGAACAGTAAAATGTACATATGAAAACTTGAATTAGCCATTGATCGAGAATGAAGAACATGCAAACCAAATACATACTCAAATCTAACAATTTTTGAAGAAAAAATTTAGGTAAAAAATTTAGGGAAAAATCATGGTGAAATTCGCAGTGACTTTAATTAACAAAATTACCTGATAGGGATGAATGCAGTGGCTTTGAATAGAGAATGAGATGAAATGACGTTGACGATCGTAGCAACTATGAGGCAGAGAGGAGCAAAAATGGTGTAGAGAGAAGAAGTTGAATATGGAGGAGTGAGAGAAAATGGGGTAAGAGAAAATGGGGCTAACTGTAAGAGGAACAATCGCTATAATAAGAAAAAAAATATGTGTGGGTTAAAAATATGTTTTTTAAAAAAATGGAATTTTTTTTTTTCAAAAGTGGCGCATAAGCATTGGCTGCTAATAAATTGCCGTGAATGCCCATATACCCTGTAGTGGATGAAGTTTACATATGAGTATTGGGATGAAATACAACAACTAGTGGGGTGTGAGTTACATATTAATATTTGATTAATATGATTATAACATCTACTAATTATATAAAATATTCTAACATTTTCGCACTTGGAAATGACCACATAACTGGTGTATAATTTAAAGATTGGCCACAAAATTCAATTATGTTTATCATGCATAGTCATTAGAATGCATCAACGCAGTCACATATAATATGATTATATACTTCCTTCTTTGTATCACAATTCCAATTACTAATGCGGATTAACAAAATGAGGAAGAAATGGACTAAAGTTGAAACTGACTGCAAAAGAGTTTCGACAATAATTGTTAATGATTTATACAAAACATCAAAACCGTTTATTGAGAATAATCAATCCTCACTCCGTGGCATAACAAAAAAAATCCCGCAAGAATGAGAAAAGAATCATGACGCATTTGCTAGCATCAGATGAACATGCGGGTAATACAAAACTGGGACTTCCAGAAATGACACTTGAAATTGAAGACGCACTGCGCGACAAAGTAATATTTATCTAGGTACATGGATTGCTTGAATAGAGATTTAGAATATGAAGATCAATTAAACATTGGTGATTTGAAAGAGATTGAAAGTAGCAGTGACAAAATCAACAAAGATCAATTGATCGCGTGTTGTTCATGATAGAGTAGACCCACATTCTTCATAATGAAAAAGAAAATCTGGTTTAAAGCATTGTTGCATAATTAAACCAAACCCAGAAAGAATTAGAAGTTTTCTATTTAATTTTAGAAATTATATTTTAGTTAAGTTTTTAGTAGTTTAATTATTTAAGTTATTGGATATTATTTGTTAGTTTCCTATTAGGTTTATATTCTCTATTCCAATTTCATTTCCTATTATTAAGTTCTTGTGGGTTATAATTGGAGTGCTTTGTTATTGTATTGAATTGAGAAAAATTGAAAGAGTTGAGAATCTAAAGAAATTCTAGATGAGGATAAGGCTATGATGCCGTGGGTTTATGCATGTCTCAATATGAGAGTTGGAGATGCTTTATTTTGCAACTCCTCTTCTCTCACATATTTTTTTATGTGTTAAATAAAAATTCTGCTACATGTTTTTTTTGGTGCTAACACATTTTTTTCATATAGGGATTATCAACAAACATCACTGGCCATCGAAGCAGTTGATTTTGAAGACACTGCGGCAAGTGCATGTATGTCTAAGCAATTTCCACCATTGAATGACTTAAAATATATAATACTTTTATATTAACTATTCAACATGCATAAATTTGCTTCCAGTTGCCCTATGTACGAGTTGATCATGTCTGTTTTATCATCTGTGCTAACAATCCAAGTTGGCCGCAACGTCAATCAAATAACAAGTTTTGTTTGTCCTATAAAATATATTGGTTGCTGATGTAATACTAATTCCGGAATTTGCACTAGCAGAAGTGAACTAAGCACCTTGGCAGATGAACAAAATTTGCATAAGGTCGTTTCACTGAAATGATTTGATATTGTTAATATGGTTGGTGAGAGCAAAACTTGATCTAGATGTAAATCAACCTGACCAAAGAGGCCAGCTTGTAGTATGTAATCTGACGACTTTCCAGGAGAAGGATAGAAAAATGGGTGGAAAGAGACAACAGGAAGTAATAGGCTGTTTATATAATTTAATAATTCCGTATAAGAGACGCAGTTTTATTTAGACATGGTAGATTTGTTTTGACAAAAACAATTTTGAAATATTATTCAAACAGTTTTTTGGTAATTTTTTAATATTTCAATAATTTTTTATTTCACATACATTACATTTTAAAATATATTCTAATAATTATTATTCTAACACTATTTCATAATAAAGCAATTCAAACAGAGTTACTCTCGTCTTATTTAAGTTTTTAGATATTTTAACTTAACATAAATCCATAAAACTCCCATAGTTAACTTAACACAAATCCACCATATTATCATAAAAGTTGAAACAGAGCAGTATATTCAACATTAAAAAAATGTGATATAGTGCATATAGAATCCCTGATATATATATATATATATTATATATATTATATATATATATGGCAAAATAGTAAATGGTTAATAAATGGTTTTGAGTAATGGATAATGGATGAAATAAATCCGATCTATTTATAAGCATTTAATAAATTGATATCAATGGATGAAAGGAGATTAGTCATCATTTCACAACCCAATTAAGCATATGTTTAATAAATTTTTCTCACCGCCGATCCCCACCACATACAGACGTATTACACCACACACTTTTGTGTATATGGTTTAGATAAATAATTCATTTAAAACTAGTGATTCACAATAAACCATTTAGATCCGATAATGTTTTTATTATCTCCCAAAACTTTTTAAAGTGAATAAATTTAGATGAATAACTAGGTTTGAATTTGAATTGCCACATATACCTGCTACGGACTTGGATGCAACTGATAATTGTGCAACTGTACAGTGATGGAATATTTGTTATGTAGCATAAATATATAATTACACTAGAGCGTTGTACTACTGAGTACAATGAATAATTACTTCGTGTACAGCAGTTCTTTCTTTTTTTTTTTTTTTTTTTTTTTGACATAAACGTGTACAGCAGTTCTCATTCAAAAATTATATTCTTGCATTATTGTACACTATATTATATCAAAAATACAGAAACCATAAAGAAGTGGAAAAGGAGCTTCACAAGTTTCATTTTGCACAAATTGATGGTCTAGATTTAAAGGGAAAAAAATAAACGGATGATATTGAGCCAAGAATGTCAAATTTAAAATGAAAAAATGATATTATTTTGAAGTGACAAATAGTTACATCATAGTTCAACAGAGTTACACTATTATTTGAGCCTGATTACACCTATTAAGTAGTATGTCACGCATACTCTAAAATGTCCAAAATAAAAGGATCCAACTTACTAGGTCCCGAATCCCAAACAACTGGACCAACTTTGAATATTTCAAACATGGGACTGACTGGCAAAATTTCTCCACAATTGGGAAATTTGTCATTTCATGTATCCCTGGACATGAGCAGAAACAACTGCTGTGGAGAACTCGTGCATGACTTGGCCAACTTCCGCCGATTTACACTGCTCGGTTTCAACAATTTCAGCGGGGAGCTTCCCTCGCGGTTTGGTGACTTGCAGAAACTCTATTACTTGTCTCTCCAAAATAACAGCTTTACCGGTTTTATTCCATCTTCTATATGTAACTTATCGAATCTAGAGATATTGTGGCTTTCATTCAATTCTCTGAAGGAATGATTCCAAAAACGATTGGGAATGTAATTACTGACAGTCAATTAAATGTAATTACTAAAGATGATTTTGAATTAGATAGAAATATAATTCAAAAAATGTTTCTAGATTAAAAGCATAAAAATAAAAGGAAATGGTATTTTGAGACCTTTAATGTAGAACAAACTACTAAATATAAACAAATGTATTTAGAAAAATGTAAAACTTTACAAATATATCTTGATTTCTTCGAATGGTTAGAAATATATAAGCCATATGAAAAAGAAATCAATAAATTTCAGTAATTACTCAAAAATGGTTTACTACAGAAAATAAAATGCATGAATCCACTTATCCACCTTTGTCAGAAATAATGATTAATCATAGAAATGAAATATTAACAGGAACTCCATTTAAACATACTTCAAATGAAAATAGAGTGATAGAAACAAAAGATATAAATAAAGTAATCAAACAAAATAAGTATACTAATCAATTACTTTTTTCTCTATCAGAACATTTAATTGATATTGAAAAAAATATTAAAAAATAAAGAAGTAACCACTAGTAATCCTTTATCAACAAATCTAGAAAAACCCCTATTTAAGATATTGGGAAAATTTCACATACCTCCTCTAAAGTTTGCCATAATTACACTCACCTCCCCTCAGGTTTTTAAAATTACACTTACATCCCCTATGTTTATATTTTCCACAACAAAACAAGTCCATTTGGTAATGTAACTCAAAAACACCAACCAAACACTTTAAAATATGCTTAATTGCTTTTAAAAAGATAAATAAATCTTAAAAAATTAATTAATTAGTCACAAAAATGTCAAAAGTACTTATATTCTTGCATCAAATTTTAAATTGCCACCAAATATTACTTCTTCAAAATTTAATTATTTGACTAATCTAAATAAAATTTACTTTATCTATTAAAATTTTACAAACAAATATATTAATAAAAAAGAGATAACCAATTTAAAAGCAATTCAAGATATTTTATCAGATTTAATTGGTGTTTTTTGGTTACATTATCAAAGTGGACTTGTTTTGTTATGAAAAATCTAAACACAGGGGGTGTAAGTAATTTTTAAAACCTGAGGGGAGGTGAGTGTAATTATGACAAACCTCAAGAGAGGTATGTGAAATTATCCCTAAGATATTTGATTTTTCTAATGATTTTGCAATGGGAAAACCTAAATTAGACACTACTGAAGACCTTCTTCAGCAAATAGTTCAAAAGTTTTCCAGAATTAAAATAGTAATTAATAATTCTTCTATTGAAAATAATGAAAATAAACAAGTAAGTATGCTTAGTTATGATATAGATAATCTACAATCACAATTTCAAGATACTATAATTGATGTTTTAGAAATTAATAAGATAAAATCTTATTCAAAAAATCCCGGGAGGAATAGAATTAAAGGTCGCACTCTAAATTTTTACCCACGGCCAAGTTTTCCTGGCATGCAACATGAAGAAAATTATTTATATCCTCATATGCATTCTGATGGAACTTCTATTATAAGTTGGAATATAGATGGTATGACAGAACATCAAATACTGAAAACTGTAAATGAAACGGGAATACCTACTACTTCATATAAAGCTAGAAATAAGTCTAATAAAGCAAGTGCCATGATGTTAGTTTCGGGTTTTACTAGAATGTTAAAATCTTGGTGGGATAATTATTTAACTACAAAAGAAAGAAATAAAATAAAAAATGCAACTAAGACGGTTATTCTAGATAGACTAGGAACTAGTAGAGGAGAAGATACTACAACGATAGATACTATAGAGGATGCTTTAGCTATCCTAATTTATGCTATTTGTAAACATTTTAATAGAGAACCTAAAAATGTACAAAAAGGAGTTTAGAAATATTAAACAATTTAACTTGTCCAAAATTACATGATTTTTGGTGGTATAAAGATATGTTCTTAAGTAAGGTATTTATTAGAAAAGACTATAATCATTCTTATTGGAAAGAAAGATTTATTTCAGGACTACCTAAATTATTTGCAGAAAAGGTAAGACAAAGAATTAGAGATGCTTTTAAAGGAGAAATTGCATATAATAATTTAACCTTTGGAGAAATAATAAATTATATAAATATGGAAGGATTACATTTATGTACAGATTTAAAGTTAAAAGCACAGATGAAAAAAGAAGGACTAAATACTAGAGAAGAGGAAGGAGATTTTTGTACTCAATACGGATATGAACAAATTACAGCCCCTTCAAAAAAGAAAAAATATTTAGAAAAGAAAAATAAGAGATTTAAGAAAAGATATCCTAAAAATAATGAATACAATAAATCAAATACTAAAGTGAGGAGATTTGTAAAAAGAAAGAAAATGATAATAAAAAGACTCAAGAAGTGAATAATACTAATAAATGCTGGAAATGTGGAAACTTAATACATATCGCTAGAAATTGTAGAGTAAAGAAAAAGATTAATGAAATAAATTTAGAAGGATTAGAGATAGAAGATTTGAGAAAGCAGATAATACATATATTAGAAACTAAAGAAACAGATGAAGATAATATTAGTACAGAAGAAGAAGTATTTGAGATACAAGAAAATTTTGAAAATTCATATTATAGTGAATGTGATTGTAGTATAGGTATTTGTGGATGTGACTCTAGTATAAATGTAATTTCAACAGATTCTAAGAAATTATTATTAGATGCTGTAGAGCAAATTCAAGATTGTGAAGTTAAAAGAGAATACTTGACTACTTTAAAGGATTCTATAATTCAAGAAGAGAAACTTAAAGATATCAAACCTTTTAATTTAAAAGAAGATTTGAAAGATTTCAAAAACCACAAAGTATGGTAAAACTAGAAGATTTACAAAAAGAAGTAAAAAATTTAAAAGATGAAGTAAAGCAAATTAAATCTGAAAATTCTAGTTTAAAATATATTTTATTAACCTTGCAAACTGAAGTTCAACTATTTAAAGAATCTAAACAGGGTAAAGAAATAAAATATGAAAAAGTTAACAAAGAAGTAATGGGAGGAGAACACGGAGAAGAAGGGCAAGGAAAACAAGGAGAACAAGAATATTTTGTAAATATGATATCTAAAGTAATATTACATAAGTGGTATATTAACGTAAAAATTAAGATTAACCAAGAATTCACTTTAGAAGAAATAGCTTTATTAGATTCAGGAGCCGATTATAATTGTGTTGCAGAAGGATTATTACCTACTCAATATTATGAGAAAGCTATGAAACTTTAAGAACTGCTAATGCAGGAAGATTAAAAATAAATTATAAATTGTCTAAAGCTCATATTTGCAATGGAAGATATTCCTTTGAAAATCAATTTGTTTTAGTATAAGATTTGAATCAAGATATAATATTAGGCACTCTTTTTATTGCACAAATTTATCCTTTTAAAGTTAATCACAAAGGAATATCTACTTATATAGCAGGGACTAAAATTTATTTTGAATTTGTATATGCTCTAGTGGAAAGAGAAATAATCTGATTCAAAAAATGAAAAGGCTAATAGAAAAGGCTATTAAAAATAAAGAAAATCATATTGCCTGTCTAAAAGAAGAAATAAGAATTAAAAGGATTGAAGAACAATTAAATACTCCAATTATTAAAGAAAGGATTTTAGATATAGAAGATAAATTAAAACAAGAAAGTGTTCCGATATCCCAAGTGCATTTTGGTATAGAAATAAATGTGTTGTGAGAGTACCTTGCATTAAAGAATTTTCTAAAGATAAAATTCCTACTAAAGCAAAGCCCATACAAATGAATAAAGAATTGTTAGATTACTGTAAGAAAGAAATTGAAGAATTATTAAATAAAAAATTAATTAGACCTAGCAAAAGCCCATGGAGTTGTTTTGCATTTTAAGTACAAAATTCTGCTGAGATAGAAAGAGGAGCCCCAAGATTAGAAATTAACTATAAACCTTTAAATAAAGTACTTCAATGGATAAGATATTCTATACCTAATAAAAGAGATTTATTACACAGAATTTTTAATTCCACTATATATTCAAAATTTGATATGAAATCATGTTTTTGGCAAGTACAAATTCATGAAAAAGATAGATATAAGATAGCTTTTAATGTTCCGTTTGGACAGTGCGAGTGGATGTAATGTTGTTTGGATTAAAGAATGCCCCTTCAGAATTTCAAAATATAATAAATGAAATATTTAACCCCTATTCAAGTTTTTCTATAGTATATATTGACGATGTATTAATATTTTCAGACTCCATTGAAAAGCAGTTTAAACGTTTAAATATTTTTCTTAAGATTGTAAAAACTAATGGTTTGGTAGTCTCCGAAAAGAAAATGAAATTATTTCAGACTAAAATAAGATTTCTTGGGTTTGATACTGATAAAGGATTTTATAAACCTATTTGTAGAAGTTTAGAATTTACTCAAAAGTTTCTAGATGAAATTAAAGATAAAAATCAATCGCAAAGATTTTTGGGATGCTTAAATTATGTTTCTGATTTTATTAAAAAATCTAAGAATTATTTCTGAACCTTAAAGATTGGGAAAAAATGCCCCATAATGGACTAAAGAACATATTAAAGCATTAGAGAAAATAAAAGAAATAATTAAAAATTTGCCTTGTTTAGGTATACCAAATCCAGAAGCTTTTATGATTGTAGAGACAAATGCATCAGAAAATGGATATGGAGGAATACTAAAACAAAAGATGATAAAGAAGAATTAGTTGGATATTGTTCGGGAATTTGGACAGGACCACAGAAAAATTATTCTACAATTAAAAAAGAAATTTTATCTATTGTTTAATGTATAACCAAATTTCAAGATGATTTGATAAATAAAGAATTTTTATTAAGAATTGATTGCAAAGCTGCTAAAGATGTTTTGGAAAAAGATGTAAAGAATTTAGTATAGATATTTGCAAGATGGCTAGCATTATTATCTAATTTTGATTTTCAAATAGAATTTATGAAAGGAAAATATAATTCATTGCCAGACTTTTTGACTAGAGAGTTGTTATAGGAAAAATAAAATGAATTGGACTACTTATGCTCGTAGACTGGTGATTCAAGAAGTTATTTGGCAAGTACAAAGAGAAATGGAAGAAAATAAAACCAATTTATTAATAATGAAAGATTTAACAAAAAGAATACAATATCCAAGAAATTTACTAAAAAATGTTATTGACAGGAACTGATTACGAGGTTTAGGTACTATCAAAATTAAGTAAAATTCACAAAAACAAGTAATAAAATTATAACCTAATACCCCTTTCCGCAAGTGCATGGGTAAAATGTAGTAGGAGAAGTATTAGGGTCGATCCCACGAGGAAACAAAACTTAGCAAGTACCCAAGCTACTAACTTGCTTTATTATCTAGACAAACTATCAAACATGTGGTATGCAAAATAAGAAAATTCATGTACTTTAAGTAAAACAAATGGAAGAAATTCACAAATACAAGTAAAAGGGTTTGGAATCCACTAATTTTCATTAATATGATTGAATAAATTAACACCTTGCTATATTAATCTTGTCTTGCTTAGGATTGTAATTCCATATGAAATCAAGACTTGTTTTCACAATGAATTGATAGAGTTCAATTATATTCATGATGAACTCTTGTGAAATGCATGAATTGTGGCATTAAACAACCTCAATCCACCTACTTGCACAACTATTTGTATGTCCACAACATAAGTTTCATCTACCATTTTCCAATGTTATAAGCATTTCTTAATGTCAAATCACATCTAAATGATTTACAATAGTTGATCAAGCTACTACAAATATTAAACCTTGATAGATGAACAAGCAAATACAAGTTATAGCAAGTATAATAACATTCAAATCATATAATTAGCTTCATCTTACCTTAAGACAAGTATTTAGTTAAGCATGAAATTCATAACTTGAAAGTAGAAGAATTCAAAGAAGTAATTCATAACAAGTAAGCAAATAAAGAGAAAGATATAGAAATTCTCATTTCAATGGCTCCAATCCTTCATTTCTTCCTTGAATATGATGTAGTACAAGTGTATTCTCCAAGAGTTTCCTTACAAGTATTGAAATTTTCTATAAAACTACAAAGAAAACTAGCAAACTAACTACTTTGGGAGTGCTCCTCCCTTCAAGACTTCTTCTAAATGTCTTGCAAGAGTTCCTTATTTATAGACAAATTCACCCTAATCATCTCACCAACTTGCATGGCAAATTGCATGACAAGTTGTTTTTTAAATCACAAAAAGATTTTTCTTAAATTTTGCAATGTTTCCTTAGGTGGTGCAGGTGCAAAGAATCTTCAAAAGATCATCAAAAGGGGCTGGAAGATAAGTTTCAAGTTGAAAGTGTTATTTTCTGGTCGACATGCATGATACGCGCCTAACGATACGCATCTGGTTAGCTGCGTATCTTCAGCTGCGTATTGCTCCCAGAAGAAGTCATAATCAGCTTTTTCCCAAAACATAAAAGTTGTATCCCTTTGAATTAGCTTTCCAAAACCACAAGAATCATGTCATTTGAAGTTCTGTATGTAAAGATATGGCAAAAATACTGAGACATGATTAAGAGAGCTTTGTTCTTTAGTAAATTGGATTTTTGGCTATGAAGATGTAAGAACTGGATTTTGATGTCTCATAAGAATTGTAGAGTATTCTCTTAGCTTTAAAATTCCATAAGAATTATCTCAATCCGACATTTGTATTTCAAGTTATTGCCAAAATACAGAAATATGTTGTTGTTTCCGGTGCCTAGTTTTTCTCCAATTCTTCACTTTCATTGCTTCTTTGCATTTCTCTTTTGCTTGTTATACCTCTTGTGACCTTGTTGTGATGTTGATCCTTTAATTCCATGGTGAATTTTTTTATGAGAATTTTCTGAAAGTTGAGCAAAACAATCCTCCAAGTTTGAAAACAAAAGTTGTTCTATCGAAATTCACAATCCAATCATCCTTGAATCTACTATGAAGTTGATGACCTTTACTCCAATTGATCCAAATTATGATTGAATGTATAAAACTTGAAAGATTGGACAAAGATTGTGCATTAATTTGCTCAAAATATAAATTTTGCTTCAAAACTATAAAAATCAGGTAAAAACTCTAATTTTTGAGAAATTCTTCAAATAGAAGAAACTTAATCAAATTGAACCAAATTTTGGCTAAAAATACTAAAAACACATTAACAACACATAATAATACATATACTAAAATAGGTAAAATTATCTCTTGTCAGGAACAACCAGATGGCTAAACGGTCGCCTCAACGACCGCAAACTCCTTCTACTCCAAATCAAAGGACAAAAGCATCTTATGCTATGCATAGTCCTAATACATTTTCTCAAGCCGTGTCCAGAGGTTCTTCTTCTTATAGACCTTCATCTCCAGTTACTCCAGTTACTCTAGATAATACTGTAAACACTCCAGTCTCTATAACTCCAGCTTAGTACACCTCTTCTTATATTACTAAAGAGCTCTCAAATTTTGTATGTTTTATTGAACTGGAATTTTCCAATTTAAATTTTCAACAATTGAAAGAAAGAATATTTTTTCCTAACTTTAATTTTGAGAGTGAAAGCCCTTTTAAATCTAGGAGATTTTATGACTTTATACTAGTAGATAACGATTCTATTGATCCACCTAAATGGATCCCAGATACTATTCCAGAAGAGCAAGCCAATTATCATAAAATAGTGATTAGAAAGGTCCTTTGTCCTCAAGATTAGATAGGCTCCTTAGCTACTCCGAGACAACTCTCTCAGCCTTTTAATCCACCCCATTTTACTTATTTTGACTATATTAAAGCATGGTATAACTACTTTTTATTCAGACCCTTCAATCACTCTTGGTTTATTCAATTCGGTTACAAGTTCAATCATCAAGATATTCCAATTTGGTTTTACAAATGGTGGGATTATTACGGTGCTGTGGTACAGATGCTCCCAAAAAAGTATACTGAAGATTTTAAAAAATTCAAGAGTGCCTTTCTTCCAGTTAACATGAAAGATGATAGAACCTTACTCCGTTACTGTAGTGAGAAGAGAGTTCCCTTTGTTTATTGTTGGAATTTTACTAAGAAAGAATTTGATGGTTTCCAATATTTAGTGAGAGAAAATAAAGTAAAATGGTGGGATAAGATTCAAGATTTACCTTGTTGGCCCCAAATAATTATGCAACCAATATAATAATAAAAATGAACTTGCAATAATAATGATAAAGTTATAGCAAAACAAGTTCACAAATAGACAATAAATAAAGTAAAAGAGAGAAAGAGACAAAACCGATTTATAGTGGTTCGGTGCCAAGCTTGACACCTACGTCCACTCCCAAGTTCCTCAACTTGGAGTTTGAATCCACTATTGTGCTTCTTCACAAGTTGGAGAAGCAAACCAACATGTACAATGTAGGGATCACTCTTTGCTCACCCTAGCACCTCTAGTTGAGCCAAAGAGTTTTACAATTCACTCAATTAACCCTCACAAAGCTACACTTGAATGCTACCACCTTCACTTTGAAGAACACAATTTATCCCCAACCAACTACCTCACAAACTATTACAACTAACACAAAGGGAGAGAGTATTTTACACTAAAATCACTCTTGAAAGCTTGTAATAAATGTAGGTAAAGGTTCTACTTCAATTCTACACATGATGGTATTTATGGGGGTGAGAAAAAGGGTTGAAAAATGGCTCTAACGGTCAAATTGATAAATCTGCAGAAACTAGCCGTTAGACAGTAAATTTGAGATCCGGACGTCCGCTACTATTCATCTGGACGTCCGGATGGTCGTTCGCATACATTCTGTCCAAAGTTACTGTTCATCCGGACGAGGGTCCGGACGCGGTACTGTTCATCCGGACGCAACTGTTCATGGCACTGTTCATCCGGGGGTTACTGTTCACGACACTGTTCATCCGGACGCGGTTACTGTTCATCCGGATGTCCGCATGGTCGTCCGAATGACTACTTTTTTTGCAGTTTTCATCTTCTTTTGAATCCTAATTGATTTTACTGCAAAGATAACTTGATAAAACATTAGTAAACATTATCATTAGTTTGTTAATCATCAAAACAAAATGATTTAGGACCATAAGGTCTTCATACCTGATGATAAATAGAAAGAAAAAGAGAATAAAAAATTTTTATTCCAAAAAAGCAGATTTCAAAGTCAATTAGCAGCAATAGGTTCAAGGGAAGAGTTTGCAAATATTGTCAAGCAAGCATTACTCTAATTGTCGGACGAAGAAAGAAGAAATTTGTTAGGTGCAAGTTCCCCTACTCAAAAAGGAGAACGAGGCATCATCATCCACTGTTTCTCCATCTACTCCATTCGATCCCTATGGGGGGCCCTGCAGCCAAGTTCCATATCTTCTTTAACCAACTGGACAACAGAAATATCCAGAGAAATGACTAAAGCTTGAGACTAAGGACAACTTATGACAAAAGAAGGCATGTGTTAAATAAGTGAGAAGACTAAAGAAAAAGTTGCAAGCAATGAAATGCATGCGGTAGACATGAGAAGACTAAAGAAAAAGTTGACAAGTAATGAGAAGACTAAAAGCTAACCATGCAGGACTAAAAGTGGCTCCTCCCGTGACGGATTTCAGAATCGAAGTTCAAAAGGAAAAACAAACAGTACTTCAAAATGCCTATATAAATGAAGCATTCCTACACTTAGAGGCATTAGCCAAATTTACTAGAATGCAACTAAGACGGTTAGTCTAGATAGACTAGGAACTAGTACAAGAGAAGATAATACAATGATAGATACTGTAGAGGATGCTTTAGCTACCCTAATTTATGCTATTTGTAAACATTTTATTGGAGAACCTAAAAATGTACAAGAAAGGAGTTCAAAAAAATTAAACAATTTAGCTTTTCCAAAATTACATGATTTTAGGTGGTATAAAGATATGTGTATATATATGTATATATATATATACACATACATATACATATATATAGATATATATAAATGTATACATAGATATGTATACATATGTATATGTATACATATATACATATATATACATATATATGCACATCCATATATATATAAATGCATATATATATATACATATATATATGTATGTACACATACATGTATACATACATTTATATATACATAAATGTATACATATATGTATATGTATGTGTATCCATATGTATATATATGTATATATGTATATATATATATGAATGTATAGACATATATATGTATCTGTATCTCATAAATCTATGCGATTGTTAGAATTAGAAACAAATTAAAATAGAGTTCTATGAACATTTCATTGTAGATATTGCTTCTTCCTATGTTAGGCAAAATACGTTGAAAGTGAATGCGAACAAATGAATCCTAAAGAAAACTATATTGTACTTTACTAGCACTAGGAGTGGCCAAAACTAACCAAAAAATTGAAAAACTGTAATAACTAGTCCATTTCGAATTGAAAAAAGAGGGTAACCGAACCAAATTCTGAAAGGGGCTAGGTTAATGAAACCTCATTTGCAAAAGCGAATCTAGTTTTGGGCATCAATTTTTGTAAACTACAATTAATCAAACCGGTTTAGATATATATCTTACTGGCTATTATTTGTTAATATTAAATCATTTTATTTTTAAGTTTGAGATAACTCAAAAACATAAATATCATATTTGATTTTCCTTTCCATTTAATTTTTTGATTTGTATATTATTCTTTGTTTTTATGCTTTGATTATCATATGATTTCTTGAAACTAATTATAAAAAAAGTACTTATATGGAATATGAAAAATAGTATACATTATGTGCTTGTATTATGAAAAACTTTGATTTCTAACTTTGATTTTTTACTTTTAAAAATAGTGGATACAAGAGCTTCAATTTGTAATTTTATTACTTATTTTTCAAAGTAATTGAAATTGTATAAGTAGTTTTTAATTAATTTGAACAAGTACTTAAGTTGTAATTTTTTTTATCTATTTTATCAAATTAATTTAATACTATACGGTTCCTGTTATCTACAGTATCCAACTTTCTTTAACCGAGTAACTAATGGGAGTTAACCAACTAAAGAGATTCGTATAGGGTTATCAAATTAGGCGAGCTGGTACAAATAGTTCCAATTAAGATATTAGATGTATGTATTGATTAATCGGTCGAAGCTCACCTCTAACTAACAGAATAATTTTAATTTGGGCCAATTTATCATAAGTTCGCACACGTATACATATAGGCCTATTCTAGGTTGCTTAAATTTAGCAATTATAGCATCTTTAAGTTAGCTGGTGCTCTGGGATGACCCTATTTCCTTTAGACATTGTCGTAACAATTAAATTTAAAATAAAAAATCTGATTTTGAAAATAATCACTCGTGGTGATTGAAAACAGTTTTTGACATTTTGTAACTGATGCAGAAAGATAGCGTTTTAAAATTTTCAAGTCCCGTTTGTAGTTTTCATTTTTCATAGTAACCTTTAGAAAAGTTGAAGTATGAGAAAGATTTAAATAATAATCAGTAGGCGGCTGCTGAGATTTCTGCATGAATAACGTCTGCATGGCCTATTTTATGATATTCAATCTTATCAGTTTGTGGCCTGCCGCTTATTTCGATTGAAAAAGTTTGAATTTTAGTTAACAAGTGTAATTTTAGTGGCCAAATATTAGGTGACAAGTAATTTTGATTGTTTTTGAGTGACCCTACCCACTTTTGGTGAGACACAGTTGCAATATTTAGCCTAAATATGTGGCTTAAAAGTGTCTATTTCCTTTTCGTGGCATTGGGAACGAGTAAAGCAACTGACTAGATATCTTAAAAGAACACGTGAAGTTTTGTCTTTATCTATATTACTGATTGCCTTCTATCTATCATCTTTTAATCCGATGTCAAATCATTTGCAGACAAATTAAAGTGGCCGACAAGAAACAGATTAGAAGTTTCCATCGTGAATAGTAGCAACAGCACCGCAAGTCCAGTAAAAGGAAATATGGAGAGCAAGAGAACTGTTTGAAGTGTAATTTCTACAAAGTTAAATGACTATTTGGTTTGAAATTTTTTTCTTATCAAACCAAGTAGTTTGGAAAAAAAAATTACTTTTTAATTGAATTAATATATATATATATCAATCATTACAACAAAACTTATTTAGATTTGTTAATTAACCGTTTATGTGTTTCCATTGAGTATCCTTGTAGATATTCATATGCCTTTACTTCAACAGAAACAGATCACTATGAGCACATGAATATGGAAATTCACACATTTTTACAAGCGATAGACTGCATATGAACACAAGATGTTGAAAGTGGCCTAAAATAGACTTCGGCAAATTCCTACCTTCACCCAATTCAGATTTTATCCTCAAAGATAGCTTTTGTGTACCATTGCCCTTTCACGTGCTCCTTAACTATGTAATTCTATTAAGTCTTGGTCTATAATGTGTACAAAAAATTGACAAAACCTCAAGCAACTTTTTGTGGACACTGAGCATTCTTTTGTGATTGTAAGTTTTAAGTCTTGGTCATCTTGGAAGCATGTATTATAAAGTTGAAACTGAAAGCAAAACAGTTTCAAAAATGATTCATACACGAATTATTGATGATTATACAGAAAATCAAAACCGTTTCTTGAGAAGAATGAATCCTCACCCTTGTGGTAGAGCGATCAAGAAAATTCCACAAGAATGATAAAAGGATCAAGACACATCTGCTAGCATCAGATGAACATGTGACTAAATTGCAAAAAGGGGGTCTTCTAAAATAGAGAAAAAAAAATTTACCTGTATAGGTTGCTCCCTTTTTTTTTATAAGGATTATCAACAAACGTCACTCATCCTCGAAGGAGTTGATTTTGAGAAAATTGTTGCAAGTGCATGTTAGCATCGTAGAATATGATCTTTGGTTATGATTTTTAAATCACTAAAATATTATGCATATAAAAATATATAAAATATATCTTGAACCATGATGCTTCCAATCGCAAGTATTCTTTCTTTCTACAAGTTTTCTTGGACAAGCTCCTTGATGTTCTCTTCTTCTAACTACTCTTCTTTCTTCCTTAGAGTTTCAATATCAAATCTCTTGATCTTTGATTGTTAGATTTAGATACTATCAAAATTAGACAAGAATCACACTCAAACAAGTAATAAAATTTATAACCTAATACTTTTTTCCACAAGTGCACGGGTCAATTGTAGTAGGGGACGTATTAGGGTCGATCCCGCACGAAAACAAGAATTAACAATTACCAAAGGTTTTTCACTCACTTTATTACCTAGACAAATTATCAAACTTGTGATGTGCAAGATGAAGAATATTCAATTACTTGAAGTGAAACTAATGGAAGAATTCACAAAATACAAGCCATAGGGCTTAGAATCCACTAATTGTCACTTACAAATTAACACCTTGCTATTAATAACTTGTCTTGCTTAGGATTGCAATTCCATATGAAATCAAGATATTTTTCACAATGAATTGACTAGAGTTCAACTATTTTCATGATGAACTCTTGTGAAATGTATGAATTGCGATCTTAAACAACTTCAATGCACCTAATTATACCACTACTTCTCTATGAATAAATCATAGGTTTCATCTACCATTTTTTAATGTTAAAAGCATTTCTTAATGTCAAGTAACACCTAGATAATTTACAAGAGTTGATCAAACTACCACAAATGTTAAACCTTGATAAATGAACAAACAAATTAAAGTTATAATAAATAAATTATCATTCAAATCATTAGCTTCATCTAACCATAGCTAATATTTAGTTAAACATAGCTTGCATAAATAACATATGAAAGAAACAATTCATAACAAGTAAGAAAATAAAGAGCTAAGGTAGAAATGCTCATTTGTAGGTTGAACATGGCTCCAAAGCTTCATTCCTCATTGATATGAATTGATACACATGAATTCTCTAACAGTTTTCTTACAAGTAATGAAAATTCCTCTGAACTACAAAGAAAATTACAATTACTTGGGAGTGCTCCTCCCCTCAAGACATGTTCGAAAATGTCTTACAAGAGCTTCCTATTTATAGAAGAATCAAGCTTGATGTCATTATCCAAGAAGAATAATGAATTGATAAAATTTGATTCTTTTGGACACAAAAGTCTTCCTTAAGCTTTGCACCATTTTCTTAAGCAATCAAAATGTAGCTAGACATTTAATATAATTGAAAAAGGAGTCTGAACAAGCTACAAGTTGCACTACAAAAAAAATCATCAACAGTGACAACAAAAGTCGTCACTGAAAATTACAAAGTCGTCACTAATACCTTTTATCGACAAGAAAAAAGTCGTCACTTGCGTCGTCACTAAAGGCTCGTCACTAAATATAAATAGTGTCAAAAAACAAGTCGTCACTGTTTCCGTGCCTTTTAGTGACAACATTTGTTGTCATTAATGACTTTTCCTACTGTGACAACTTCTTTTCTTGTCGAAGAAATTATAACCATTGTTGTTACTACATGAATGTCTATTAGTGACGAGGTTTGTTGTCACTATTACATTAGCTATTCAGTGACAACATATGTTGTCACTATACGGGTGCTTATTAGTGATGACATCTGTTGTCACTGTTACATTAAGTTTTCAATGACAACTTGTGTTGTCACTATATGAGACCTTATCAGTGACAACATTGATCGTCACTGTTGGATTAAATGTCAATGACAACATATGTTGTCACTGTACGTGTTCTTATCAGTGACGACAATTGTCGTCACTGTTACATTAGGCATTTATTGACAACTTATGTTGTCACTATACAAGGCCTTATCAGTGACGACAATTGTCGTCACTGTTACATTCGGCATTTATTGACAACTTATGTTGTCACTAACGTTTTTATTAAATTTACTATTTAATATTCAATGACAAGAATTGTTGTCACTAATAAACTCTTTAATGACAACTTTGGTTGTCGTCACTGTTACATTCGGCATTTATTGACAACTTATGTTGTCACTAACGTTTTTATTAAATTTACTATTTAATATTCAATGACAAGAATTGTTGTCACTAATGAACTCTTTAATGACAACTTTGGTTGTCAATAAAACTTTATCTATTGTAATTGTATGCAATGACATTTTTAATGACTTATTAGTTTAATTGTCATTGTAATTATTATTTTGCACCTAACAAAAATCAATATATATATAATATCAAATCCCATAATCCTGTTACAATTATTGGATTGAATTTCAAGTCAATCACAATATAATCAATAACAATGTTTATAAAATAACCATCCTTTTCATTTCCCAAAATAATATTCAAAACTTTACAAAAAGCGTCTAACATACAAAAATCTACCCAAATACTCTGTAACATTACAAAATAATCTTAAGTTAATTTACATATCTCAAAAATCAAGTCTTCACAAAAGCAACTAAAGTAAGAAAATAAAATATAACTTTAGATGCCCTTGTTGTCAACCAAAATATTCAAACTGTCTTCCTGTCAAATGAAGCTATTAGCACCACGAACCTTGTCACAACCTGCTTTCCACCTTCTCATTGAGCATTGAAGTCACTGCATGGAGCTATGGAGCATTTATATCACTGCTTAACAAGAAAATTCAAAATGAGACATTATAAATTCAAAACCATTTAAAGAGGACAAGAAGGAAAAATAAGACAAAATAAAAAAAATATAGTTATTGAAAATAATGTCAGGCCAATGTTGATGTTACTCCTTGAGAATTAACACCTTCAGAAAAAACCTGTCCAGCAATCCAACAGAAAAAGAGACTCTAATAAAAAAAGTTAATGTGCAGCAATTTAGTGCATAAAGATTTCATGTCCTTTACTATAAGAATATGGTTAACCTGAAGTACAACTCAAGTTGTAAATCGCACGTTCGAACAACATCTATACATGCAAGTTAACTGTTGATAATGACCTTATAACTCGACATGATTATTTCATTAATTTTTATTAATTTTAAGTGAGTGAATGCCATTGAAATATTAATTTTAATCATTAATTAAGCTAAAATGGAAAATATTAAAAATATAATTTTTTTGACATGTACTAAAAACTTTTGTTTTTTTTTTAACACAATAGTTCCATCAGCTCCAATTTGTATTTCATAAACAACTTGTGCAACCATAGACTGAACTTATAAAAAAATTGCTTATGCTTGGATCACATGTGATATAGTAATTGGAATTTGCAACCAATGCCAATTTTGCAAAGTCAAACAACACCAAAGTACATAATCTCCAAATTGAATGCAAAAGGTAGCATTTCCTTTTCAAACATTAGAAATATAAGCTAACTGCTTCTTGTACATGTGGCACAACCATCTGAATCCTAAAATTTACAAAAGACTATGGACTAGAGAGGAAAATTGATTCTTATTAAAGCTCAGTCAACATATAGGAATAGATGGGCTGAAATTGTAAAATGTCTCAACGGAAGATACATATGGTATTGAGAGGCTTCTCTTCACTAGCGCAAAACTCAATCAGTATTATTGTTTCTCATGTGCATTATGATTTGAGATGGTTATTGGCAACATCTTTCTTTATTGGCAAGTGATTATTAAAGTTTTTTCTGTCAGTCATTATTAGATATACACCTTCACTGCTTGTGAAGTGTAGCAGTTTGTATGGACTTGCATTAATTTCCTTTGCAAGACTTGGATCAGAGTTGAACGTGTCTTCTCTCCCTCCCCCCTCTTAATATATATTTTTTTACCTTTCACTTGTCTAAAGAGGTTAAAATTCTGCCCAAGATATTTTTCCTTATCAATTTTCTTAGTACATGTCTATAACGAATCTACGAATATGCGAGGCATCAAACAAACTATAGGGCATAACTAAAAACTCATGTTATAGGCCATGATCGGCATGTAGTCCTCCATCCCAAACTACGCAAGTCTCAACTTTTCTTTTAAAATCTATCGAAATTTTGGCAGCATCTCCCCTGTATTTTGAGCTTTTCCAAAAATTTCAAACCTGTGAAAAAAAACTCAACAACCCAACCATATCCAATATATGTACAAACCACAATCTACACATCATCCAATTTGTCCAGTAACCCATCAACTCAATATCATGTTCAACCTCATGTATTATATGTGGTAACATACGTTATTGTAAGTTATTAAAATTTTCATAATAAAATTTCACTCAATTTATAAAATTATCATTCATTTTCATAACTTAAAGTGATAAATCATTTTACTTAACAAGAAAGATAATGTAGCATTAATTATCTTCTCACTCACAATTGGCAATGCAAGTGCCATGTGATTGAAGGTAACGTGCCAAAGTGCTGCAAGAATAAGACAGTTCAATTGTTTGTGAAGTTTAATTAAAGATGTTAATCACTTGATAATCATATCAACTCGTCAATAGAACCACATACAATTATTATTGCAAAACAGATGCATGACGCAAAGGATTCATCGTGGGGAAAGTACTGACTGCACAACACCATCCTCTGTGTTAAGTCTTTCTTAAACATGATGGCAACTGATTACCTGATTACAAATACGCTCTCTATCCATGCAATTTGGTTTAAATTTTTGTTATATTGCACACTAAACATGGTTAACATTAACAGATGAAAGTAGATCAGAGGGTTTTCTAATCCCAAAAGTTGGATTAGATTGATTTGTTAGAGCGTTACATCTCGTTTATCTAACTTGTGCAATTAGTCATTACTACCAACAAAAATTCCCGAATCATGCATTTACAAGCCATAAATCTAACTAATTGTCACATTAACCTTTCCTCTCTCTCTCTCTCTCTCTCTCTCTCTGTTTTTTTTTATTAATGTTATCCTCATGTCAACAACCTTCTTTTTTAAACCATATACCAAAAAGGTTAAAAATAATGAGATTGGTAAAGTACAATCGCTTTCATCAAAAATTTGTTTTATGGAGTCTACCAAAAGAAAATTTTGACACTATGAATTTATATATCAAATTGTTTCCTTGATATTTTACTTCTCCAACTTGTATTATTTTTGTTATAAGTATCACCCCATCTTGTATTAGACCAATTTAAGAGACACTATCTAGTTAAGCCTTTTTCTCAATTATTTAAAACCATCTTTTTTTTAAACCAAAAAATAAATAAATAAATTAGCTATTCTCTACTACTTTTTCTTTTTCATTATTTATAACGACCAAAAAAAGAAAAACTTATTCACAAAAGTAGCCTATGAGTTGATCCTATACTAATAAACATTGATCGACATAGACGAAAACATAGAACAAAAAAATGAGTATAAAAGAAACACATGATGATGCTATATAGACCGCTTCAATTCTGAAGAGTACTAATTTATCATTGTACTTTGAAGACTATATTGTCAATAACCTCATGCTCCTCATCCAACCCTTTCTTAGAAGGGATAAAGACACAAAATGGGGTGAAATTTTTGGTCAATTTTATATGAAAATCAATTAATTGAGTTTGTTGTACCTCAATTTTGTTAAAAATAACAGTCAAATGCAGCTAGTTAAGGCCATCACCATCCTTATGATTCAAGAAATTCATCATCATTTACAATCTCCACCTTCACTTCAACATTTCTAATTGATCATACTTCACACAGAGATGCAAAATAGAACCACAAGAACTAGATTCTAATGGCCATGCTTAAAAAAATGGAACCACAAGAACTAGATTCAGATGGTGTCATAAGAACATATAACACAAAATCACAATATTCATAAAAAAATTGACACCACCACAACTCAACACTTTTTCACTTAATGCTTACCAGCTAGAAGATGCGTTGTCATTGAATGGCAATTGCAACCCGAGCTTTGCACTTACTGCTTCAAGAAAGCTGTTGGACTGCCTTTGTTGATTCTCAAGTTTCTCTATCAACTTTTGTTGAGCTTGAACTTGCACTTCCAAATCACAAGCTATTTTCTCTGCTTGTTCAGCTCTTTTCTCAGCATTATCAGCTATTTTCTCAGCATTATCAGCTCGTACTTTGAGGGATTCAATCTCTGCAAATTGCTCCACCATCATTGTTGCCTTGGAGACACCGCGACCACGTACGTGTCCAGGAATGTGGCCCATTAACTCCATGCATATATCCTCTTCAGTTCTGCTTGAACCATTTTCTTGAGATTCGGTCAAGCACTCCTTCAACTTAATCTGCATTAATGTTTGTGATCATCTTGTTAGAACATAAATTGCAAATTATTATCTAATTGAATATTGCAAAAGTTATGTAAATACAAGCTTAATAGAACTCACAGAGTTACTTGCAGACACCTCATCAATCATTGCATTTTTCTTCCTACTAAAATGGGTCATTTCATACAGCTCTATCGGTCCAATTATACGTCCTTCTTTTGCTTCCTAATATGTACAAAAAGTAAGAAACTGGATTGTGCATCATAAAATAAATAGATGTAGCACTTTACCCTTTCAGCCTTATGACGTAAGAACGACTTTGTTCCAGCTGTATGAGCTGATTTTTGCTTTGATCTATTGACCGCATTTCGTCTACTTATGGCCTACACTTAGCAAATGTAAGATTCTTAGTAATATAGCAAAGATAGATAGTATTAATAATAAAAAGTGTGAATTATAAGGCATGGTACCTGAAATTCTTCACTACAGAAGTAATTGCAAAGATACACCCAATCTTCTTTTTCCATTCGTGGAGGGCAATGTGACAGAGCTTCTTCCTTTGTCTTGAAACTCTTGAATAACTTGTGAAAATTGTGTCGCCTATTTCGATATTGAACGTTCAATTGCTTAAACAATGCTGGTTCAATATGGTCACCTTCTTCATGAATGAAATTATTCTGCATATGAAAGCAAATTTTAGTTTGAATGAGAGAAATTGACAAATATAATAAGCTGAAACTATTTTTGACTAAGCAAATTAATCAAAAAAGACTAATATTTCACCTACAAGGAGAAAGTAACTTACATTGGTCATTTTCAGCATTGCTTCCCGGTCTATTTTTGGAAGCTTTGCCCATTTTGGAGCTTGCCACTTGCCAAAATTCCGAATCACACAAGATGCTTCTGAGATAAACTCCTGTGCACCTTCTCCAATTAATCTGCCACTTGTCTTTGAAATGTGAACTTTGACCTTTTCTCCAATCTTCTTCTTCTTAGCCAAAGAAATATTGCGAGTAGGTCCTCTTGCCCTCTTTAATGTTTTGGTGCCTAATATAAATAGGATGCAAATTTTGTAAGTTTAATAGACACAAAGAATTACACTTCTTAAATATGTCATAGAATAGTGAAAGAAAGTCTCATAACCATTGCTACTTGTCATTTTGAACCGGTTCCACGACATCATTGCTGTTGCTAGCCACACTGATATGAAATGGTCAGATCCTTCATTTTGTGGGGAAGGATTAGCGTGACCTTCAACTTCAACACTCGTGGGTGTTGTCTGCCTATCCCCTTGTGCTCTTGTAGTAGCTTCCATTAGTTGTTGGCTCATCCCCTTGTGCTATTGTATGAGCTCCATTAGTCGTTGAATTTGGTTCCTATTATGCAAAGATAAATGATATAAACATGAATTAGAACATAAATGCTTCTCAAATTGAGGTGACAGTTAGTACATAAATTATTCATTTTTATAGTTGTTAAGCAATCACTTAATTTTCAATAATGACCCTATCATTATGGCAGCAAAAGTAGCCTTTTTTCATTTAATTACCAAGTACCAACCTCGGTTTCAGGAAATAGACGCATTTGAATTGTTCTTTTTCGTCCCAAGCCTAATGCCGAGCCTACACATGTGTTTGATGCACCAACCTGTACCAACGACATTGCTTATACATAATGTTGGTAAATGAATACATGCTATTCAAAAAATAATGCACAACAGTCCCAATCCACAAATATGGGAAATTGCTACAATTAACAATGTGTTTAAAGAAAATATAGGAGCAAGATAGTTCATGAAAACATTTTCTAACCAAATTTAAGCGATGTGCAAGACAAAAGCACATTGATAACTATACTTGTACTTTATATTTACCAAGAATTAGTTGATTCAAATTGTTGGTGGAGAAGTGGTGTGCCTAACAAAAAAAAGTGTACTACATTTGTCGTAGTCCAAAGAACATCTCATTTACAAAAGCAACAAAAGCCAATCAAGTACTGAGAATGATATGTTTATAAATGGTTCCCCACTTGTACATAGTTTACATACGAGGGACAAGATCATGGGGCACGTAGATATTGGAATAATAATTAGACACACTGCTGAGTTAAAAATAATCATCATTTCCCGAAAAAGTGCATGCAAATATGCCTATGGAGTCACAATCCTATGTCGAGGTTTGAAAAATTAAAGAAATCCAGTTGAACTTCCATAGTTGCTTTCTTAGTAGCATTAGAACTTAATTCTTCAACTTCTAATGCTATTAAGCAAACTAACTCATGGAAGCTTAATAGCATTAGAACTTGAAGAATTAAGAAACGTTACTCCTACCCTTGGAAGTCTTGATTCAGTTTTCTTAACTATTTTCAGCTATGAATTCAAAACAAAATTTTTTGGACCATTTTCAATGTAGAAGATAATGATAAAATATGTAGAGGAAGAACTGTGTTACAGTTTTTATGGTGCATTGTTTTCTTTATTTATAAAGGCAATAGTATTACTCAACTTACATATGCTTTTATGTAGCTTTTTGATACAACATACCATAGCCTATTATAGCCTTTTTACAACACCTAAGACATCATTAATGCCTTTATATTGTAGAAGGCTCATTAAAGCCACTAGACAGTCATGCACATCTATGCAATCAATTTGTCCCATATGTTTATATTTTCAACTTAAGCAACACTGAAATCATAAACGTGTTATTAATCTACTATAACCTCATCACGTGATAATGAATTAACCATCTGTCAACAAACTCTATTCTCAAACATCATTTTTTCAATTTTGTGCTTCTTTTGCTGTTATAAATAGAGAGAGAGAGAGAGAGAGAGAGAGAGGGAGGGGAGAGAGAGAGAGAGAGAGAGAGAGAGAGAGAAATAAGCAATGCTACAACTCGACCCTAGTGATTATTGGGATGGACTAAATTTCACGCTATCATGAAGATGTTTTAATGTTATTTATCTTTCATCCTAAATAAAATTTTAAAAAACCAATTTTGTTCCATGTCCAAAATCAACATTTCTCATAGTGACTTAACTATGACCATTTTTAATGAATTGTTGATTATATGTAATTTATTATTAGGAACTTCTGTTAACAATTGTAAGAGCTATCATTCTACGAACATAAATAATAATGCATTCTTTGTAATACATATGTAATGTCTTACTATAACAAATTCTAGTAAAAAGCCTCTAAATACCTGACTAGCTGAATTCAATTTGGGTTGAAGTGACATTGATGCCGATGCACCTTCAGACGAGGGTCCTGCTCTAGTGCCCGTAGTGGTCAGTACATTACCTTTTGTTGCACCAACTTGCTACAAGAACAAAACAAACAAATATTCATGAAATCCATGCATATTCAAGTAAGTAGAAATGTATTCAAACTCTATTTTCAATACCTTATCAGTTGCATTAGATCTGCAATTTTGTGAACCTGATGTGATTATGCCTCCACTTAGTCGCGTGTGGGCATATCCTTTTTTCCCAGGTCCAGCCATCTGCCATCAGAATAAGGAAAAAAATATTATATGATATGCATAGTGAATGTCATAAATTGACACTTTGCTAGAGGCATAATATTGAAAATCAAACTATTCACAAATTTGTGCAAGAAAATATGACAAACCAGCAGTTATGCAGAAAGAAGATCTTCATTACAACTGTTATTTTTAAAGCACATGTTTAATCAGAATCATAGTCATCACTTTCAATTATATCTTCATCTTTGTCTTCATCACTCAAAAATTGCTCAATGTCTTCATCATCAATGAAATCATCATCTATTTCTTGTGCACTTTTGGAAGAATTTTTGGAAATTAAAATAGTAGCTTCAATCCTCTCATCTGCTAATGCATCCTCTCGTCTTAAAGAGTGCAATTCATCATTTTCTTGCACACCAATCAAATCTTCAACATCATCTTCTTGATAAGCTTCTTCATCACCAACCACATCATCTTCACTTTTCTCAAGCACATCATATGATGCACGAGGATTGACCACCTCTACTATATGCCAATGACCACCAAGTTTCATATCCTTGAGATAAAAAACTTGTGTAGCTTGGGATGACAATATATATGGCTGGTCGGTGTACCATTTCTTTGACACATTAACGCTAGTGACATTCCATTGTTTGTCAAATCTGATTCCTGAACTGTTTTTCAAATCCCACCAGTCACATTTGAACAATATCACACGATTTTGACTAAGTGGGTATTCCACCTCTAATATATCAGTGACTATACCGTAGAAACTTATCTCATCATTATCATGCTCCCCCTTAACCATAACGCCACTATTTTGTGTTTTTCGTTCTTTCTCACGAACTTTCGTGTGGAATCTATACCCATTAACATTACAACCTGGGTATCTGTTGACTCGAACATCAGGCCCCTTAGCCAATGACAAGAGTTCATCATTGCATTCTCCAAGTGCATGTAATTGAGAAACCTATGTCAAATAAGAATCAAACTAGTGATTTTTAACCAAATTACGAGTTTTATAACAATAGATAAATTTATGTTATGCTTATCATATACTTACGCGCTCTTCAAACCATTTTGGAAATTCTAAATCATGTAGCTGTTGGACATTGGGTACGTTTTGCTTTTGAAGAATTTCCATATGTTCCCTATACAAACAATATTAGTTCATTATGTACAGCTTATAATTAAAGGATATGAAAATAAAAAAAATGAAACTTCGAATATGTCAGCATATAAAGGTCGCCTACCTTATGTACTCATCTATCTCTTCACAATTTTTTAAGATGTATAGGTGAACCATTTTCAATTCAGCGTCATCCATATAACCAAACATTGTTGCTCCAAAAGGTCGAGCAACACCTGAAAAAATAGATAACTCTCCTGAGGTTTCAACCCTCTCTGTATTTCAGTTCCACATGATTAAACCGAGTTGGAACATTTCGTAAGTACATGGAAATGAATGTAAGACATTCATCATCCAAGTAACGCTCTGCAATGCACCCTTCTGGTCGAGCCCTATTATGCACATATCGTTTGTATTGACCCATTTTCCTATGTTCAAAAAATTAAGTCAATTATATTAAATCTTATAATATCTTGTCTAATAAAATCAAAGAACTATTTAAAAAAAGAAATATTTACCTCTCAAATGGAAACATCCATCGGTATTGTATTGGTCCACCAATCTTTGCTTCAGCAGGTAAATGGACCATTAAATGGACCATTATGTCAAAAAAAGAGGGAGGAAATATTCTTTCAAGTTTGCATAGTATTAAAGCAATATTCTTCTCTTGTATTTCCAGCTCATCCAAATGTAGAGTTCTACAGCAAATTTTTCTAAAAAAATTGCTGAGCTCTACTAATGTTTGCGAAACCTCCTTTGGTAGCATGCCTCAGTATTGCCAATGGAAGTAATCGCTGTAAGAATACATGATAATCATGACTCTTCATGCCTGAAATTTGATTTTGAGTTGTCTTAACACAACGAGTTATATTGGAGGCAAATCCGTCTGGAAATTTAATTGAGCTTAAAAATTGACATAATTTTTGCTTTTCCTCACGAGATAAAGTATAGCACGCAGCTGGCATTATGTACGAATCACCATCTTGTTGGAGATGCAAATCCTCCCTTATGCCCATTTCCTTCAAATCCCTTCTCGCATTTAAATTGTCCTTGTTTTTGTCACCCGTGCTCATTAATGTTGCCAATAAACTTTCAGACACATTCTTCACAACATGCATAACATCCAAGTTGTGGCGAATTTTGTTAGTACTCCAATATGGTAGTTCAAAAAATATGCTTATCTTCAACCAATTTATACCACTCTCCTTGCAGTTTTCTTTTCTTCCGTTTAAGCACATCAGGTGCCTTTCCAAAGTCAACCTGTTCATTATCCCGAAGCTAGTTGCAATATTTCTTCGCCAGACAAAATTTCAACAGGCTGTCTAAGATCTCTCTCACCATTAAAAGCCTTCTTTTCTCTTCGCCATTTATGATCAGGGGGCAAAAATCGACGATGTCCCATGTAACAACACTTATTTCCATGTTTTAAATATACACTACTAGTGTCATATAAACAAATAGGACATGCATCATATCCTTTTGTACTCCACCCTGACAGATAGGCATACGTTGGAAAATCACTAATCGTCCAAAGAAGGGCTGCACGTAAAAGAAACATCTCTCCAATTGAAGCATCATATGTCTCAATACCTGGGGACCATAACTCATTCAACTCATCGAATTAGAGGTCGAAAAAAAATATCAATATCATTTCCAGGGCATTTAGGACCAGGAATAATCATTGACAACAGGAAAAAAGGATCCTTCAAACATTTCCAAGGTGGCAAATTATAAGGAACAAGTATCACAAGGCCATATGCTATATGCATTATTCATATTTCCAAAGGGATTAAAACCATCACTTGCAAGTCCCAACCTCACATTTCGTGCATCAGCAGCAAAACATTCATTGGTTTTGTCAAATTCTTTCCAAGCTACTGAATCAGCTGGGTGGCTCATAGTGTTGCCATCATCGACTCAGTCTATCCTTATGCCACCTCATATCCTGTGCAATATCCTTATTAACAAAGAGTCGTTGTAGTCTCGGTTTCAATGGAAAATACCGCATCACCTTCTTAGGAATTTTAGATCCATGAGACTTATATCTAGGTGCTTTACAATTTTCATTTGGGCAATGATCAAGGTTGACATTTTCCTTCCAGTAGAGTGCACAATCATTTTCACAAACATGTATTTTTTCACACTTAAGTCCTAATTCTCTAATGAAATGTTTAGCATCATAGTATGAACTAGGAATTGATGCCATAGGAAACACTTGATTGAGAAATTTGAGCAACATATCAACAGATTTGCAAGTCCACTGATTCATTGTTTTCAAATGGAGAATATGAACAATGAATGAGAGTTTTGAATAATGCTCACAGCCTGGATAAAGGTTTTGTTCAGCTTCAGATAACAATTTAAGAAATCTACTTGCTTCACCTTCAGGCTTACTCCGATCCTCCCTACTACATTCTCCCGAATTCCTCCAATTCCCACCGAAGTTAGCAGCTCCAACATCATTCAACATTTCATGAATATCATCACAACTACTATGTTTATCATCTATATCTATTTCATCACTCTCATCACCATCAGATTCATCTAAACTTTCACCATGATAAATCCACCTAGTGTAACTCTCAACAATTCCTTTACAACTGACATGTTCATCCATAACCTCCATAGTTTGTGCATCAAAATTGTTGCATAGTTTACAAGGACAAGGAAGTTTACAATTGGGATCCTTGCCTAAGTATGCAAATTTGATAAATTCCTTAACACCATCTAAATACTTGCTGTCTAGGTGATCTTTTATTTGCATCCAACTTTTGTCCATGTTTTTGCAGCCTTTTACCTAAGATATATAAATCATACTCTTGTTATTATCAAGATGCAAGCACTTGATGTAAAAAAAAATCAACAAATAGCGCCAAATTCAGTAAATTCTTTGCCCAGTTGTGACAAGTATTTATTGAATATTAGTATCTTGTTTTGAAACTAAGTGGGACAATACATGAATGTCTAACAAACCGAAGGCACACAATTAAGCCATGCTCTATAGTCACTTTCTTAAATATTGTCATATACAAATCAATGCAATGAACAAAATGTTAAGAAAAAAAAAAGAAAACTAGTTTATTCAATGTAAATCAATGCTTCATTTACCACTTATTGACCATGTTATGCTAATAAAATACATGTTTTGTACCTTGAAATCTAGCAAATAGTGACGCACTTCACAGGGATCTGATCTTCTGAATGGTGGCTAATAAGTTCTTCGCCTAGTATTTCAAAAATAGTAATTAAGAAATTGAATTAATGAAGCTCATAGCAAAAAGAGAATCAAATAGAAATTTTCCAATTTGATAAGTGTTTCAAATAAAAAACACTAGTCAAAAATGTCAAGTGCAGTTCTTCTTTTGGTTTTGTTTTCTTCAAAAGTATTTTTCACAAAACTAGCATTCGTTGATGTGGTCATGTTGTTCTAAAGTAGTGGTAGCAGCTGCAATTTCTTCTTGGAAACATCATCAAAAATAGTAAATAGGAATGTTCAAATTTGAACCATATTTATTCCAAATTGAGTTAAATTCCATGATACAACTTGGTTGAATCATTCAGTTTGTAGATCAAAATTTTATGACCTTGAATAATCTAAATTTCCTCTTAACCAAAGATAACTCAGTTTTAACCATACAAATGTTCCAAAAACAAAGCTTGAAGAGCCATTCAAAAAGTAAGTAATACTTCTTGCCAATTCAAAAACCGATTTATCAAATGAAATAATACATGCTTTACTGTTAGTAGCAAATCAGCAAGCTCAGTCTTTGAAAACATTTCTGCACGTATGTCCTCCAACAACACAATTACAAGAGGAATGCTACATTTTCATTTTGAATTCTAATATGATTCGAGATTTCTATTTTCCTATCTGTTGTATAGACTATCACAACTAAGTCAACATCTTTTTCTTCCTATATGTTGTACAGAATTTCCTTTGACAAATTGAAACTTTTATTGTTTCGTTGCTGAAATTAAAAGATATTTCATAATTCAACCCCAAAAAAATTAATAAAAATAAGAAGGCCAACAATTCGAACCTGAATTACAGATATTCCCAAAATGATGATGATGTTTCCAAGAAATCAGATCCAACAAGGACTAGGCACGGTCCTATACATTTTGGCTTTGACTGCATTCAACCATTAATTAGCTAACTAGTTAACAATATCATTTAAAATTAACCTGAATAATTAGCTAATAAACTTTGTAGTATAGAAAAAAGGAATTCAAACCTACCTACAAGCACATAAAACATCAATTTACACATCAGTTTCTACTTTAGAAACAGGTGGAGAGAAACTACCCACAAAGCCCTTGTCCAATCCAATATTTTGAAAAAATATTAACTAATTGGGCTAATTCATTTCAACCCATACTTTGAAAGGTTAAGCACAATTAATGGTCTCTTTGCTTTCAATTAACAATAATTAACCCATTTCCAACCACATGTTCATCAATCTCAAAAAAAAAAAAAACAGATCGATACAATGAACTTCATTAAAGAAATACTTAATAAACAAAAGAAGGAAATTAATTTAAGGAAATAAGTTTAGGCTGCCATGTCAAATTTGTAGCAGTACATGCAGTCAAAGTATTGGAGTACGAATTCCTACTTTGAGAATCAAGTTCTTGTAATCTTCGTTCATGAAGAAAACAAATATTGCCACTAGTCAATCTGCTCTCCTAGTCCTGAAAGCCCACATCCCTTCAAATCCTTATCAATTCTTATCAAAAAAACTGGTCTTATAGTCTCTATCCATCTAAATTCCAGTTCATTATAGTCTCTATCCAGTTAATTTTATTGTCACTAAGACAGCACCTTACAAGATCATATAACAAAAGAATAAGTGCTATGGAAAGTCCATCGCAGAACCAGTTAAAGCAAAGCATGAAACTGGACTCCATCGCACCAAGACCAGCCACAAATGAAAACAGAAAAAAGCACAACTATATACAAAGGTAGCACATAAACTGAGTGATTAAGAGCACATAAACTGAGTGATGAAGGATCTTGAAGAAACAAAAGCACCCCACAAAATTTCCGTGACTGCCATAGGTGCAGCAGAATTAACTTTCTTTCTTCATATAGTATGGCATAATCAAGTTCTATTTTCTATGTACCAATACTTTAGGAAAGAATTCAAACATGCAAGAACTTAAAAGATCTCACAATCTGAACCCTTTAATTAAAGTTAGCTAGTGTACCCCTTGCTTTTTCTGAAAAATCATGCTAAGAAATGCATAATAATTCTAGTTGACCACCTATGCTTGATAAGTTTCAGCGTTAGAACTAACATTTCTATCAGGAGGTTAACCATTGAAAAGATATTTGAGAAGCAACAAATAAATGACTACTAATGAGGGCAATGTGTTCTTTTTGCACTACAGGTCAATGTCAAGTAGGGAAAATGAGGGCAATTAAACATCATTAGCACTTCCCCAAATTTCCATACCTGAATTAGTGGGAGCAAAATGAAAGAATCGAAGGTTAAGATCTTCAATGCAAAAGCAAGACAGTATATGATAATTCTCGCAAACTGAGATGATCTCATAAAAAACCTGCCAACTGGCCAAAATTTTTTTTTACAAAATTTCTTCTCAAGCTAACGACTGGTTTGTAAAACCACCTAATAAGGTAGAAAAGTAATTGAGACAACAAATTATTTCCTGCATTTCCAAGTTCCACAAGCTAACATCATCAAAACTGCCTAACCATCTAAGAGCCACAATGGAGTTAGCTTCATCTAAGTCAACAACTGCGCCTTTAAAATTTCAAAAAATGAGTAGCGTTTGATCTATTTTATCCAAGCTACCATTAAGTAGCATATTGCCGATGAAGAACATACTTCACAACTTCATAGAAAGACACCACAATTCCAACTAGAAGGGCCAGCACGACCAATGCAAGGACCAACCCCAGTAAATAGACCTCTTATCCCACTATCTCTATCCAATCAGAAATGCAAATTCAGATTCAGCAAAATATGGAGGTGTTGAAGAAAGACGGCGCAGCATTCACTTCTATTAAGAGACACCATTTGCCAATCCCTAACCCTTTTAAATGTCTATGAATACAAAAAAATTGGACGCACGTGTGCACACATATATGTAAGAAGATGCATAAACAAGGATGAATGAATAAAAAAGATCACTGAATCACTTTTTAGATGCACCAGGATTTTGGTGTCTCTAAACAGATACCCACAATAGAGCATCTCATCTATATGTCTGAAGTAGTCACATGCTTCAATAGATTTGCTTATAATTTAAATTGAGATCACGTTTATGAATTATTTTGTAAACACAAATAATTTGTAAACACAAATAATAATTGAGCCAAAGTGCAAAGGCCATGAAGTTTCGAGCAAAATATAGGATGAGTTAAATACGCAAATCAGGATAGAATAAAGATTGTAGAGTGTAAAATAGGACACAATAAACATTTAGTTTGCATAGTACACCAAATTAAACTTGCAGATGCAAGTGATAATTGATACAGAGTTTCGGCAATTATTTTCGACAATAATATGTGAAATATATATAGTTCTTACTGACAGGGATATTTGACAATAAACCGTAGGGGAGATTAGAGTACTGAAAATGAAAGTTTATATTTTCCATAGAGATTAATTCATATTTTCTTTTTGGAATGTATAGCTTCAATAATATGTGAAATAAATATAGTACTTACTAAAGAGGGATATTTAACTCTCATGGTTGGAACTTTGGAGATGCTTAAACTTTGAACTAATTATTTTGAAAATTTTAATATAATAGAATAGGTTCAATAAAACGGGATACTTTTGATTTGAACATTCTTAATAACCAAACTTCAAGTTTTTAGTGGTACAACTGTACTTTGTCCAATAAATCTCCACATTGCGGTTATACACTAACATTTCCTTCCCAGTACCACCTGGCTCTCTGGAGCTCATTCTGTCCTCAGTCTTCTGTTGATTGTTGCCCAATCTATTTACTGATATAATTGTGCCACAGTGTCTTGTAGCACATAGAAACTATTATTTTAGCCGGATTTTTGTTTTCACCAGAAGCCATTTGAAGAGCATGAGCCACATTCAGTTATTGTAACGCCAAATATTTTTCTATACATGCAAAATATAGGAAAATACATACAGTACTTCTGTTTTTTAAATGGGAAGTTTGATAATCTTGAAGTTTTTGCATTCAAGGTGAAATTTAGAATGATTGGTTGCCTAGTTTTTACCAACAGTGACATATATTTTATCGGTGGCTTTGGTACTATTTCTTGGGTTGACATCAATGAGTACGAGGCCATTCAGCCTGACAAGATTGCTGTTGATGGGGGTGAACAGAACTTGAAGGTATGTCTGGTTGCACTCTCAATATATTAAGCACGAGATGTTTCTGGTCATATTCTGTTTTATGTTTTATTGTGCATTGTTCTCAAGGGCACATAGCCTGAGCATACCTTTTCATTGCAAAGAGTTAAACATAAAAGGGAAAATATGTAATGTCTACTTGGTGAAGCTGTGAACCCGGATCATGTTGTTTCAGAATGACCTGATTTAAGCTGACTCAACTAGTTTAAGAAATTGTATTATCCTTGCTTTGGCTTGATTTTCAGCTTCCATAATCTTGACTCACCTTGAGTTAACTACTGTTATGTGTATTTTGGAATGTGTAATTTCATATAAGTTTCTAGTGTATAAGCATATAAGATTTTCTAGTGTATAAGTATATAAGCTTTAGTCTCTTTTTCACGTGGAGTTAAAAACAAGTTTGAGTCAATTAATTCCTCAAAAACCAAGATTTGACCTTAACAATGGACCTGTTCTCAACTGCTTTATTATACTTGTTTTTAGTTTATGATTTTGAAAAATTTGTTTGTGATGTTCTCAACTGTTTTTTTTTCCCTCATGCTTTTCAATTTTTTACGCTAAAATCAGAAGCAACTAAAGACTAGCTTTTGGATTCTAATTTTTAACTTTACTAAAATCAACTTTTATAAAAACAAGAATCGAGTGAGAACAATACCATATATACAAGCTCAATTTGAATGGCAGTTCAAGTTTGTGCTCCATGTCAAGCATAAGGAAACACTTTTCTTGAACTTTTGCAAAATAATTAACACTCAATTTAATTATTTTCAATTAGCATCTGGAATTCCGTGTTATGTTTATATAAATAAGCAAATTCGAGACTATCTAGTAATCTTCTACCTTTGTTGTCCCTTACTCTGTTCATAACTTTTCTTCCTTCCCTAAATTTAATGCGTCGATCAATTGCCGATGGCAAGATGATCAATGTAGATATAGCATCTCTCATTTGAAGGCCTCAATTAAAGGGGAAAGTCCAACGTCCTTGCTCCTCCTAGTCTAGACAAATAAAAGAATTACATAGTAAAGAATGAATCCTAGTCTAGTACTACAAAGAAGTGCTAATTTTCAGTATCGAAGGTGATACTAAACATGTTTCTCGTAAAATAAAAAAGATCAGCATTTTAAATAAGAATCAAATTTTTTTTAATCAGACTTGCTATTCGTTTGTTTGAGGGAAAATTGAAAATGCCTTGTCAAATCTGACTTGACGGTGAAATGAATTGCAAGAAATCTTACACAAACTATCAACTAGGCCAAAATTGCTGCAGAATAATTACACTTAAATTGATGGCTTATTAGAATATCAGTACCATAGTGCTCAATTAGCATAAGTATAAGAGAAGTCTCTAACCAAGGTTGCAAGCAAACAGACTGGTTGAGAGACAACTTACTGGTAATCCAACAGCTGTACTCACCAGGGCAATTCTATTTGTTCCAGCAAGAAGGTTTACAGGTCCGTTGAATCTAATACTCATATCGTCGCGTGAACCATAAGCTGATCCTGTATAATGTAGTGAAATACAGAAGATTTCATCCTCGATTCATAGTTGAGAACATCACTCCTGGTTAAATGCTAAGTTTGACATCTTACCTGATAGCTGCCCATTTACAAAGACATGTACAGCATGACACTTCGACTGCACACAGAGTGTAGGTTTTCGTCCTCCCCGAAAGAATGACTCTGATGAACTAATATCAATGCTGGATTGAAAGCAGAAACATAAAATTAAACTGGATCTGTTAGAGGTGGGGGGTACCAAAAATTATCGTTCATCATGATTAAAAACTTCTCAAATGTCTTAAAAGACTACCTTTGCACTCTCTAATGAACATAAGTTTCCAATTCTAATCATGTTTTGACCATCCTATTTTCATGATCTAGTTCAAGTCTATAAATGATGTATTTTTTGAAGTTTTGCTCTACAGTTGAAGTTATGAAGCAAGCTATAAAATAGAAACTTAAAGCTTGTCAAGGAACTCTTAAAGGTAATGTAGAGTAAGCTTACCTGGTCAAATACCACAAATAATCACTGGTATCTCTCGTTCTTGCCTACTTGTGAAATGCAGGAAAATCTTTGGCACAATGAAAATAAATATAGCAATTTCATACAAGAATTGGTTTGACTATATCTTCTTCAGAAACATATAGATTTCGGCAAAAAACTTTATTCCACTCTCGTCAAAAATATAGATTAATTTGTCTACCCCTTCAAAAATATCCAACTACACCTTCCGTTCAAGCCTAAGAATGTTTGTAAGCTGGGGCAGATCTACGCTATCTCCAGTGGGGCATGTACCCGCGCTGGCAAAAAAAAAATCATTGTACTAGAATTTAGCTGTGAACCCCCACTAATTTCGAAAAAATACGTTTATTATTATTGTCATTTGTGAAGGTTTTCACCATTCTAATTTATTATTATTAGTTTTTTTTTATTGGACCCAGAGTATTCGGCAGAATATGTAGGCCTACGCTAAATCCGAAGTTGAGTGAATTCGACCCATTTTAAAGAAAGTTTTTCCACAACTCTCTCCATTCACAAGTTTTGAATTGGAAACCATGCTTAAAGGACACTGAACTCCTCCTGATCAACACAGCAGATCACTGGTAAAGAATGTTTAAAACCAAACCATTTAAGTTAGCATAACAACTTAAAGGACTGCTGACGGATCTTTATTTTTGTGTGGTACAAAAATTCAATGGTGTTAACTTGAGGACATGGGAAAGGAAGATGATGACGAATCTTTATTTTTGTGGGTATAAAAAATTGGTGGTTTTAACTTAGGACATGGAAAAGGTACTCGATTCCAATAACATCAGTAGTATACTAGCTACTAAAAAAAAAAGGTATTAAGAGTTAGGTCTTACATTTGAATTCGGAAGTTCTTGTTTGAGAACATCAAATCCCACCCTTCCAACTTCTTCTCTTACTACGGCCAGCTTCTATCACCCAAAGGGCTTAGCCATTCTGATCAAGAGCACACCCACAGCCAACTCCGATGAAGGATCGATCAGCCCATCTAACGGGCACAGCTGGACAACTCAAGATTCTCTGCAAGTTGTGGAATTTGGAAGGAGGTAAAGGTTATGGATTTTGGAAGTGAATAAGAAAGAGAGAGGAAGAGAGAAACGGGAAAGAAGGCCGAGGAAGACAGGAAGTGGGGAATCTGGTAGGGAGAGGGGGCAATTTGATTTTTGGTGAAAATTTTTGGGGGGAGGGCGGACAGATTGAGGAGCCAAAGTAAAGGTAACCTGGCCTTAGTCCAAAGAAAAGAGCTTGACTTAGAGAGTAGAATTCAAGACTTAGTAAATTTTATCATCCATTAGTTTCTCTTAAGACAACCGAAAAAAATGCTATAAACTAACCATTGAAAATTGTATTTAATCTCCTAAAAAATAAAGCTTACGAAAATCAAATGCACATTCTCAATGTAATTTTATCTACAACAACTTGATTAATATGAAAATCAAAAAGTAGTCTCATTTTCTTAATTGAAATTCATACAAATTAGAAATTTTGTTTATATTTATCTTGTTAATTGTTTCATTTGATAGGAAAAAAAACCGTACAAGTTTAATGTTAATTTTCAGAACTACTTAAATATATATGAAGAAAAAAGATAATTCCTTATGTTTTGCATATAATATATTTTTTACTTTATTTTAATATTTCATTTTAGGCATGCAATAACATTTCTTTGAATTGACGTATCTAATTAATCAAAGTCAAAAAATATCATTATAAGTATTTAGATCACATATGCATTGCAGGTCAACATTAGCTTTTCCATTCTCTCTTTTAATACAAACAAAAGTAAAAAAAAAAAAATACATAGTTACAATTTACATCTTCAAATTATTTGGAACTACTTTAGGCTCCATTCTCTCTTTTAATTGTTTTTCTTTCAATTAAAAAGGTAACATTTCATTGGAGGTTGTATTTTGTATTTATGAGATTTTTATTGTATAGGTGAGAGATTTCACATATTTACATAGAAGAACAAAAAATGCTTAATTTTGATGAAACTATACTAATATTCTATAAAAATGCCGTAAAATTGAGACCTCAAAAGAACATGTTTTTTAAATAAAACAATGACTTTAAAACCTTATTATTTTTTAAAATATTAAATCAAATTGAATTAAACAATCACAGGAATTGAGCCCTTAACGAATAGTTTGGGCGTGATTTGTTAAGGGCTCAATTCGAATTTTAGTTTTTCCAAGCTCGAAAAAAATTAAGATTCAATTACATTATCAAATTGAATTCGAGGTTATACATATTCAGCTCAACAAGACTCGAATTATTTTTTAATAAATTTTTGTTTAATAATTTTTCGTTTAATATATAATAATTATTTTACATAAAATAATATAGTTTATATAAAAATACATATTTTATTAATTAAATAATACAAAAAAATTTAAAAATAAAAAAACTCGAGGTTTCGAATTGAACTCGAACCTATCGAGTACAAAATTGAATTGCTTGAGCCTAAATTTTAAGCTCGTATCTAACTCAAACTCGAATCCAAATCCGAATTCAAATTTTCGAATCAAACCTGACAGCATCAAATTTGATTCATTTAATTTACAGCTCCACACATACACCAACATTAACAAAATAATTTAAAAATTAACTATTTGACATCAAACAATGACACAAGAACACAAGAATTATAACTTACACAAGTTGGACAACGTAATTAAGGAGCAATTACAACAAAAAACAAAGACTACCATCATGAATTTGGGTTTTTTTTAAAAAATACAATCAATGCCAACTTGAGGATATTGTCAGTGAAAAGCTTTTCTCATAACAGTGTTTCT
Source organism: Mitragyna speciosa (assembly GCA_024721245.1). Classification (NCBI taxonomy): domain Eukaryota; kingdom Viridiplantae; phylum Streptophyta; class Magnoliopsida; order Gentianales; family Rubiaceae; genus Mitragyna; species Mitragyna speciosa. The sequence goes on along the minus strand of CM045552.1, from coordinate 24,323,374 downwards.
ATTTAGTGACAACAACTGTTGTCACTATCATGATAGGTATAACTTGCAAATTATAGTGAACATTCAGTGACAACAATTGTTGTCACTATCTCATTTTAGATTCAACACACTTACGGCATTTTGAACTTTTATAAAAGAGTGCACATTTAGTGACGATAATTGTTGTCAATAATTAGCCAAACCTAGGGTGCACATTTTCTGACGACAATTGTTGTCACTAATATGTTAAAATAGCATTTCTATTTAGTGACGACAACTGTTGTCACTATCATGATAGGTATAATTTGCACATTATTAGTGAACATTTGTGACGACACATGCCGTCACTATCTCATATTGTAGAGTTTTTAGAGAATAGTGCATATTCAGTGACAATAATGGTTGTCACTATTTAGCCAAACAGGGGTACACGTTTAGTGACGAAGATGTTGTCACTAACTGGAAAAATACATTTTAAATGTGAAAAAAGTATTGTGTATTTAGTGACAACAAATTTTGTCACTACCTATGGGTACATATATGGCATTCATTTAGTGACAACTATGATTGTCACTACCTTAATAGATACATATCAGTGACAATTTATTAATGTTGTCAGAAAATAGTGTTAATTCAGTGACAACTTACTTTGTCACTACTTCAATGGACAAATTTTAGTGACAACTTCAAAAATGTTGTCACTAACGTGTGACGAGTTAGTGACAACTTGCACCACTTGTCAGTAATGAGAATTGGCGCCTTTTGCCGGGAAGTGATTAGTGACGACATTTACTTGTTGTCACTGACAAGTACACCTCATATATGTTAGTTGTGACAAGATCATTTGTTGTCACTAAAATAGGTATTCTGTGACAACTTTTTTTTGTCACTGAAAATCTTTGTCACTAATAATCATTTTTCTTGTAGTGTTGAGAGCAGGTGAAAAATAGCAACTTGGAATGGATCTGCGGATGCAATCTATGAGCTATTGGTTCACAGATTGCACCATGAAGATAGACGAATCAGCTTTTTTCAAAACATAAAAGTTGTATTGCATTGAGTTATGTTTCCAATTCCACAAGAATCAGGTCATTTGAGACTCTGGATACTAAGATATGGCCAAAATATTGAGACCAAGTTAGGAGAGCTTCACAGCATACATGTACATAAGTAATTTGCATATTTGGCTATGAAAATGAGAGAACTGGATTTTCATTTCTCATAAGATTTGTAGAATATCCTCTTAGCTTTAAAATTCATTATGAATCATCTCAATCCAAGTTTTGCAGCTCAAATTATTGCCAAAATACTGAAATGCATCCTTGTTGATAAACTCTATTTTTCTCTAATTCTTCTCTTCCATTGCGTCTTTGCCCTTCTCTTTTGTTGATTACTCCTTTGATGCCCTTGAGACCTTTTTCCGATATTGATCCTTCAATTTCATGGTGAATTTGTTCATGAAAATTCTCCCAAAAGTTGTGCTAAACAATCTTGAAGTTTTGAATGTAAAGTCTTTACATTGAAATCCCAATCCAATCATCCTTGAATCTACTACGAATGTGATGATTTATACTCCAATTGATCCATGTCATGATTGAATATATAAAACCTACAAGATTGATAAAAAATAATGATTAAATTGCTCAAAATATAAATTCAGCTCAAAACCCTAAATATCGTGTAAAAACTCTAATTTCTAAGAAAATTCTCAAATTGAGTAAACTTAATCAAAATGAGCTAAATTCATAAAAAAAAAACTAAAATCACATAATAATACATATACCAAAATAGGCAAAATTATCTCTTATCAATTTTCCCTATCCTGACTCTCCTAATATTGTGACGAAATGATGGTGGTAGAACTCACAATGAAAATGGCGTGGATAGAGGGACCAAGAGTCCTATTTATAGTGAACTTGAGGATTTCTTTCCATTATGAGTCATAACTACAAATAGTCTCTTCTTCTTCCTCTCATAATATTCTAACATACCTCTTTAATCCTATAATGAATTCATAAAACCACCATACAATGATAGGTTCATAAATCACCAAAATAATAGAGTAGATGTTACAAATTTACAAAACTAATGTGGCCATGAAGTCCACCAAGTAGTGAAGTAAGTGTTACATATATTACATATTAATAGTGGAATATAACTCACTAATTAGTGGGATGAGAATTATATTAATAGAGTATAATTCACCCAGTAATGGGATGAAATTACATGTCAATAATGAGATGAAGGTCACATACGAGTAATGGGATGAAATACAAAGCAGTGGGGTGTGAGTTACATATTAATATTTGATTAATATGATTATAACATACACTAATTATTTTAAATATTCTAACATCCTCCCATTTGGACAAATGACCGCATAATAGTGAATAATCAGTAGAGCGGCCACAAAATTTAATTATGTTTGTCCTACACAACCATTAGAATGGATCATGGCGGTCATATATTACATGATTAATATATTTCCTTCTATGTATCACAATTCCAATTACTAATGTGGATAAACAAAATGAGGAAGAAATGGATTAATCAAAATAATAATGTTCTTCAATGATTCAAAATATTAAATCTTGTATAAAATCTCATCATACAATAATGTGCACAAGAAACAGGAAATAATTTTTCAATTATAAGACCAATGGAACAAACACGTTCCAAAAATTTCTTTGGCACCAATTCTGTTGTTAATGGGTTTGCAAGCATCGTATTAGTCTTTATATGATTCATGCATACCTTTTGCTTCTGAATTCTCTCTCGAACAACATGATATTTCAATTCAACATGCTTAGATTTACTAGAGCATTTGTTGTTCTTTGAGAAGAAAACTGCAGCATAATTATCATAATATAGCGTTATGAACATCTTCACAAGCAACAGACTTTATGAACATAAGATGTTGACCGTGACGTAAAGTGGACATCGGCGAATTCCTACCATGGCCGAATTCAGATTTCTATCGCCATAGATACCTTTTCTATGCCAAATTCCTTTCATCTGCACCTCAAGTTTGTGATGTTTTTATGTCTTGGTCCATAATTCTATTTTTTGGACACCAAGCTTCTTAAGTTTCAAGTCTTGGTCGTCTTGTAAACATGTTACATAAAGTTGAAACTGAAAGCAAAACAGTTTCAACAATAATTCATACATAAATTATTAATAATTTATACAAAACATCAAAACCGTTTATTAAGAAGAATGAATCCTCGCCCTCTTGGTATTACGATAAAAAAATTCTGCAAGAATGAGAATAAGATCAAGACGCATTAGCATCAGATGAACATGCAGGTAACCCGTAAAAATACGAATTCTAAAATAGAGAAAAAATTATTTGTATAGGTTGATTTTGAAGAAATTGTTAAAGGATTAAAGAAATTTGTATAGGTTGATTTTGAAGAAAAAAAATTAAAGAATTCTAAAAAAATCCTCCTTTTTATTGGGATTATCAACAAACGTCATATCTATCGAAGCAGTTGATTTTGAAGAAATTGTTGCAAGTGCATGTATGTCTAAGCAATTTCCACCACTCAATGACTTATAATACATAATACTTTTATATTAAATATTTAACTTGCATAAATTTGCTTCAAGTTGCGCGATGTAAGAGTTGCTCATGTCTGTTTTATTTTATGTGCTAACAATCCAAATAGGCTGCAACGTCAGTTAAATTATTTGTCCAATAAAATATATTGGTTGATGATATAATACTAATTTCAGAATTTGCACAAACAGAAGTGAACTAATCTTCCTGACAAATGAACAAAATTTGCATAAGTCGTTTCACTGAAATAATTTGATATTGTTAATATGCTTGATCTAGATTAAATTAACCTGACCAAAGAAACCAACTTGTAGTATGTAATCTGACGACTTTCAAGTAGAAGGATAGAGAGATGGGTGGAATGAGACAACCGGAAGTAATAGGTTGTTATATAATTAAATAATTTTGTATAGGAGTCGCAGTTTTATATTTACACATAACAGGCTTGTTTTGACAAAAACAATTTTGAAATATTATTCAAACAGGTATTTTAGTAATTTTTTAATATTTTAATAATTATTTTATTTCATGTACATTACATTTTAAAATATACTCTAATAATTATTATTCTTATATTATTTCATAATAAAGCAATCCAAACAGAGTTACTCTGGTCTTATTTGAAATTTTAGATAATTTAACTTAACACAAACCCGTAAAACTCACATAGATAAGTCCTTTGTTGACCGACTTAATCAACAAACTTCGGCCAAATATGTGCTATTTCAAGCTCACTTATGCTCTTTAGATTTTTGAATTAGTTTCTTGTAATTACAAACAAATCTAGCATATTATCATAAAAGTTCTAAAACAGCTGTATATTTAACATAAAAAAAATGTGATAACATGAATACATGCTAGATATACATCATTTAAATGGAAAGACTTAAAATTGTTTACTACAATTATGCAAATTCAAGTGTGAAAAAGTATTTTTTTTTCCAACCAAAAACCATAATCATAATTGATTTTTTGTAGCTTAGTTGTAAAATACTAGTCCCGTGTAAAATCTAAACAAAAAGTAGTGCATATTTGCATAATTATGTTTTGGAAGATAATTGCATGGGAAAACACAAAGTTTTGCCTGTCTAGTACGTATAGAATCCCGGGTACGTGCACGGCAAAATAGTAAATGAATGGATAAATGGTTTTGAGTAATGGGAATGGATGAAATTAATCCAATCTCTTTAGAACCACTTGATATGAATGGATGAAAAAAAATCGGTTATCATTACACAACCTAAGTAAGCATGTGGTAGTAAGTTTTTCTTACATCCTATTCCCACCATATACAGTTATACACTCTTACACCCCTACATGTAAACACTTGTGTATAATTGTGCATAATTGGATTGGATAGATAATTCATTTAAAAATAATGATCCACAATAAGCTAATTAGATATGGTAGTGCTTCAATTATAACTCAAAACTAGTGAATTGGATGAATAAATATTTTTCAATTAGAATTGCCACATCTGCCTGCTACGGAATAGGATTATTCCAATTGTATATTGGTGGCTTATATAGCATGATATATAATTGCAACACAGTGTTGTACTACTGAGTACAATGAACAATTTCGTTTTGTACACTAATTCTAATTCAAAAATAGTATTATTGTATTATTGTACACCCTACACACACACTATACTAAAAAGGGGAGTTTGTTGAGTAATTTAGATTTTCATTCCCCTAGTGCCCTTACAAAACAAATTAATGGCAATATTATGGATGCCCTTTCTTATCATTGATAGGACTATTTCTATAATACTAATATTGAGTATATAATTTAGGAATGTCTTTCATATTGAAGCATGTTTCCTTAAATATTGTGTATTTACTTAAGAATACTATTTTTATTGAAACATGTTTCTTTAAGTTTTTAAGAAATAAATCTATGAATTGGAAGGAATTTCAAGTTTTAGAAATTACTTTGACAATTCTCTAGAAACTAAAGAATAATAAAAATATGTAAAAAATTTTAAAATTAAGATTCTTGTAAAAAATAAACAATTTAAATAAGTTTAAAGATTCATACTAAATTTGTAGTACTTTTTTTTATAAATATGTTATAGTTTTGAACATAAGTTTTCATTTAAATATTGTTGAACAAAAATAATATAAAATCTAGAATAAATATTAATAGTATGCTTTATGTCTTTCTTGATTCCTCTTTTATGTGAGGCTATTTAGGTAATAGTAGCACTTATTTTTACTTAAAAATATAATTTTTATTCTAGTAAGTTTCTTTTATTTTTTCTAAAGGGAAAAATTTTCAATTGAAAGGATATTCATTGAAGAATTTTTAGATATTACTTTTTGAAAGAATACTAAAAAAATAGAACATAATTATTATCAAATACTTTGGGAACACTTTTACTAAAATAAAGAATAATAAAACATACATTTCTTGAAATGGAAAAAATTTATATTTATTTATAAAATTGGCAAAAATTGCCTCTTCTTTTACAAAGGATAGGCCTTTGTACTCCTAATCTAGTTCTATTAAAAATGTATAAAACATAAACAATTGGACCAACTTATAATTGCACCAACCCCTGGTCCTGTGCTACAAGTCCTTGTCTTTGTTGATTGAGGGGCACACAATTGCCATTTCTCAATTTCACAACCTAGATTTAAAGGTAAAAAATGGAAGGATGAAATTGAACCAGCAAAGACAAATTTAAAAACAAAAACGTCGTTTCCAGCGAAAAATATTTTCACAACGCTTCTCGACAATTAAATCATTATTCAGGATAGTTATACTATGATTCTACATAGTTACATAGGGTTCAAATTGTGAGAAATGAAACTGGGCCAAATTTTGAGTCCCGGACCCATCTTTATCCATATACCCCATGCTACAACCCTCTATCTTTGTCCATGTATTCGAGTGTGACATGTCTCCATCGCCTTGTGTATGTACCAGAAATAAGCAGTCGCCTGGCACATTAGCGGTCTTCAATCTGTTTTCTCAGAACTCGAATGAGTCATGAAGAAAATTTTTCTGCAAATTTTTCTGTTACGTTATTGGTTGGCTTGCTTAGCAATAGCCACAACCAACATTACCACAGATCAATCAGCCCTTCGTTCTTTGAGAGACAAGATTATTTTTGAGCCTCATCAATTCTTGACGAACAACGGGTCTATTACATCCTCTGTTTGTGACTGGATAGGAGTCACCTGCGGCTATCATCACCGCCGAGTGATTGCCTTGAATATTTCAGACATGGGACTCACCGGCACCATTCCTCCACAACTGGGCAATTTGTCATTTCTTGTCTCCCTAGACATGAGCAGAAACAAATTTTATGGACAACTCCCCCATGACTTGGCCAACTTGAGCCGATTAACTCAGCTTAGACTCGGCTTCAACAATCTCAGGGGGGAGCTTCCCTCATGGTTCGGTGATTTGCAGAAACTCCATCACTTGTCTCTCCCAAACAATAGCTTTACCGGTTTTATTCCGCCTTCTATTTTTAACTTATCGAATCTAGAGACATTGCAGCTTTCTTTCAATTCTCTGGAAGGAATGATTCCAAAAGTTTTTGGCAATTATCGAAATCTGAAGAACATAACCATTAATTATAATAGGCTATATGGTTCTTTGCCATTCGAGATCTTCAATATTTCCTCACTAGAAGTGATTGCTTTCAAAGGTAATAGCCTATCTGGCAGTCTTCCAGTTAATATCTGCAGCGGTCTTCGGAGACTCACAGTGGTTAGCCTATCATATAACCTGTTAAGTGGTCAAATACCATCAATATTGTTGCCGTGTTCAAATCTTCAGGTATTATCTTTGTCTTTCAACAATTTCAGTGGACCCATCCCAAAAGAAATGGGGAACTTGAAGTTGCTTGAAGAGCTATATCTTGGCAACAACAATTTAGAAGGTAAGGACCTAAGTCTTGCATTTTAAAACAACTCAGAATTAGATAAATTAACTTTTTTTTTCCCATTGCTATGAAATTGGTGACTTTATAAAGTCAAATAGGAATATTTTCACGTTCACAATAAATCTTTTTAATATAGGACACTAGCAGGAAGATAGATTAGCCGGTCAAACTGGATTCTATGATTTGCAAATTAAGAAGACACTGGAGTATTTGGCTATAAAATTAATAAAGATTAAGGAAAATAGCAGTTAGACAAATAAAAGCTTAACCGCGTAGTTTCGTATTCGGTTATGCAGATTTTCTGGGCTAATGAGTGAACTCAAAAAATTGCTTACGTTTCGTGTTAACATGTTTGTGGGTTGTTACGGTTGTTTTACTGCTGTTTTTGCTATTATTGACTTTGCCATAAATTCGACCAAACAGTTGGCTTGTTGAATAAGCGACCATATTCTGATATTACGTTGCAGGTACAAGCTAATTTGCAGAACATGTATCTGGTTCTTAACTTTAAACACTAAAAAAGGGGCAGATTCAGTATTGAAGCTCAAAATTTATTTATATACCCCTCGAATTGTAAACAAATTTTGAAAAAAAAAATCAAGAAAAGCAACACTCTAACATTCACTTCACTATTTTTTAGATAGGGGAGATTCTTAAGTGAACCCCAACGTGTGGATTTTGTGGTCAAAATAAAGGCCACATGGTGAAGCGATGAATATTGATGTAAGGCAGTAAGAACATTCATGTGGCTCTTTAATTAACCACGAGATCCACATGTGGAGTTCTTTTAAAAATTTATCATACAATCTCCCTTTTGATATGTGTCGGACAGCTAATAAACAAAAAAAGTTTTCATAATTAGTTACACTCATCAACAAGAACAATATTCTGATTTTGCACCACAAGAACTTGCCAAGCAATACAGCCAAGAAGAATCCTAATTTAGCATTATGGACAATTACAGTTTTGGTACATTATCATGGGTAAATTATGAAGTATCTCTGTATTTTTTTTTAATTTTGGAATTTCATCTTTTTATTTAACTCAATTTAGCCCTCAATTTCTTTCAAAAAATCAAATAGATCCTCAATAAAAAGAATAAAGTAATTATTTAAGATTTTCATACAATTCTCAATTTATTTATGACACTGTTATAGGCATTTGAGTGGTCAACTTGCAAAAAATACAAGATCTTACGAAGTTTATTAGCATCTAAGAAATCGGTATAATTGATATTTTGAGAAGTAGAATTCCACATAGATACCGGTAAACCTTACAAAGGGGAATAGCTAACCTTCAGGTTTGCCACACGCACTGAGAGCAATTTCATTTGAAATATTAATTTAAAAGGCAAACGGGGAAAGGAATGTGAATTATTTTTCTTGAAATAGTGTACTTTGAAAGTGATTTATGGTAGGATAAGCTGTATTTAGGTGACCAAACTTGTATTTCCTTTCTTTGTTCAATGGTCAAGAGTTACTAGTTATCAATAATTGCATGGTCTTTTCTTTCGCATATTTTTTTTTTCAAAAAATAGTCAAAATAATAACTCGTCGATTTTTTTTTTTTTTCAGTTTAACTAATTTGGTCCCTACATTTTGGTTTTCAACTTTTTAGCCCTTAAACAATTATTTTTATGGTAGCTTAGTCTTTCAGCAGTCATCTTGCTCAAAGATGTGTTGAGCTTAGTCGTTGATTGCTAAAGTTGAAGGGAATTATTAGAATATGCATAGCTGTCCCGCCAGCACGTTGAGCTATAGTACTTTTTATTATATTTAGAGGAATCCAGGGCTTCAAATTAGTTGCAAAAACCTAAAAATGCAATCCTTACGGCCCAAAAAACATCTTTGTTTTGTCAATCATTTCATGCTTATAGCTTCCATTAGTTTAGCCAAAGTGTTTTTTTTTTTAAAAAAAAAATTTATGGAGGGCAAAAATATTGACTTCTACATTGGATTACATTTTTCTAGAAGTGATTTTAGATAAATAATATAGTAGTACTTTTTAAAATGCTAGATATATTAGATAAAACGATGGTGAAAAAACAAAAAAGTAATTAGAAAATGTGTTAAATGAATATCCAAACAAATTGAAAAAAATAACTATTCGAATGGTATAATGTTTTGGCTTGATCAGCAACTAAAGCTTTGTGACAAAGTAAAAGCTTTAGGACCAGATAACTGAAAATCAACGTTAAAGCGCTAATTATTACTACAAAGTTTTGTTAACAATTATAGAGGACTAATTTCTTTACTTTCCGTTTATTGTTATTTTTTTTGTTGAAAAGTATTATTAATATGTTTAAAATCAAATCTCATGTTATCAAAGATAGAGCCTTTCATTTAGCAATCATGAGATCTAATTTTAGCTATGCACTTTTTTTTTTCCCAAACTGGATTTATAGATTCAAACTGGATTTATAGATTCATGACAATTATGTAGGTATGATTCCACAAGAGTTTGGTCATCTTCACAATTTGAAGATCTTGAATATGGAAAAAAACAAGTTTACCGGATCCATATCCAGAAACTTCGGGAATTTAACCATGCTTGCGAAACTATTTCTTGATAATAATAACTTGACAGGTGAGATTATTTTTAATTAGGTAGATGATAAAACATTGGATTAGGTATGCTCTGTGGACTAACATTGTTAAAGCTTCTTTTATTCTACAGGTATAATACCACAAGAGCTCGGCAATTTGCACAAACTAGAAATATTTGATCTAAATTTCAATAGCCTTACTGGATCCATACCGGTTCAACTATTCAACATCTCAGTGTTGCAAGAGCTGAGGCTTACAGACAATAATCTTTCTGGAAATCTTCCACCAACCATGGGTTGCCGATTGACCAATCTGGAACATCTTTTTATCAGCGGAAATCAACTTGATGGCGTGATACCAGCCTCGATCTCAAATGCATCCAAGCTAGCATCTTTAAGCTTGGGTAAAAACAAATTTAGTGGTCCAATTCCCAATTCTCTTGGTGATCTAAGACTTCTTAGAAAACTGGAGCTCTTCAAAAATAATTTGACAAGTGAACCTTCCTCACTAGAATTGAGCTTTATCAATTACTTGACAAATTGCAAGTACCTAAAAGTGTTAGCGTTCAGTGATAATCCTTTGCATGGCATTCTTCCGATATCCAGTGGGAATCTTTCAACTTCTTTGGAGAGACTTTATGCATATGGCTGTGAAATCAAGGGAAAAATTCCTGATGGAATTGGGAATTTGAGCAATTTGTTTGTTTTGAGTCTCTACGGAAATCATTTGAGTGGAAGAATTCCTACGACACTAAAAGCATTAAAGAAACTTCAAGTTCTAAGTTTTGCTGATAACCAACTAAGTGGATCACTTTCAGATGTTCTTTGTGACTTGAAGAGCTTATATGGAATACGTCTAGGCCAAAATCAGATTCAAGGGTCAATCCCATCATGCTTAGGTAATGTTACTTCTCTGAGAGATATTGGCTTTGGGGGAAACTTATTAAACTCTAGCATACCTACTAGCTTGTGGAAAATGAATGATCTCTTGATGTTGAACCTCTCTTCTAATTCCTTAAGTGGCACACTACCACAAGAAATTCAAAATTTGAAGGTGTTAATAGATTTGGATTTGTCAAGAAATCACATGTATGGAAATATTCCAATCTCAATTGCAGGTTTGCAAAGTCTAATCAACCTTTCTTTGGCTCAAAATAGACTTGAAGGACCTATTCCAGACTCCCTCAGTCATATGTTAAGCTTGGAATTCATGGACCTGTCCAATAATCATCTATCAGGTCCAATCCCAAAGTCCTTGGAGACACTTTCACATCTCGCATACATTAATCTTTCCTTCAACTACTTAAGTGGTGAAATTCCCTCTGGTGGTCCTTTTAAGAAATTCACACACAAATCATTCATGTTTAATGATGAGTTGTGTGGCGCTCAAAGATTTCTTGTTCCTCCTTGTAGTACTTCTCCTATTCAGAGATCAAACAAGAAGAAAATATTTGAAGTGATAGTAGTTTTGTCAGGGATTGCAGCAATTGTTGGTACAACTACCATAGTTTTATTTTTAAAATACCGAAGGAAGGATGATGTTCCAAGAACAGCCGATTTAATGCCCATGGGAGTACCACAAAAGATTTCATGTAATGAACTTGCTCAAGCAACCAATGGCTATGATGATAGCAATTTACTTGGCATAGGGAGTTTTGGATTTGTCTATAAAGGGATGCTAAATGGGATACTTGTGGCTGTGAAAGTTTTCAATTTGCCATCAGAAGTTACTTTTAAGAGTTTTGACAGAGAATGTGAAGTATTACGCAACCTTCGCCATAGAAACTTAACCAAAGTGATTGGCAGTTGCTCTAACATTGACTTCAAAGCCTTGGTTCTTGACTACATGCCTAACGGGAGCCTGGAAAAGTGGTTGTACTACCACAGTCTTTTCTTAGATTTGATGCAAAGAATAAGCATAATGATAGATGTTGCTTCTGCATTGCAATACCTCCATTACGGTTATACAACAACAGTGGTTCACTGTGATTTGAAGCCTCAAAACATATTGCTTGATGATGATATGGTTGCACATGTGAGTGATTTTGGCATTACCAAGTTTTTGGATGAAGAAAATAGTATTTTGCACACCAAAACCCTTGCAACACTAGGATATATTGCACCAGGTTGGACATCTAGCTTTTGCTTTTTGGTTTTTATTTGCATTTCTTTTGTCTTCCTCAGTAATTTTAGTTTCCCCACTATGATTTCAAACAAATTGATAGATTGGCATTTATATTGCAGAGTACGGATTGGAGGGACAAGTGTCAACAAAAACTGATGTGTATAGTTTTGGCATAGTCATCATGGAAACATTTTCAAGAAGGAAGCCTAACGATGAAATGTTTTCTGGAGATGTGAGCCTAAAGAGTTGGATAGAAGATTCTTTGCCTCATGCAATAGCTCAGGCTATAGATGCTAACTTACTCTCGCTAGATGATATGCATTTCACTCAAAAGCTAGAGTACATTTCAATGATACTCAAATTGGCTTTGAACTGCTGCAGAGAATGTCCTAGAGATAGGATTAATATACAAGATGTTGTAGTCTCACTCCAAAAAATAAAATGTCAACTTGATGCATTGCGATGAGACCAAAATATAAAAAAAAATTTCTCACATTTAATTTCCTTATAGTTACACAGATAATAAGTTGATGCTTCCTATGGTTTGTTTTGTTCTGGAATAATTTGAGCTATCAAGGAGGGGAAACATTTTGTTATTCAAGGTGATGAAAGTGATGTATGTGAGTTTAGTTGGATGTCGATCTTAAGCTCTCTTCTTGTAAGCAATATTTTGATTTTCATTCTATTTTCAGGTGATTAATATAGTACATATCTTATTATGGTTGTTGAAATCATCCCTAATTTTTCATGGATAGTTTTTTTTTTTTTGTCAAAAAACAATGTATACGGAAAGTGTAGCCAGCCCTGTTATTTTATTAATGTAAACTATAAAATTAAAGGAAAAGGGCATAAACCTTACCTCCAGTACATGCCAAAAGAATTATATAAGGAGTACTACTTCTTCACATTTATGGTTCGAACATACAACATTCGAACATTGGCTGACTTAAGTAGAGATTTGATTATAGAAGGCATGTGCTAAAAAGATTGGATATAATGTCCTTATCACAATTTAACAATGGAAGCCCATCAACCACTGCATTTACTTCTTTGCAAATAAATTTTAGTTGTCCACATAGAGAAGAAAGTGACAATCAAATTAAGCAAGAACATTGCACAATTGCATTAGAATGTCGCGCCACAAAGTCATCGAATCTTTTTTAAATGAATGCAAATCCTAAGTCTAAATATGAGTATCGGGAGGGTCGAAATGTCCCGTCGAGGCTGGGCCGAGATTATCGCATTAATTGCGAAACTCAAGTCGAGACCTTAAGGGAGTCACGAGTATGAATGCAAAATGAGATGCAAAAGAAAATAATATATAGTAATAAGTGAAGAAAGAAAGTGGGTATGTAACATGACGGGTACGAGGGACTAATATCTCGTGACTGAATGCTTCTACTCACGGTGGGGGAACAGCATGTACCCTACCACATCCCACGTGAGTAGGTGACTATTTTAGTCGAATCACACAAATGACCTGATTTCTAAGGGAAATGCAACCTAAATGTCATGCACAGAATATTTATTAAAAATAGATAATAGATAATAATTAAATAAAAAATAATATATATATATATATATATATACAAATCATGCAAAAATGAAAATTTTCTAAAAAATTAGTGTGTGAGATGATATGAAATGCATACGAGTGCACTTAGCACTAAAATGTCCTAAGGGTCTAGTATTGGACTAGCCCTTTTCTAGGAATTTCCCACTAGCGTTGAACTAGTGGAAAAACGAGAAGTCACAACTAGCGTTGGACTAGTGTGGTGACGAAATAACAAAAAAACATGAATTAAAGAGTAGAGCATGAATTAAAAGCAAATTAAACATATAAAGACATATAAAGTCAAGTAGGAGCACATAACACATAAGCATGATATCTAGATGCAAAATCCTAATAAAAGTGGTAAAACAAATAAACACGTTAGCGCACAAAAGCAAACAAACTCTAATTATTACACCGGGGCTTAATTTACAATTTAAAAAGGGGGGAAAATTAAAAATGCCCTATCTATTACACTTTCTATCTAATTACACAATTCTGTTAAAATATGAAAAAAATAATCTAACTATATCATTGACTAGCTAAAATACAAAATATTATATTTTTCTAAAATAATAAAAATTCAAAAATTAAATAAATTAAATACGTAAATACGCAAAAAAGTATGTAAAATAAAAAGTAAACAAATAATAATAAAAATAATGCATAAAACCATATTGGAGCATATTGGAGCACACAAGGAGGAAAATAACAAGAAGTCGGGATACCTCTTTGAAGACTCGGTACCAAAGCTTAAAAAACGAACGCACAAGTTAAAGGGACAACTATTTAATAAAATAAAGAGTAAAAATACGAAATATTAACATATAGAAGAACATAAATTATAGCAAGTTAGAAGGGAAAAATAAAAGGTAGAGTAAATTGGGGCCAAATAGTAAATTTAAACTAATTGGGACAAAAATTAAAAAAATCTATACAAGTCTAGGAGCAAAAATATAAATTAAAGCAAATTGGAGGGCAAATAGTAAATTCTAACAACTAAAGGTTCACAAAAATGTAAATTCAAACAACTACCTCGACTTAGTTGCGATTAACTAAGACTTAATTGAAAGAAATTAAACCTAAAGGGGACAATCTATAATTAATTGGGACTTAAATTGCAAAAACTTGAGAAGTGATCATGGATAAAATAATATTATCTAAGACCTTAGGGGCTAAAATATAAATATTACTCCATAAAGGAACAAGTAAAACTAAAACTATATTAGTTATCAAAAACAATTTAATCCATTAATCTACTGACATAATTAATAAATCGAACTAAAATTAGGTCAAATCTCGATTAATCAACAAATTAACTAAACTAAAAAAACTAAAAGTCAAAACAAATTCCCAAATTTTCCTCCCCAAAATTGTTTTTTTTTTCTTTTCTTTCTTTTTAATTCAATTATTTTTTTTCCAAATTTCTCTTCTCCCCTAACCGGTCTCTTTCTCTCATTCTCTCTCAACGTTACTCTTTTCTTCCTCTTCTTTCTTCTTCTTCTCACTTCAACTCAATTCTCTCTGCCCTCTGTTTTCTCTATTCCTTTTCTCGGTTTCTCCTGTCTTCCTCGATCTCCCTTGTCTCTCACTATTTCCTGTTTTCTCCTCCCCCCACCAGACTTTCTTTCTACTCCTGTTTTCTATCTTCTCCGTTCTCTTTCTATCCCTTTTTTTTTCTTTATCTCCCCAGTTGTCTGTTTTCTTCGTTCTCTGTCCGTCTTCTCTTCTTTTTTTTTTTTTTTTTTACAGTGATGGCGTTGATTGATGGTGGGACTGTGGGGGCAAGAGGTACTATTGTGGCTGTAATTTGATCGGGCTGTGGTGAAATTGGAGGGGGAGACATGGGTGATTTTGGTGTTTGATGCGGTGGGTCGATTGAGGGTAATTGTGGGTGGTTTTGTGATTATTTGCTGGCTGTGGTGGTTTGAATTGGAGGGCAGTGGTTTTGGATTGAATTGATAATGGCTTTGGGTTTTGAGTGGTTCTGTTAACTTGGGCAAGCTTCAGGTGGCGCAATTGGCTTTGTTTTGGGATGTTCTTTCTTTGTACAGGTTATTAGTGAGACTCGCATGTGGCGCTGATTGGTTTGGGTTACCTAGCTTCAAGGGAATTATGATTGTTGTGACAATTGGTGGTAGTGTAGCCTGGATTGGGGAAATACGAAAAAATGATGAGATGAGTTGGTGAGTTTCAATTTGGAGGTGGAGGTTATTGGTGGTGAAAGTGGAGACAGGGGAGGCCTTGATGTTTTGTGGCAACCAGTTGCTATGATTTTTTTTTTTACAGGTTTGGGAGGCTATTATGGTCTCTTTGTTGCTGTCTTTCTTGCAGGGGGTGGAGGAGAAAGGGAAGGCTTTGAGACTTTGACTGATTGGGCTTGTGTTTGCTCATATTGTTTGAGGTTGGATAGGAAAATTGAAAATGGTGACTTGGAAGTAATGATGCATGGAGGCTGTGGTGGGAATTACTGGTTTCACAGATTGCGGAGATGGCTAATTTACTGGGTAGATGGACTTGTTTTTGTTGTATTTGTTTTTGTTTGTGCTTTGCAGGTGATGGCTTGTGGAGAGATTGCCATAAATTTTGTGGTGATGGGTGGTATTGGATGGCGATTCTGAAGGTGAGAGACAGAGACTTGGTTGGGTTGTTGTGGTTGAGGGCGGTGGTGAGAGGATTGGCTGAGATTTTGGGTGGTGGTTTTGGGCAGGTTTATTTGTATAGCAGGTGGTTTTGGAGAGTTGAGAGGTGGGCAGTAGGTGATGATGGTGGAGAGAGAGAAAGACGGTGGGTAGAAGAGATGAAGCCCAAAAGTAATAACACAAATCCAGAACAAAATTGAAGAAAGAAATTCAACAATAAAATTTAACCAAAATTCCAAGTAATTAACACAATAATCAGATTTACACAATAAAAATGGATCAAAACAAAGAAGAAAAGTTAAGAAATTAGCTTCTTTAAACTTGAAGTTGATCTGATGATGGATGAACAGTAGAGCTTTTTGAAGTTGGAGATGAACAATAATGGGCAAAAAAATGAAGGAACGGTAGAAGTGTGTTTTTTGTGGTGTAGGAATGTGTGTATTTGATCTTTAATTTTTGGGGATAAGAATGTTTTTTCTGGATTTTTTATTTTTCTTCCTTTCTTTTTGCTGATTAAAGGAATATTTATAGGCTACTTGTCTTGTTGAACAAGAATGCTATAAAGTTACAAAAACGCCACCACTAACAAAAATATTAATTTTATTTAAAAAAATTTTTAACCGCAAAAATTAAAAATTAATACAAAGAACTGACAGCAAGCTCTAAAATTTTCAAAAAGAATTCGAAGTAAATTTCAAAATTAAAAGCTAGAGCTTAAAGCTGATAAAAATGCGCTCAAGGTGCGAAATGACGATTTTGCTCTTGGATAACAAGAATACACAAAAAATGGCTATTAGTCTAAAAAAATTAACAAAAATTAAAAATACTCTTAAAACATTAGAAAATGCCTTTATGATTCAAAATTGACAAAAATGAATTTAAATTGTAAAATGACGATTTTGCCATTGGATAATGAAAATTCACAGAAAAAATAGCTATTAGTCTCAAAAAATTACCAAAAATTGAAAATAAGCTTAAAACACTAGAAAATGCATTTATGACTCAAAATTGACAAAAAATAAATTTAATCTGTAAAAAGACGATTTTGCCCTTGAATGTAGTATTTATAGAAAAATAGCAATTGTCCCCAAAAAATTAAGAAAATTTAGAAATATTCTTAAAAAATTAAAAAATAAATTTGGAACCAAAGATGAGCTAAAATATTGTTCGTGAGACAAAATTACTATTTTGCGCTTATATTGGTAAAATGTAAAAAAATACCAATTAAATCTAGAAAAATCATAAAAAATTAAAAAAAAATGTATGAAAGTAAAAATTTGAATTTAAACCCACCAAAACTCATGAAAAAATATTTACAACTGAAAATTACTGTTCTGCCCTTCAAGATTATTAAAAAATTAAAATTTGGCCCAAAAAATGTAAACATGCCCTAAACATTAGAAAAATAAATGGTGTGTCAAAATTTGATATCTATAGTTTGTCTCTTTGTCAAGAATCTCGCAGAGATTTCAGACAAAGATGCAGACAACACAAAATTTTCACTCACCCAAATGTGAAAACAGATACTGCTGTAAACAAAACATTTAGTCATGGATGGTGTGAGCATGCAATTGGAATGACATGACATCTAATATGCAAATAAAGATGGTACCTGTTGCTGAAGATTGAGCTTACCGCGAACTGAAAATAAAACTCAGTACCAATACAAGGATTGAGCCTACCGAGAATTGAACATAAAGACGGTACCCAAAGCTGACGATTGAACTTACTACAAATTGAAAATGAAAATCGGTACCCAATGCAAAGATTGAGCCTACGAGAACTGAAAATAAAGATGGTACCCAATGCTGACAATTGAGCCTACCGTAAACTAAAAATGAAAATCGGTACCCAATGCAAAGATTGACTCTATCGAGAATTGAAATAAAGACGGTGCCCAATGCTGACAATTGAACCTATCGCAAATTGAAAATAAAAATAGGTACCCAATGCAAAAATTGAGCCTACCAACAACTGAAAATAAAGATGGTACCTAATATTGACAATTCAGCCTATCACAAACTGGAAATGAAAATCGGTACCCAATACAAAAATTGACCCTATCGAGAACTGAAAATAAAGATGGTACCCAATGCTAACGATTGAGCTTACCGCAAATTGAAAATGAAAATCGGTACCCAATGTAAAGATTGAGCCTACCGCGAATTGAAAATAAAAATCAGTACCCAATGCAAAGATTGATCCTACCGAGAATTGAAAATAAAGACGGTACCCAATGCTGATGATTGAGCCTACCGCAAATTGAAAATAAAAATTGATACCCAATGCAAAAGTTGAGCCTACAGCAAACTGAAAACGAAAATCAATACCCAATGCAAAGATTGAGCCTACCGCAAATTGAAAATAAAAATCGGTATTCAATGCAAAGATTGAGCCTACTGAGAACTGAAAATAAAGACCGTACCCAATGGTGACGATTGAGCCTATCGCAAATTGAAAATAAAAATCGATACCCAATGCAAAAATTAAGTCTATCAAGAACTGAAAATAAAGACGGTACCCAATGGTGACGATTGAGACTACCGCAAACTGAAAATGAAAATCAGTACCCAATACAAAGATTGAGCCTATCGAGAACTGAAAATAAAGATGGTATCCAATGCTGATGATTTAGCCTACCGCAAATTGAAAATGAAAATCGATACCTAATGCAAAGATTGAGCCTACCGAGAACTGAAAATATAGACGGTACTCAATACTGACGATTAAGCCTACCGCAAACCAAAAATAAAAATTGATACCCAATGTAAATATTGAGCCTATTGAGGACTGAAAATCAAGACGGTACCTAATGCTGACGATTAAGTCTACCTCAAATTGAAAATGAAAATCAGTACCCAATGTAAAGATTGAACTTACCGAGAACTGAAAATAAAGACGGAACCGAATATGACGATTGAGCCTACCGCAAACTGAAAATGAAAATCGGTATCCAATACAAAAATTGAGTCTACCGAGAACTGAAAATAAAGATAGTGCCCAATACTGATGATTGAGCCTACCGCAAATTGAAAATGAAAATCGGTACCCAATGTAAAGGTTGAGCCTACCGCAAACTGACAATGAAAATCAGTACCCAATGCAAAGATTGAGCCTACAGTGAACTAAAAATAAAGATGGTACTTAATACTAACGATTGAGCCTACCACAAATTGAAAATGAAAATCGGTACCCAATGCAAAAATTGAGTCTACCGAGAACTGAAAATAAAGAGGGTATCCAATGTTGACGATTGAGCCTACCGCAAATTAAAAATAAAAATCACTATCCAATGCAAAGATTAAATCCACCGAGAACTGAAAATAAAGACGGTGCCCAATGCTGACGATTGAACCTACCGCAAACTGAAAATGAAAATCGGTACCCAATGTAAAGATTAAGTCTATCGAGAACTGAAAATAAAGACGGTACCCAATACTGATGATTGAGCTTACCGAAAATTGAAAATAAAAATCGGTTCCCAATGCAAAGATTGAACCTACAAAGAACTGAAAATAAAGATGGTATCCAATGCTGGCAATTTAGCTTGCCGCAAACTGAAAATGAAAATCGATACCCAATGCAAAGATTGATCTTACCGTGAACTGAAAATAAAGATGGTATCCAATGCTGACGATTGAGCCTACCGCAAACTGAAAATGAAAATCGATACCCAATGTAAAGATTGAGGTTACCGAGAACTGAAAATAAGGACGGTACCTAATGCTGACGATTGAGCTTACCGCAAATTGAAAATGAAAATTGATACCCAATGCAAAGATTGAGCATACCGAGAACTGTAAATAAAGACGGTACGTAATACTGACGATTGAGCCTACCGCAAACTGAAAATAAAAATCGGTACCAAATGTAAAGATTGAGCCTACCAAAAACTAAAAATAAAAACGGTACCCAATGCTGACGATTGAACCTACCGCAAATTGAAAATGAAAATCGGTACCCAATGTAAAGATTGAACCTACCGAGAACTAAAAATATAGACAGTACCCAATGCTGATGATTGAGCCTAACGCAAATTGAAAATAAAAATCGGTACTCAATGCAAAGATTGAACCTACCGAGAACTAAAAATAAAGACGGTACCCAATGCTGACGATTGAACCTATCGCAAAATGAAGTGAAAGACGAAAACATGCAAACATAGTATGTGAACTACTAAACACATTAAAATACTGTGCAATATGCTAGACAAATGTAAGACAATTACTAAATGAATGCAAATTTGAGAAAGTAAAACATACTAATGGGGTACGAATTGAGAAATGAATGCATGATATATAATAATAAAAATGTAGAATTTAAGCTGCTAGATTAAAATAAACAGAAATTAAAACCCATCGGACGAGTTAGAGCCCAACGGACGCGTTGGGACTTAAATAAAAAAGTAAACCCAACGGACGAGTTGGAACTTAAGCAGAAAAGTAAACCCAACGGATGAGTTGGGGCCCAACAGACGAGCAGGGACTTAAACAAAATAAACTTAACAGACGAGTTGGGACTTAAGCAAAAAAATAAAGCCAACGGACAAGTTGGGGCATAACGGACAAACTGGGACTTATGCAGAAATGTAAAAGCCAACAGACGAGTTGGGACCCAATGGACGAGTTGAAATTTAAATAGAAATGTAAGCGCAACAGACGAGTTAAGGCCCAACGGACGAGTTGGGACTTAAACAGAAAAGTAAATCCAACGGACGAGTTGGGACCCAACGGATGAACTGGGACTTAAGTATAAAAGCAAACCTAACGGGCGAGTTGGGACCCAACAGACGAGTTAGGACTTAAGTAGAAAAGTAAATCCAACGGATGAGGTGGGGCCTAACAGACGAGTTGGGAGTTAAGCAGAAAAATAAACCCAACGGATGAGGTGGAGCCCAACGGACGAGGTGGGATCCAACGGACAAGTTGGGATTTAAGCAGAAAAGTAAACCCAATGGACGAGTTGGAGCCCAACAGATGAGTTGGGACTTAAACAAAAAAATAAACTCAACGGATGAGTTGAGGCCAACGGACGAGTTGGGACTTAAGCAAAAAAATAAAATATGTGTAATGCTGGACAAAATCAAAATAACATGCAACTTGCTAAAAAAAATAATAAACAAGTGTCGGTTAGAAAAAACAAGACAAGATGGTGTAGCACAGGCTGCTAGACAAAATGCATGAATGTATGATCCTAAAGTGATGAATGAAATGCAGAGACGTAGACCGCTAGACTAGTATGAACAAAATGAGATCCAAATGCTAGAAAATGCATAAAGAAATTTAAGACATAGAGAAATTTGAAACAATTGTTGAACATTATATCCAAATCATCCCATAAATCAAAATCAAAAAAAATTTGCCCCAGTGTATGGCATCAAACTAATTCGAAACCACTTTTTTCTTTTTCTCTCTTTTTTTTATTTTTTTTAGATATGGTATCAAAACACATTTAAATTCTACCCTTTTGAAAAATTGGTCCCAATATAAATCAATCTAAAAATCAATCTTAAAATCAAAATTTTCTCAAAAAATTTATCCTAGTGTCAATTTTTGAAATCAATTTTTGAAATGAATCGTGCTCTTGATCAAATCATCACTAATTTAAAAAATTGCTCCAGTTTTTATTCTTGACGAACGCCTCAATTAATGACAATGTGATCACACCTTCTGCAAAATTTTTCAACTAAGTGAACTCATACTAAATCTCCCAAAATGGTCTGGCAATTTGTGCATGATTCTGGCTTCTGATAAATTTAGGATTGTCTTCACTTTTGTTTCAAATTCAAACAAAGCAAATGTCAAAAATTTCAAAACATGAATGGTCAGAAAAATATTTCACATGCAATAACGTAAAAGAAATTATGTATAGTAAACAACACGCAAAGGCTAAATGAAATACAATTACATAAAACATTTTTCGAAAAATCGATTTTGAAATAATGGCTTAAAATATGCCTTTTGATCTTTGGATGTCATTCCCATTTGAATTCTGACATTGCCACAAACTGATCAATGCAAACGAGAAACCTCAATCAACTGTTGTCATTAATTTCCCAAGAAATCCCATGTCAACATACTGGTTTTCTCATCCGTGAGTCTTCAACTATCACATTCTCCCAATCTATATGATCCTTTTGAATTGCTGACTTCAGGAGAAGAAATGAACAACAATGTCTAAAATTGAGATGATCTTTCCTTTTTTTATTAAGACAGACTAGTTCTCAAAAAATATTTGGCATCAGCAAGGCAATCCTCCCATGACAATTTGTGATAGATATATTCACATCATATGCCCATGTGCATCATTTTGACATTTGTCAATCCCCCACACTTGAATCATTATTTGTTCTTAACCATTTAAAAAATGCGAGTTCAACTAATGATTCAAGCATTGAAATCACACATGTGCATTCTAAAATGTATTTTCTCAAGACCAAGTAAACAACCATTATGCAATTTATTGTCTTGTCTTTAATACTCATAATATCAAGCAAAGGAGAAAGAATTATATCACAATTAAGCAATTTCAACTTAATTTCTTTACCTTACTGAATTTCACAAGTAAACGAATCATATGATCAATTGGAGAATATCACATGTCTATGATCAATTTTATATTTCACATGAGGGAATTTTATTCTAATGAACTAATCACTTAAAATATGAGAGTGTCTCTTGACGCGAAAATTGACACTGGTTATGAAGGTTTCCGGTTACTCAACATCTCAATCTTAAACCAATAGCAGAAACTGTATTTGAGTAAAACTGTCTTTTTACGCAAGAATCGACATTGATTAGATGAAGATCCCTAGTTACTCAATAATTTACTTGCTCAAATTTGCAATGCATTACTCATAATTCAAGTACCGTCTGACGCAAAAGTCGACATTTTTTGATGAAGACTCCTAGTTACTAAGTACAAAAATCATTGGAGTAGAAAAACTGCATTATTTCTTTCCTTTTCTTCTTTGTTTTGCCTTTTCTTTTCTTCTCTCTCTCTCTCTCTCTCTCTCTCTCTTTTTGAATACCCCATAACGACTTTTACATCATAAATTACATGATTGCACCAATTGACTATAATCAACCTTTAACACGTGAAATTAAGTAAAGAAGAGAAATTTTCATCAAACGTGCAAAATTTAGACGTAATTCTAACCACTTTACAAGATATACTTCCTATAGGAACAAAACTCTAAGCCACATAATAATTCTTTCTTAATACTTGAAGAAAGTATTTGACAAAGCAAATAAAATAATTTCAACAAGTAGGGGAATTAGACAAAGATCAAGATTGCAAGCCATAATTTAGAAGCGTGTGACATCCCATATCTTAACCTCACAATAACTTATACAACATATTCCAAAGGTAAATAAGACATTTTGGATATGAAACAATAACTCCCCTTTTGAAATGGTTGAAGTCGTATCCTTCGCATGTTTATTCCTTTTATTGTGCTTGAATCCCTCAAATATTCATCCAAACTTGGCTTGACATTTTGTAAATCTTCAGAGCAAAAGTGCATTTTGACTTAACTCCCTAACCAATGTCTTGGTGTCAATGTTCGTGGTTTCTACCTCTTCCAAGTGAAGATTGGATTTTCCTTTTGTACCATTCAGAATCCTTAATATGAAGTCCAAATTCCTTTTCGGCATCATTCTAATTCTCCCTTACAATTTGCATTATTTTGGAATAAAAAAAATACCGAAGTGGCAATTATTAGCTTCAAATAAGATGACATTCGAAAACTATGGGCATTTATTTTCACCGTTTAAAGAAATGAGTAAAAAAAATATGAAAATAACTGAATAAATATCCAAAGAGAAAAACTTTCATTTCATTGAATTCAAACTCATACTTTCTTAAATAGACACATAACTGGCATCTCCCTTTGGGAAAGCAGTAAACACATTCTAAGTAAAAAAGATAGTCTTTAAAAAGTAAAATAAAGACTCATGACTATTTTTAAATGAAAGCAGAACATGATATGAGCCCAACACTATAACCATTTGAAGAAAAAAATTCATTCCAAGGCTCTATCTGGAAATGAATTTTAAAGTAAAGGCAATCCTAAATTCATCGTCACGTCCTCAGCACAAGAGAGTGATTAGTTGTCCAGTTTTTCAACACTCATTCTTTGATGACCTCAAAACCAGCAGTATCGGATGTACCCCCAACCTTGAATTTCTCATCTAGTGCTACCATCTTAGCAGTAGGTTTGTGTTGAGGCAAAGTATTATTGTCGACATTAAGGCCCTGTCTTCCCCCTCTCTCCTCAACACGATTCTCCATCATCAATCATGTCTTGGATCTTGTGCTTCAAGTTCCAATAGTTGGCCGTAGTATGCCCTGGGCTTCCTGAATGATAATCACAAATAGGTTGAGGGTCATAGCTATGAGGCAGCCCATTGGGGAAAGTTTTCTCTGATATGGTGCCAATCTTACCTGCTGCCTTCAATTGCTCATATATTTTGTCAATAGGGCGACTGAGAGGAGTGAAGTCTCTATAGCATTTTTGCGATTAGTTGGCTTGACCAATAACTGCTTGATGTTGGGTAGGTGGAACATAGGTGCTAGGGTAAATAGGTCTTGGGTGGGGTTGAAATAGGGGACGAAGGTTAGTTGGTGGTGTGGGTTAAAAATTTTGAAAGGTGGGTTGAGCATTCGGAAGAAATGGCACCGTATTCATTGGTTGGGCTTGGGTGTGACAAATTAGTTGAGGGCATGATGAAAAAGTAGGAAAAGCATGTGCTAGTGAAGAGTACTGCAGATAATTGGCATGATGATTCGTGTTGGTTTGGAATCTGAGTTTGGGTCTGGGGCCTTGATTTAGCACAAAAACTTATTCCCCTTCCTTCGGTTCGGCTTTCTTTCCAGTCATTTTCTTCAGGTTATTGTTTTGCAAATTTTCTACTTGTAATTTCATGACAGCCATGTCTACTACTTTCCCTTTCTTTACTCCTCTCTCAATAGCTTCTACCTGTTCTATGACTTGAGCGAAAGTTTTCCTAATGGAGGCCACAATGGCCTAATAATACGGTAGGTCCTGAGCATCAATGAAGAGTTTGACCATTTCGTTTTCATCAATTGGCGGACTTATTTTGGCAGCCACACTTTGCCACCTTTGATTGTAGGCTACATAGCTCTCTGAAGGTTTCTTCTTAAGTTCTACCAGAGCAAATCTGTCAGCCACCAGGTCGCAGTGGAATTCATACTGCTCGATGAAAGCCCATGAAAGTTCATTCTAGCCTCTAATTTTTGAGAAGTCTAGCTTCAAATATCACTCTAATGCATCTTTCTCCAAACTCTCTCCAAAAAGTCTCATTGGTAACTTGTCATCTCCAGTTGGTCTTCCAAGTTTGTTGCAAAACATCTTGAGGTGCATTATACTTAGAAAACTCTGGCACTTTGAATTTCGGTGGCAACTGAGTATTTGGAAACATGCAGAAATCCTCGTAATTCAATCCACCGTATCTGTCAAACCCCTAACTCTCTTTGATAAAATCATTAAATCTATCCGGTCTCTTTAACAATGTATTATCAGTAATACAGGAATTCTTCTCTAGCAAAAGGTTCTATTTCTGCTCCCCTTGATACCTAGTATCGAGCACAAATTGACTTGAGTTAAGAGCCAGTGGTGGCTGAGTATTTTGGGTGAATTGACTTGCTTGTTCGGGGTAGTAAGGTTGGTTCGGAACATCCTGAGTGTTTCTAGGGTTGGATGGAATATGAACAGGCACTTGAGGATTTTGAATAAATGGGGGTAGAATCTGAGTGTCTTGGATATTCAGAGATGAGACTTGTATCTGGACAGCTGGGTTATTGTTGTTTGTACCAAGGGTACTTCCACTTGCATTGGGTTGGATATGCAGAGTTTTCCGAGTGGGTGGTACGTTCGAGGTGGAGCCATTGTTGTTCATATTGCTTATGAAGTGGGTAATGATTTGTCTATGGGAGGACATCTTGTGAGTCATGTCATTCATCTTGGTTAACATTTCATTCATTTGCGCTCTCAGCGCAGTCAGTTCAGATGCCTGATTCCCTGCTGGCACTTCGAAAGAATCCGAATGGTTACTCATGTTTATATGTAGTAGCTTGATGTGAGACCGCATGTAAATGGGATTTTGGTGAAAAGAAGTTATGATTTACACTACCTGAAAGACGAGAATCAAAAGGATGTGATTCAGGTATTTATCTTGCATAACATTGTCAAATTTTTATTCTGAGAAAGAAAAAGAAAAAGAAAAAGATTGGAGTTAGTAAATATATACACAATTCGGATGTATGTCCTTAGGGGTGCCCTTATTATGCCAAGGGTAGGCCTAGTATGAAATGCAATCCTTTTAGAGTAAGACCCCCCTTTTAATCGTAGATGGGCTAGATTCGCCAGAAAGAGATGCCTCCATTCTACTCGAATTATCTTAGCTAGGGTCTCATCTGCTAAGATTTATCGAAAATATAAACATGCATGTCTTTCAAGGTTAAGTAGCCAAGATAAAAGGATGGCTTTTCTATCATGAGATTTCCGAAATGGCATTCCCTTTGGGGTTTATACATGATGCCAGTTTATTAAAGCGGGTTAAAATATACAATAATACAAAATTTGCAGAATTTCTTTGAGAAAGATGTACTATGAACTATTCAAAAGAAATTATTGATTTCAAATATATTTGCTTAATAAAAAAATCGAGCTTTTATGAGGTTATGAGACACAGCATTAAAAGAAAACAAAAATCATGATTTTATCTAGAAATATATAAGTCAAAGTGCCAGTTTATTAAAGTCAAATGAAATATGTGCTAAAATCACTTTTTGTGTAATATGGGATGGGAGGGTAGGAGATACGGCAAAAATGACACATTAATTTCTTTGAAATAAGGATAAATGCAAACTGTGCAAAAATTCGACCACTTAAGTACATTTATTGACTTTAAGAAAATTTAATTTGGATAAAACTGACAAATACGACAAGAATGAGCAATCATTGAAAAGGATTTAAAAACTACAATTTTTATTCAAGAATATACAAGACGAAAAATCAAATTTTTAAGATTTTTAAGAAATTCACAATGATTAATCCCTTGGGTATTTATAACAAAATGCAATTTGTAAAAATTTATAAAATTCCATTTCCATCTTTCTCGAAGAAATTAATTATTAGAATGAAATTTAAATGTGCCAAATGAGGGTTGGCTTCCTACGAGAGTACCATGCCAGGGATCTTTATTCTATAGTTGTGAACATAATCAAATAATAATAAAGAGTGTGTTAGTTTATTCAATAAATATCACATAATACATTAATAAAACAAATAGCAGTAAACAATATAATAGAAAAAGTAAAAGGGGGGGTGGATTCCCTCCTCTCGTGCCTGATGTACCAAGTATGGTAAAGCTAACTCTATCCTAGGTTATTCTACATGGATGCATGAGGTTGGGCTCACTAATGCATCTAGACTCAATTAAGGCTTCGGTTTCCGAACCTTTAGATTGAGGGATCCAAAAAGTAACAAGTCTGTCAATTCCAAAGATCCCAGGTCGATGGTTTGAGTAATTCTCTGGACACTGCTACGCGCACATCGGGCCACGGCCACATGTTCAAGCGAATCGATTTTTAAAGTCCAAATCTCTAGACTTGTGGACTCAAACTGAGAGTTTGGGTGATCTCCTAGACAATGTTTCGTGCACGTCGTGCCACGGTCACACGTCTAAATAGATCGATCCTAATTCCTAAAGGGACGGGTGGGTGACAATCACCAAAAAGATAAAAAGGGTAAAAAGTATCGAATGCACGTATGGGGTGCTCCTTGTGAGAAGAGAGAATGTAATATTTAACACGCGTGAGTTCTAAGGGTGACTGACCCTTTCCCCAAATGTAAGCGCGGTTAGATAAAGCAAAAGTAAATGAAACATACATTACACAAGCAACGGAGAGATGGGGAGTGTGTGAAATGCAAAGAAAAATCTAAAAACCTAGAAAAGAAAAAAACGCAATCCTAACATCCAAACAAGATGGAATAAAGGGTTAAGAAGGAAAAGGTGATTAAGCCTTGTGACTTGAATTAGATCAGGTATAACAATTATGAATAAAAACACACAAATTAAGTAATAAAAACTTAATCTTTCAACTTATTCCGCAAGTATACGGGTTGGTTGTAGTACTTGGAGTATTAGATGTCGAACCCACAAAAAATCAAATATGTGCAATTACTAAACCTTTTTCACCAACTTTTATTATCTAAACACAAATGAAAATAAGAGTGATAGGTGGTCTCTTCAATAAAGTAGATATATGATTGAGAACTTTTGTAGAATTCAAGCAAGAAGCCTAAAACATAGAATCCACTATTGAACCAAGCATGAATGACTTACTGAGTGTTGTCTTGCTTTGTTTAGAATCCAATTCCATATGTGTCATAACTAGATCTCTCTATGAAATGACAAGATTCCAACTATTCTCATGATGAAATCTTATGAAAATTATGAATTGTAGTGATTCACCTAAGCATCCATTATTCTCATATGAATTACTTAAGCATTACTTGTTCATTTTCCATTGTTATATGCATTTCTCAATGTCAAGTAGCAACTAGATGACTTGTCTAAGTTGGCCATGCAAAAACAAGTGTTAATACTTGAACAAGCAAATAAACAAATGTAAGCTTAGTAAGTAGAATAATTTAAATCATGTTTGTTGATTCATTAGCTTCATCCATGATCTAAATGAAGCCTTTAGTTCAATATGGTGAATGAAACAACTAAAAGTTCAACTTCAAAGATTGAATTCATGGCAACTATTAAAGTAAAAGAGATAGAGTTTGGAAATTGCTCAACAAATATTAGAATTATTCCTCTTCTTTATTCACCTTCAAAAGATTGCACTACAAAAGTCTCTTACAATGTTCCTCACTACTCTAATGAAGGACTTAGAGAATTCTACTAATTCTCTACCAAACTAAGTAGGGAATGAAAGACTATAACTATTTTCTACAACTAAGACTTCTCTCCTCTCCCCCCCCCCCTTTTTTTTCTTTTCTTTACAAATGACTTCTATTTATAGACAAATGTTCCTCAAGTCATTTTCCAACTTGCACAAATCATTAATGCATGGAAATGATGAAGATTTGCTTGGGGATTCCAAATGGGTACAAAAGTCTCCATTTATGCTTCCAATGTATTCTCCCTACTTGCAGAACCCTATCTTCACCTGAAAATGTCTGCAAAGACCAGCTGGTAGAGGATGCAAGTGGATGCCCTAGAAAGATCAGTCGACATGCGATACGCGTCTGGTTAGCTCCGCGTATCTCCAGACGCGGATTCCATCCTTGTGGCCCCCACTTGATTTTAATTTTTGCTGAGTTGGACTTGATGTGTACAAGTATTTTTCACATATTTTCAAACATTTTGATGAAGAATTAGATTTTTTCATTATTTTGCACATTTGTTCTTTTCAAATTGTTCATCCATCTTAACTCCTTGAATCACCAAGGAATTTGATTTTCCTTTGCTTTGATTGATCCAAAATAGGTTTAAGTATGATGAACCTGCAATTATAGATCAAAATTGTGCATTAGTTTGCTCAAATAAAAATTTCGCCTCATAAACCCTAATTTTGATAAAAATCCTAATTCTTATGACTTGTTGGAAAATGAGTCATTTGCAACCGAAAATGAGTCATTTGCAACCAAAATACTATATTAATAATTAAAATATAATCTAAAATATAGACTATTATATATAGTAATATTGGTAAGTTTATTATCCATCAAACTCCCCCACACTTGAATGATTGCTTGTCCTCAAGCAATTTAAAAATCAAAAGATCAAATAATGATTCAAGGTTTTGAAATAATCAATGCTACATTTGAATGCAATTCCACAAGATAAAGAAAATAGGCATTATGCAATTCCTTTGTTAAGTTCCTAATACTCATTATATCAAGTAAAAGGGAAGTAATTATATCAAGATTAAAACTTATTCATCCAAATTCCTTTACCTTGCAAAATTTCACATACCTAGTATTTAATATGGACAATCATGTATATTTCAATTATACACAATAGGGACTTGTTGCATTTTGTAATAGTAAGTATCTTTTGACGCGAGGGTTGACATTTGTTGATGAAAACCCCCAGTTACTCAACACTTTAATCCTTTTTACCACATTTTAATCCTTAGTTTGAGAAGCGAAATTGTCTTTTAATGAAAGGATTGACATTTTGTGATAAAGACCCCTTATTACTCAACAATTCACCTTCAATCAGACTTGCCATACATACTCTTAATTCAAATGTCTTTTGACGCGAAAATCGACATTTTGTGATGAAGATTCCTGGCTACTAAGCATTTTGAATCATTGGAGTAGTAATAAGTAAACATTGATCATTGAACTTCATAATATTATTGTCCCTTTATTAAAATAAGTATACTTCTTGTCCATATCTACCACGTAGGAATGTAAAATTAAGTAAAGAAAAGAAATTTAAAATTAAACATGCCAAATCAAGACATAATTACTACCATTTTACAAGGTATACTTTCTTAGAAACCAAACTTCTAATCACATAATAATTATTTCTTCATATATTTGTAGAACATATTCAAGCAAAGTTGCATAAATTACTTCAAAAAGTAAAGAAATTTAACAAGTGTATGGCATGAAACATATTAAAAAAGCAAATTTTCAAAAATTTTGGCCATTTTTTACCAAAACAATATCTAGACACAATTTACTTCAAATCCCAAACCAAACATATTCTTATACCTTCTCCCACACTTAAAATGATACCTTGTCCTCAATGTGTAAAGGAAAAATTTAAAAATGAAATATGAAACAAGGAAACTCCCCTTGTTTGGTTTGAGAATCCTTAAGTTGATGTTGTTGATATCTTTGAAGTCCATTAGCCTTTGCCAAGTTCCTTTTTGCAATACTTTACAATTGATCCACACTTTACTCATTGACCTTGTCTCAAGTTTACAAATACTCAAATGCTATGTTAGTTGATAAAAGAATGGCTAGTGAAACACAACTTGAGCATAGCATACTTGAAAGCTTTGAATTCCCCCACGTTAGTTTTTGCAATGTGTCTCCATGGGGGTTACACTTTGAAAAACAAGTAATATGAGCAAATCTATTATATATTGATTAAGTAAAATGCTAAAAAAACTTGGTGAAAATTGCTTCATATCAAGATTCAACCATTCATACCATGTATTTAAACTTTACAAATTTAACTTAAACTAGAAACATGCAAGATTAGAACTTGTTAAAGTGCTTAATTTAGTGTCCAAACCATGTGTGCAAATCATAAAACACATGTTGCAAGTGAACCAATTAAAAACCAATGAAAATGAATAAGAAAAATCACTTTGAAGAGTGATCCGCGTTTGTGTACCCGTGTATCACTTAACCCTGCCGCGTATCACTGTGCAGCGTATCGTGCGAAACTCCTAGAAGTTGATACGCGTCAGCGATACGCGGTGGACTCCCGTGTATCTTTGTGGAGCGTATTACTTTCTGCAACAGGCAATGATTTTCTATTTTTACAAGTTACTGTTCCATTGGTTTATTCCATTTTCTACAGCATTTTTTCAACTTTAAATTTAACATATTTTTGAATACTTTAACACTAGGAACAAGTTTGAATCATGCAAATACAAGTGTGCAAACAAAATTTTATCAAATTTTGCATCAAAATCACAACATATTGCATGGATTGAGCGTGAATTTTAAAGATGCATAAATTGCAAAATTTGAATGTACTTTCCAAACCAATTATGCACACATGTTTCTTTAAGCATATTAAGTGTAAAAATAAGACCAAACATCAAATAATCACATTGAACCTTCCAATGACCTTTTTGCTCAAAAAGTTTTCCAACAATAAATAGTAACTTTCATCAAATTCTAACTTCTAAAATATCTCATATAGCACATAATACACATGTTAAACATATTCATAAGTATGAAATGTTAAAGAACAATGGATTTTAGAATCAGACTTATGAGTAACATTTTGAATCAAACTTGATCTTCAAATTCCAAATTGCATGTCTACAAAACAAATCAAAACAAATATACTTTAAACTACTTAATACAAACTGAAATTTCACAAAAATGTTGAAAACATTGGGTTGCCTCCCAACAAGCGCTTCATTTAGAGTCTAAAGCTAGACTTTATAGGTGTGAGTTTCACTTTTGAGGACCACAACCCAAAAAATTCTCTACTCCTTTGAGTGTAAATATGTCAATGAAGTGTAATTGGTTATTCCTTATCATTGTCCTTCTTTTTGTGTTTCCAAATCCTAGAAATGAAACCTTAGGCACATTATCATCTAAATCATCAATTAAATATATGTTAAAAGTAGAAGAGGGATGTCGCATCATTTCATTCAATTCAAATGATATTTCTTCATCCCCTACTTTTAACTTTAATGTGTCATTTTTCACATCAATGATTGCATCGGCTGTAGCAAGAAAAGGTTTACCAAGTATGATAGGCATGTTTATATCATCCTCCATATCTAAAATAACAAAATCAATTGGGATGATAAATTTGTCCACTTTCATTAAAACATTTTCAAGAACACCAAGCGGATGCCTAATGAATATATCGGCTAGTTGTAATGTAATGTTTGTACTTTGCACCTCCTTAAAGCCTAACCTCCTAACTATTGACAAGGGAATTAATGATATACTAGCACCCAAATCACATAAAGCATTAGAAAAATTAACATCACTAATAGTGCATGGGATAGAAAAACTCCATAGATCTTTGAGTTTTGGTGGCAGTTTGTTTTAGATCCTTGCACTACATTCTTCCATGAGTGCTACGGTTGCAAAGTCATCAAGACTTTTCCTCCTTGTCAAAAGATCCTTCAAAAATTTGTTGTACTTGGGAACCTGCAAAAATGCATCTACAAAAGGAATATTAACATGTAATTGCTTGAGCATTTGTGCAATCTTTCCCAATTCCTTTTCTTGTTTTTCATTTTTAAGCCTTTATGGAAATGGAATTTGTGTTGGAAGGGGAATAGTTTATGATTAAGATTTCCTATTGTCAACACCATCTTCTTTATCACTTCCTATTTCCTTCCTTTTTTCACTATTTTATCCTTTTCACTTCCACATTCTTCAATGATGGGTTTTTTTTAGCATTCTTTCACTTCTTAATTGAATAACTCAGACTTGTTCCGTAGAATTAATTTCGGTTCTACTTGGTAACTCCCCTTATTTCCTAAGATCTATTTGTTCGGCAATTTGGGCAATTTGATTCTCTAAAGATCTTGCCATTCCTAACATTCTACCTTCAAATTGCTCAACCCTTTCCATTACCTTCTCATTTGCTACCTCCTAAGTCGGTTTGTTTTGTGAAAATCCGGATTGAGTTATCAGCTTTGGCTCCTTCCACCCAAGATTTGGATGGTTTCTCTACCCGAGATTATATGTTTTTGAAAAAGGATTATTTAGAAGAAGAAGGCTTATAATTATTGACATATTGAACTTGTGCACATATAGATGGATCATGAGAATCACCACACAAATGACAATATGCAATATTTTATGAATTTTGAGTACTAGAAACATGCTTATTGAAAACATTCATCATATTTAGCATTTGAACTCTAAGCATATCTAAAATATCCATTTCATACATACTTTGAGTTCTTCTAGAATTACCTCTTTCATTTGCCCATTGATAATGGTTTGCCTCCATTTCTTCAATCAATTCTTGGTCTTTTTCCGCCGATTTTGCCATGAGAGCTCCCCCTGCAATTGCATCTATATTGATTTTTGTTTGATAATTAAATCCATTATAGAAGGTTTGAATTATTAACCAATCGGGAAGTCTATGATGTGGACACTTTCTTATTAAGTCCTTGTATCGGTCCCAAGCCTCATAAAGAGACTCTCTTTCGCATTGGTTAAAATTTGTAATATCCATCCTTAGTCTTGCGGTCTTTCCCGATGAGAAATATTTGTTCAAGAATGCTTTGGAAAGATCCGTCCAAGTTGCAAAGATATTTGGTGAATATGCTTGAAGCCATTGCTTGGCTTTATCTCTTAAGTGAATGGAAATAATCTTAACCTTATGGCATCTTTGGAAACACCATTTAGTTTAATTGTATCACATATTTTCATGAAATTAACCAAGTGTGAGTGTGAATTTTCATTAGTATTACCACCAAACTGATTTTGTTGAACCATTTGAATTAAACCCGGCTTAAGTTCAAAGTTATTTGCATTTGCCGGTGGTCTTATAATGCTTGTGTGAGAACCGATTGAATCCGACATAGCAAAATTTCTTAAAGAACGAGTTTGAGGATTAGGATTTTGGTTTACCTCTTCCATGGTTATCTCTTGTTGATGCTCTTGAGATTGAGATGTACCTGAAGTGTCACCAATCTCCTCCACCTTAGCTTGTTCTTCTTGCATTTGTCTTCTTACCTTTCTTGCGGTTCTTTCTATTTTTGGATCAAATGAAAGCACAATTCTTAAACTTCTATGCATACACCTACAAACAAAAAGAAAAAATAATTATTTATACGCAAATATGTACAAAGTTTAGATTAATAAAGTTAGCTTTTGCCTTAATATTCCCTTGATTCCCCGGCAACGACGCCAAAAACTTGACGTGATTTAGATCAGGTATAACAATTATAAACAAAAACACACAAATCAAGTAATAAAAACCTAATCTCCCAACTTATTCCGCAAGTGCACGGGTTGGTTGTAGTATTTGGAGTATTAGGTGTCGAATCCACGATGAATCAAACATGTTCAATTACTAAAGCATTTTTCACCAACTTTTATTATCTAAACACAAATGAAAATAAGAGTGATAGGTGGTCCCTTCAATAGAGTAGATATATAATTGAGAACTTTTGTAGAATTCAAGCAACAAGCCTAAAGCATAGAATCCATTATTGAACCAAGCATGAATGACTTAGTAAGTGTTGTCTTGCTTTATTAGAATCCAATTCCATATGTGTCATAACTACATCTCTCTAAGAAATGACAAGATTTCAATTATTCTCATGATGAAATCTTATGAAAATTATGAATTGTAGTGATTCATCCTAAGTATCCATTATTCTCATATGAATTACTTAAGCATTACTCGTTCATTTTCCATTGTTACATGCATTTCTCAATGTCAAGTAGCAACTAGATGACTTGTTTAAGTTGGCCATGCAAAAACAAGTGTTAATACTTGAACAAACAAATAAACAAATGCAAGCTTAGTAAGTAGAATAATTTAAATCATGTTTGTTGATTCATTAGTTTCATCCATGATCTAGATGAAGCCTTTAGTTCAACATGGTGAATGAAACAACTAAAAGTTCAACTTCAAAGATTGAATTCATGGCAACTATTGAAAGTAAAAGAGATAGAGTTTGGAAATTACACAACCAATATTAGAATTATTCCTCTTCTTTATTCACCTTCAAAAGATTGCACTACAAAAGTCTCTTACAATATTCCTCACTACTCTATTAAAGGACTTAGAGAATTCTACTAATTCTCTACCAAACTAAGTAGGGAATGAAAGACTATAACTATTTTCTAAAACTAAGATTTCTCTCCTCTCCATCCCTTTTTCTTTTTCTTTACAAATGACTTCTGTTTATAGATAAATATTCCTCAAGTCATTTTCTAACTTACATAAATCATTAATGTATGATAATAATGAAAATTTGCTTAGGGATTCCAAATGGATACAAAAGTCTTCATTTATGCTTCCAATGTATTCTCCCACTTGCAGAACCCTATCTTCATCTGAAAATGTCTGCAAAAACTAGCTGGTAAGAGGATGCAAGTGGATGCCCTAGAAAGATCAGCCTGACATGCGATACGCGTCTGGCATCCTGCGTATCTCCAGACGCAGATCTCATCCTTATGGCCCTCACTTGACTTTCTATTTTTGCTGAGTTGGAATTGATGTGTACAAGTATTTTTCATGTATTTCTAAGCATTTTTGGTGAAGAATTGAATTTTTCTATTATTTTGCACATTTGTTCTTTTCAAATTGTTCATCCTACTTTAACTCCTTGAATCCCCATTAAATTTGATTTTCCTTTGCTTTGATTGATCCGAAATAAGTTTAAGTATGATGAACTTGCAATTATAGATCAAAATTGTGCATTAGTTTACTCAAATAAAAATTTTGCCTTCATAAATCCCTAATTTTGGTAAAAATTCTAATTCTTATGACTTGTTGGAAAATGAGTCATTTGCAACCAAAAATACTATATTTATAATTAAATTATAACCTAAAATATATAATAATATAGATAATTTTATTACCTATCACATTGTACTCAGACTCACTAGTGATCCTCAGTGGAGTCGCCAAAATTCTGTCGCGCCCCGAAATGACACACGGTAGAGTCGTTGACTATTGCGTCCCGAAGAGGACGGTCCGATCCGAGACCCTTTTGAAAAGATAATTCTGGAAAAAACCATGCGTGCGTGATAAAAATTGAGTTTTAGTGAAAAAGTGTATTTTAAGGAAAATAGTATTTTTAAAAGAAAAATAAGGCCGGGACTAAAAGTGCGACAGTTTTGATCAATTAATTTTTTGAAAAAGGGTTTATTTTAAAAAAATGGAATCGCCACTTGGTATTGAGTTAGGGTGCACCAAGTCACCCAAAAAATCATTTAAACAAAACAAAAGTAAAATTTTAGAAAAATTATTTAAAACTCTTTTCTGACTCCGATCTACGAAAAATGAGACAAAAAGGTTCGGAGTCACATTTGAAGAAACGGAAGGCAAAGGCTTGCGCCTAAGGCACCCTTTCTACATAGCCGAGGCTAGTTGCGAGGTTTAATCCAAATTTTCTAAATTAACCCTAAGTTCTATCGCGTTCAGATGTATCTAAATGAATGCAAATCCTAAGTCTAAATGTGAGTATTGGGAGGGTCGAAATGTCCCGTCGAGCTGGGCCGAGATTATTGCATTAATTGCGAAACCCGAGTCGAGACCTCGAGGGAGTCACGAGTATGAATGCAAAATGAGATACAAAAGAAAATAATATATAGTAATAAGTGAAGAAAGAATGTGGGTATGCAACATGACGGGTACGGGGGACTAATATCTCGTGACTGAATGTTTCTACTCACGGAGGGGGGAACGGCATGTACGCCACCGCTTCCCACGTGAGTAGGCGACTATTTCTAGTTGGATCACATAAATGACCTGATTTCTAAGTGAAATGCAACCTAGATGTCATGCATTGAATATTTATTAAAAATAGATAATAGATAATAAGATAATAAAAAAAATAATATATATAAATACAAATCATGCAAAAATGAAAATTTTCTAAAAAATTAGTGTGTGAGATGATATGAATGCACAGAGTGCACTTAGTACTAAAATGCCCTAAGGGTCTAGCGTTGGACTAGCCATTTTCTAGGAATTTCCCACTAGCGTTGGACTTGCGGGAAAACGAGAAGCCACAACTAGCGTTGGACTAGTGTGGTGACAGAATAACAAAAAAACATAAATTAAATAGTAAAGCATGGATTAAAAGTAAATTAAACATATAAAGACATATAAAGTCAAGTAGGAGCACGTAACACATAAGCATGACATTTAGATGCAAAATCCTAATGAAAGCAGTAAAACAAATAAGCACGTAAGCGCACAAAAGCAAGTAAACCCTAACTATTACACCGGAGCTCAATTTACAATTTAAAAAGGGGGGGAAATTAAAAATGCCCTATCTATTACACTTTCTATCTAATTACACAGCTAAAATATGAGAAAAATAATCTAACTATGATATTGACTAGCTAAAATACAAAATATTATATTTTTCTAAAATAATAAAAATTCAAAAATTAAACAAATTAAATACGTAAATACACAAAAAAATATGTGAAATAAGAAATAAACAAATAATAATAAAAATAATGCATAAAATCACATTGGAGCATATTGGAGCATATAAGGAGGAAAATAACAAGAAGTCGGGATACCTCTTTGGAGACCCGGTACCAAGGCTTAAAAAACGAACGCACAAGTTAAAGCGACGACTATTTAATAAAATAAAGAGTAAAAATACGAAATACTAACACATTAGAAGAACGTAAATTATTGCAAGTTAGAAAGAGAAACAAAAAAGAAGAGTAAATTGGGGCCAAATAGTAAGTTTAAACAAATTGGGACAAAAATTAAAAAAATCTACACAAGTCTAGGAGCAAAAATATAAATTAACGCAAATTGGGTGGCAAATAGTAAATTCTAACAACTAAAGGTTCACAAAAATGTAAATTCAAACAACTACCTCGACTTAGTTGCGATTAACCAAGACTTAATTGAAAGAAATTAATCCTAAAAGGGACAATCTATAATTAAAGGGGACTTAAATTGCAAATACTTGAGAAGTGATCATGGATAAAATAATATTATCTAAGACCTTAGGGGCTAAAATATAAATATTGCTCCATAAAGGAACAAGTAAAACTAAAACTATATTAGTTATCTAAAACAATTTAATCTATTAATCTACTGACATAATTAATAAATTGAACTAAAATTAGGTCAAATCTCAATTAATCAACAAATTAACTAAACTAAAAAAACTAAAAGTCAAAACAAATTCCCAAATTTTCCTCCCCAAAATCATTTTTCTTCTTTTCTCTCTTTTTAATTCAATTAATTTTTTTCCAAATTTCCGTTCTCCCCTAACCGGTCTCTTTCTCTCATTCTCTCTCTAACGTTCCTCTTTCTTCCTCTTCCTTCTTCTTCTTCTCACTTCAGCTCAATTCTCTCTGCCCTCTGTTTTCTCTATTCCTTTTCTCGGTTTCTCCTATCTTTCTCAATCTCCCTCGTCTCTCACTCTTTCCTGTTTTCTCCCCCCTCACCAGACTTTCTTTCTATTCTTGTTTTCTATCTTCTCCGTTCTCTTTCTATCCCTTTTTTTTCTTTATCTCCCTAGTTCTCTGTTTCCTTCATTCTCTATCCGTCTTTTCTTCTTTTCTTTTTTTTTTTTACTTTTTTATAGTGATGGTGTTGATTGATGGTGGGATTGTGGGGGCTAGAGGCACTATTGTGGTTGTAATTTGACCGGGCTGTGGTGAAATTGGAGGGGGAGACGTGGGTGATTGTGGTGTTTGATGCGGTGGGACGATTGAGGGTGATTGTGGGTGGTTTTGTGATTATTTGCTAGCTGTGGTGGTTTGAATTGGAGGGCAGTGGTTTTGGATTGAATTGATAATGGCTTTGGGTTTTGAGTGGTTCTGTTAACTTGGGCAAGCTTCAGGTGGCGCAGTTGGCTTTGTTTTGGGATGTTCTTTCTTTGTGTAGGTTGTTGGTGAGACTCGCATGTGGCCTTGATTGGTTTGGGTTAGCTAGCTGCAGGGGAATTATGATTGTTGTGACAATTGGTGGTAGTGAGGCCTAGATTGGGGAAATACGGAGGATGATGAGATGAGTTGGTGAGTTTCAATTTGGAGGTGGAGGTTACTAGTGGTGAAGGTGGAGACAGGGGAGGCCTTGATGTTTTGCGGCAACCAGTTGTTGTGATTTTTTTTTCCAGGTTTAGGGAGGCTGTTACGGTCTCTTTGTTCTTGTCTTTCTTGCAGGTGGTAGAGGAGACAGGGGAGGCTTTGAGACTATGACTGATTGGGCTTGTGTTTGCTCATATTGTTTGGGGTTGGACAGGGAAATTGAAAATGGTGACGTGGAAGTAATGATGCGTGGAGGCTGTGGTGAGAATTACTAGTTTCATAGATTGCAGAGATGGCTAATTTATTGGGTAGATGGGCTTGTTTTTGTTGTATTTGTTGTTGTTTGTGCTTTGCAGGTGATGGCTTGTGGAGAGATTGCCGAAAATTTTGTGGTGATTGTGAGGTGGTGATGGGTGGTATTGGGTCGGGATTCTGAAGGTGAGAGTCAGAGACTTGGTTGGGTTGTTGTGGTTGAGGGCGGTGGTGAGAGGATGGCTGAGGTTGTGGGTGGTGGTTCTAGGCAGGTTTGATGGTATAGCAGGTGGTTTTGACATTTAAGATGTGGGCAGTAGGTGATGATGGTGGAGAGAGAGAAAGACGGTGGGTAGAAGAGATGAAGCCCAGAAGCAATAACACAAATCCCGAACAAAATTGAAGAAAGAAATTGAGCAATAAAACTTAACCAAAATTCCAAGTATCAGATTTACACAATAAAAATGGATCAAAACAAAGAAGGAAAGCTAAGAAATTACCTTCTTTAAACTTGAAGCTAATCTGATAATGGATGAACAGTAGAGCTTTTTGAAGTTGGAGATGAACAATAATGGGCTAAAAAATGAAGAAACGGTTGAAGTGTGTTTTTTGTGGTGTAGGAATGTGTGTATTTGATCTTTAATTTTTGGGGATAAGAATGTGTTTTTTGGGTTTTTGATTTTTCTTCCTTCCTTTTTGCTGATTAAAGGGGTATTTATAGGCCACTTGTCTTGTTGAACAAGAATGCTATAAAATAACAAAAAATCCACCGATAATAAAAATATTAATTTTATTTAAAAAAATTTTTAACCCCATAAATTAAAAATTAATACAAAGAACTGATAGCAATCTCTAAAATTTTTAAAAAGAATTCGAAGTAGATTTCAAAAATAAAAGCTAGAGCTTAAAGCTGATAAAAATGCGCTTAGGATGCGAAATGACTATTTTGACCCTGGATAACGAAAATACACAAAAAATGGCTATTAGTCTCAAAAAATTACCAGAAATAAAAAATAAGCTCAAAACACTAGAAAATTCCTTTATGATTCAAAATTGACAAATGAATTTAAATTGTAAAATAACAATTTTGCCCTTGGACAATGAAAGTTCACAGAAAAACAGCTATTAGCCTCAAAAAATTACCAAAAATAAAAAGTAAGCTTAAATCACTAGAAAATGCATTATGACTCAAAATTGACAAAAAATGAATTTAATCTGTAAAATGAAGATGTTGCCCTTGAATCTAGTATTTACAGAAAAATAGTAATTGTCCCCGAAAAATCAAGAAAATTTAGAAACATGAAAATAAATTTGGAACCAAAGATGAGCTAAATTGGTGTTTGCGAGGCAAAATTACCATTTTGCCCTTATGCTTGTAAAATGTAAAAGAATATTAATTAAATCTAGAAAAATCATAAAAAATTAACAAAAATATGTATGAAAGTGAAAATGTGAATTTAAACCCCCAAAAACTAATGAAAAAATATTTATAACTCAAAATTACTGTTTTGCCCTTCGAGATTATTAAAAAATTAAAATTGGCCCAAAAAATGTAAACATGCCCCAAACGTTAGAAAATTAAATGGTGTGTCAAAATTTAATATCTACGTTATCGATTAGTTAGTAATTTATAATGTGGCATGTTGTTAAATAAGGTATTAAGTCTAGAAATGGCTGTTGCCTCGTATCAAACCAGGTCATTGTGTTAAGGGGTGGGCCATCTTTATTTTGAAGAGAAAGTTATCAATTAGCTAGTAATTTCTAATACAACTCGTCAAATTGCTTGAAGTCTTGAGCTTCAATATGAAGAAGCCTTAATAATGGAAAGAGAGGCGTGCAGTGGCTTTCCATCAAAATTTGGAGTAACTCTTAGAAGGAAATAGATTGTACAATTCAGCAAATATATGTGATACATACTTGGGCTCATGTAAGGTCAACTTATGTTTGGGTTTATCGATTGGTAGACTTATAATTAAATCAACTTGGCCCAAAATAGATGATACTTGAAGCATCATGTCAAGTAACGCTCCGTTGAGCTATGAAGTCGAGGATTTGCAAATAATAAAGTTTTAATTATAATTTAATTATTCAAGATTAAAAAATTGAATTGATTTTTGTAGGCCCTTAAATTATTTATTTGGAAAAACTATAATTCAAGGAAAACCAAACAAAGTAAAAGAACATAAAGAATGAGAAAGCAAAGCTTTGGTAATGTGTTCAAGAAACGGACGTCAGGATTTGGAGACTCAGTGTCTTGAGAAATACTTATGTGGACTTGTGAGATCCATGGACTAGTGGATCCAACTATACAGATTGAAGCATCAGGATTTAAGGGACCCTCTGAACCTCGGTGGTTCAATTTCCACCGTTGAGACTACGGGTGAAACCCGTACACCTGGTCCACCTAAACATTGGTGGAGGCAAGGACATAATCAAATTAGAAGATGAGAATTTCAGTTGGACGATGGAATCTCAATAGGATAACAAAGATAGAGATTTGAATTCGTGGTCCGAGGAACCAAAATATGGAACGTCATCTGGAGGCAAAACAAAACCTTTCTTTATTCAAGATGCTGCTTTTTTTTTTTTTTAAACTTCTTACTCACACATAAATAATATAACCCTAATGCACATATGTAAACATAGCAAGCCAATTCCTAAATTCTTATCAAGATAAACTACATGATTCTTTTCTACTTCGAACCTGGAACTTAACAAAACAAATTCTAGACTAATAAAACCAATACCAAATTGACTTTGGTTTAACTACTATATTACCTCCCTTAAATCAAAGTTTTCAAATTTGACCATACAAATCATCTCCTTCAACTAGAGAAATAACTCCATCTTCAATGGTTTCATAAAAAATGTACCACTTGATCCCCAATTTTGCAATTATCAATTAAAATTTGCTTGTCTTCGACTAACTCACAAATGAAGTATATTTTAAAATCAATATGCTTGCTATGCCCATTTAACATTGATTCTTTGACAATTGAATAGTCGGCTATTATCACTAAAAATCCTGGTATGTCCATCTTGCTCATGTTGTAAAAAACCAATCATTATTCTCAATCATAATGCTTGAGCAGCACTACTCACCGCAGCCATGTACTCAGCCTCAACTGTAGATAATGCCACAAATTCTTGTTTCTTGAATGACCAAGAATATACACTAGCTCCCAAATAGAATGCATAACCACAGTTACTCCTTCTTTGTATCATATCACTAGCCCAATCACTATTTGTAAACTCAACAAGTCTAGCATAATTAGCACATGAATAAAAAATGCCATCAGATTGTGTACCTTTGATATATCTCAAAATTATCTTGGTTACTTGCAAGTGAGATTGGTGTGGGGACTCCATGAATATGCTAATTGATATGTGATAACATTACCTATTTTGGTATAGTATTCTATATATGTTTTTAGTGTGTTTTTAGTATGCTTTTAGTATTTTTAATATAAAAATGACTCAAATTCATAAATATTCTCCATTTCAAGAATTTACCAAAAATTAGGGTTTTTATCTGATTTTAAGGTTTTGAGGTGGAGTTTATATTTTGAGCAAATTAATGCACTATTTTTGTAGATTGGTAGATTCATGGATAATTGGATTAGGGGTTCAAAGCACAACTTTTATATTCAAACCTGGAGGATTGTTGTGCTCAATTTTGGAAAAAATCTCATCAACAAATTCGTCATGAAATTATAAGATCAACATCATGAAAAGGTCTTAAGGGCATCAAAGGCATAACCAACAAAAGATATGGTGCAAAGAAGCAA
The DNA here is from genome assembly GCA_024721245.1 of Mitragyna speciosa. Lineage (NCBI taxonomy): Eukaryota > Viridiplantae > Streptophyta > Magnoliopsida > Gentianales > Rubiaceae > Mitragyna > Mitragyna speciosa. The sequence continues at coordinate 24,279,576 of CM045552.1, read as the reverse complement.
TGGAAGAAGAAGAATTGGAGAAGAAACAGTTTGGTGACAATGACACATTTTAATATTTTGGCAATCACTTGGGATAAAGATATTGTATTGAGATGATTCTTATTGAACTTTAAATTTAAGAAAATACTCTACAATTCTTGTGAAGACATCAAAATCTAGTTCTCACTTTTTCATAGCCAAAAATCCAAATTACTGAAGTACATGTGTGTGATGTGAAGCTCTCCCAACCATGTCTCAGTATTTTGGCCATATCTTTGTATCCATAGCTCTAAATGACCTGATTCTTATGGTGTTGGAAATTTATTTCAAATGGCTACAAATTTTATGTTTTGAGGAAAAGTTGATTTGACCATCTTCAGTGTGCAATTTGTGGACCAGTAGACCTACGAATCCCACACACGGATCGCAACCACCTTAAGGTTGGCCAGCTGCAAGTTGGAGCTCTTTTCCCATTGCTTTTCAAGACTTTTTTAGATGCAAGTTGTATTTTGGTTGCTCAAGGGAATATTTCTAAAAACAAGGAAGACTTTTGTGATTTGGAGAATCAATGTAATCATTTTGTTTCCAACTTGATTAGATGAATTTGTCTATAAATAGAGAGCTCTTGCAAGACATTTAGAGCATGTTTTGAGGACACGAGCACTCCCAAAGTAGTTAGTTTAGTAGTTTTCTTTGTAGTTTTATAGCAAATTTCAATACTTGTAAGAAAACTCTTGGAGAACTCACTTGTACTACATCATATTCAACTAAGAAATGAAAGATTGGAGCTATGAAATGAGAATTTCTATCTCTTTCACTTTATTTCCTTACTCAGTTATGAATTATGTTACCATGTTTAACTAAATACTTATCTTAGGGTTAGATGAAGCTAATGATATGAATTGAATGTTATTATACTTGTTATAACTTGTATCGTGTGTTTACTTTTTCATCTATCAAGGTTTAACATTTGTAGTAGCTTGATCACCCGTGGCAAGTCATTTAGATGTTATTTGACATTGAGAAATGCTTATAACATTGGAAAATAGTAGATGAAACCTATGATGTATTCACATAAAAATAGTGGTATAAGTGGTGGATTGAGGTTTTTTAAGGCCACAATTCATGCATTTCAAAAGAGTTTACCATGAGAATAGTTGAACTCTAGTCAATTCATTGTGAGAACAAGTTTTGATTTCATATGGAATTGCAATCCTAAGCAAGAAAAGATTAATATAGCAAGGTGTTTATTCATTCAATCATATTAGTGACAATTAATAGATTCTAAGCCCTATTACTTGTGCTTGTGGATTTCTTTCAATTGTTTTACACCAAGTAGTTGACTTTTCTTATTTTGCACACCAACCATTTGATGTTTTGTCAAGATAACAGAGCAAGTTACTAGCTTTGGTACTTGGTAATTCTTGTTTCCTAGTGGGATTGACCCTAATACTCACCACAACTACAATTGATCAATGCACTTGCGAAACGAGTATTAGGTTGTAAATTTTATTACTTGTTTGTGTTAATTGTGTCTAATTTTGATAGTAACCTAAACTCACAATCACTAATCAACCCAATACAAAAGTAATATCAAATCGCATAGAAGTCAAATATCTAGGACTTCCCACCAATCTCCTAAAGTATGTAGCATCAACAAACTAGCCAATGCTATCCTTTGTTAAATTCAATTTTTCTTCAACTGGGGTCATTATTGGCTTGGCTTTGTCCATCCTGAACGTCTTTAGAATATCACCAGCAGATTTTCTTCATGAAATAAATATTCATTATCCATTTGACTAATTTTAATGCCAAGAAAATAAGACATTAATCCAAAATCATCATCTCAAAATGACTAATCATAGCCTCCCTGAACTTAGAAATCAACTTGGGATTATTGCTAGTAAATATCAGAGCATCCGCATGTAAGCATACAATAAGAATATCACTACCCACATTAGTTTCAATATATAAAATACGCTCATAAAGGCATCTAATAAAATCATGCTCAACAAAGTAAGTATCAATACGACTGTACCTAGCTCGAGGAGCTTGTTTCAAACCATACAATGCCTTCCTCCATTTGTATATTTTATTTTCTTGACCTTTTTTAACATAACCTGCAGATTGCTCAACATACACTTCTTCTTCAAGAACATAATTTAAGGAAGTATACTTCACATCCATTTGATATATTTTTCATGAATTATTAGTAGCAAGAGAAATAATCATGCGAACAGTATCAAGCTTGGCAATAGATGCAAAAACTTCAAAATAATCAATGTTTGCCTTTTGTTTGTACCCCTTAACAACCAATCTTGCTTTAAAGCGATCCACCTCTCCAGTTGGCTTGTACTTGGTTTTGTACACCCACTTGACTCCAATTGATTTCTTCTTAGGTGGAAAGGTAGTCAACTCCCATGTGTTACTATTTTCAACGACATAAATCTCCTCATCCAGTGCTTGAATTCAGTGATCATCTTTGATAGCCTCCTCAAAGGTTACAGGATCACAATCTATAAATAAAACAAAATTCACAACATCCTCTTTAGATAAATCATTATAATTACCAATAACGTAATCCTGTAAACGCGTTGGCATATGCCGTTGTCATTGTGGACGACTAGATGACTGTGAAGGAATAGACTGCATAGAAGATGAAGGATCTCTTAGTAGACTGTTGAAATTGCTCCATTTGTTGCCCATCATTCACCAAAATTAAAGGCATTAGGGAATGAATTGGTGAAAGGCCTAATTTCTTAGACCAATCCCAAGCACCTTGCTCATCGAAAGTGACATCTCTACTTATAATCACCTTCCCTATGTCCAGATTAAATAGTCTATATCCTTTTATCTCATGACTGTAGCCCATGAAAATACACTTTTCTGCCTTATCATCCAATTTCTTCCTGATAGCATCTGGGACATGGGAATAAAGCAAATACTTTTAAGTGACTAATATTTGGTTTCTTACTAGTCCACATCTCTTGTGGTGTCTTCCCAAAATTACATCGTGTAAGACACCTGTTAGAAACATATACAGCACAAGAAGCAGCTTCAACCTAAAAAACTTTAGGCATATTTTTAACATGCATCATGGAACTCACCATATCCATCACAGTACGATTTTTTTCTCTCCTATGCCATTATGCTAAGGAGTATATCTAGCTGTCAACTAGTGCTTAATACCATGCTTCTCCAAAAACTTATCACAAACAGTAAATCGAATGCCTCTATCAGTTCTTAGAGTTTTAATCTGGTGCCCACTTTGTTTCTTCACATACACTTTAAAACTCTTAAAAACTTCACATGCATTAGATTTATTTTTCACAAAATAAATCAAGTTTTCTTGCTAAAATCATCAATAAAAGTTATGAAATATTTACTACCTCCATTGGACACAACCTACACTGAGCATAAATCTGAATGAACTAACTCGAATGGTCTCTTAGCTCTCCAAGCCTTGTCTTTTGGAAAAGGATCTCTATGTTTCTTTCCCAAAATACAAGACTCACAGTGCTTGCGAGAAAAATCAACAGAAGGAAGCCCATACACCATATTCTTCTTAGCAAGAAAACTCAAACTTCCAAAATTCAAGTGACCAAAACGCATGTGCCATAACCATGTATTATCAAAATTTACAGAACTAAAGCAAGGTAAATCATCATAGTTAAGAGAAATAGGCCATAAAAGGACTGTGATTCATATTTACTTTTGCAATTAGTCCTAAACGATCATCAAAGATAGTGCAGAAACCATGTTTATACCGTAAATCTTATCTTTTCTCTAAAAGCTTCCCTAAACTCAACAAATTATGATAAACATTTGGCACATAGAACACATCTGATATAAAATTAGATGAAACATTGTTCAAAGTAATCCCTATTTTTCCTTTCCCAAGAATAGGAACCTTTTCATTATTCCCAAATTTAACAGAACTTTTGAAGGATTCATCTAATTCAATAAACATATACTTATTTCCACACATATGATTGCTACACCCATAATCTATGAACTAATTATTCTTTTTATTTTCTTCAGCCCGATAACTAAAAAATAAAATAGCGTCCTCTCTTTCATCATTATTTTTAGCAACTTTAGCATGCACATCTCTATTATCAGCATTATTAGACCAAAATTCACTTTTATAATTATTAGACCAAAATTCACTTTTATAATGCTCATATTTTTTTGTAATTATGGCACTGAATATTACGTATGTGAGAATAATTATTTTGTTGCTCAATATTATTATCATTACTCTCTGTTAATGATACAAATTACCTCTAACACGACCTCTGAAATTTCCATTGCCTCCACATCCTCTTCCTCTTCCACCAAAATTTTTTGTTGATTTGATGTGTCACCCTTTCCTTTGGACTTATCTGTTTGTGCTGGCAATGCCTTCTCCACCATGCCTATTTCTGCTCCATCATCCAGCTTCCTATTAATTCTTTATTCATGAAGAATTAACGATCCCTACAAATCTTTAGGGATCAAGGTTGATAGATCTCTTGTCTCTTGCAACATTGTTATCACATGATCAAATTTCATGGGTAAAGCATTGAAAACTTTTTCAACGAATGCCTTATCATTGAGATCATGGCCATTAAGAGCCATCTTGTTCTCTATGTGATACACGCAGAATTATGACGGCTTAGAACTCTTGAAAATTGGTTTGAATAACTTAATGAAATTGACCTTGTGGTAGCTCGTCCAACCCAATCAACACAATAGATGTTGCTTGAACAACTTGAAATGCCTAACCTCAACGAATTTCATCCAAGCAATTAGGAAGAAATCAGGTTGGTTGCCTTGAATCGATTCAAGCTTGTTGAATTCAATCCCTTATAGTAATTGCTAGACCTCTACCTATCAAAGGAAGAAATCTAGTTCGAATTAATCTAATTGGACCTAAATCAAACCCTTTGAATAATCCTAAGCTAGTTGTATGATCACGACAAGACCACTCGATAACACCAAGAATAGTTCTAATCCAAGAATCGAAGAAGAACTCTTTAAAAGAGAAACTCAATATTATTAATCACACAATAAAGGAATAATGATTCGTAACAGTAACTTTGCCTATTTATAGGCTTACATGAACATTCTAGAATTAAGGAAATTAAAGTAAACAACTAAAACCAAAACCTTAACTAATTGTAACACTTAACTAAACACAACTTGTAGTGAAAATAGAAGTCTAAATTAAGAAAACTAAATTCTAGAATAAACATAAATCACACCAATTGGCCTCTTGGGCTGGACATCCATCTTCACAAGGCCTCCAAGTTGAATTTTGGGCTTGATCTCTCCTTAAAGACAAATTTGATCCATGGCCAAAAGATGAGCTAGTCCATTTGAACTATCTTGGACCTTTGTACCTGTTGGACTTAAAGCCTTCTTTGAAGATATGTTTAATCCAAAGCCAATAAACCATCTTTAAACCTAATTTCCTCTTTAAAAAGTCATGATCCACTCTTAGGAAATCCATCAATACACACATGAAGGTTGGATGACTTCTTAAACTATTAATTCTCTAATGACCAGCAAGCATGATCTCAAGAAGAGGTAGTTGATTCCTATCACTATGTCTACCAACCTAGAAAAATAAGATTCAATTATCACTAATTTTTCCATGGTGGTAAGTTCAAATTTTCTCTTCAACATCCATATATTATTTTTTTGAACTCTATCAACACCTCGGCACGTTTTTGCTAAAATATCCTATGCCTGCTTTATAGTTTTAGCATTTGCAATTTTTTTTAAAATTTGAGACATCCACTGCTTGATGAATTTGAGACAACGCCATGCTTCCTTGATTCTTGCTATTTTCATGGGCATCTTCAGCAATTTCTGCTTGAACAAATCCATACTATTTATGTGCCTGAGGATGAGCTTTCATCCGGGTCCTCCAAAAATTGTAATTTTTTTTTCCTTTGAGTTTAGGGACTGCATACGTAATATTGACAGCACCTGCTATGCATTCAGTTGACCAAATTCTGATATCATTTTGTAGCCCCTTAAATTATTTATTTAGAAAAACCATAATTCATGGAAAACCAAACAAAGCAAATGAATCCAGAGAATAAGAATGCAAATCCTTGGTAATGTGTCAAAGAAACGGAAGACGGGATATGGACAAAGTCTCGGTGAAGAGAATCAAATTAGAAGACAAGAGTTTCGGTTCGGTAATTGAAGTTGGAATCTCACCAAGAAAAACAGAGATAAGAGCCTGAATTCTAGGGCAAAAAAATCAAAATATGGAACGTCATCCGGAGGCAAAACAAAACTTTTCTTTATTCAACGATGCTGCTTTTTTTTTTTTTCCCTTCCCTTCTTAATCACACACAAATAATATCACCCTAACACACACACACACATATCAAACCAATTCCTAAATTCTTATCAAAATAAACTATCTAATTTAATTCTAATTCTAACATGAAAAGTTCCAATTCTATTCTATTTAACAAAAAAATAAATCCTAAACCAATAAAAAGCCCATGTCAAATTGACTTTGGTTTAACTACAAAAATCTTGATTAAATTAAATTAAATCAAGTCTATTAAAAGTTTATTTATGTTTAGACGTACAAGTTAAAGAGAAAGTTGAGTTTAGGTGCCAAATGTTTGGAGCCTCGGTTTTTAGTCCCTAAAGTTTGGATGAAAGCAAATCTAATACCAATGTTTCAATTTTTCAAAAATTTAGTCCTATTGATTAATTTTGCCAAAATCTTACTGAAATTCAATCACATGATGCTCACTTGTTGATGACCAAATTTTCAAAAAAAAATAAAAAAGAATAAGAGAAAAAATTTTAATCACCATGATTTGTAATGAAAGACAATAATTTGAGTTCAAACACGATAAATTGGTTAATAAAATAGACAAAATCTGCTTGGATATCGTATTTGTATATGTTTTTAATTACAAATTATGGCAAATATTTTTTTTATTTTTTAAAAATTTGGTTACTGGCATGTGAGTAACACGTGAACAGATTCCAGTATAATTTTGTTAAAATCGATTATTAGGACTAAATGTATAGAAAAATTAAAACATTTTGTACTATGTTTGCTTTCGTTCAAACTTTAGAAACTAAATCTACTGATGCCCCAAACATTTAGCACCAAAACTACAATTTTCTCTAAGTTAAACGGTTGATATGTGGGCTTCAAGTAAATTAATTTAATTTATTCAAATTAGACCACTTGGGTTGACCCAATTATTAAATAAATTTTAAATGATTTGTGAGTTATAAGAAACTCGAAGGAATGGAAAATTTCAGAAGCTTTCTTTTTAAGCCAAATACACCTTAAATTTAGGCTATAATTAGGACTCTCCTTTCCCAAGCTAGGGATGCATACAAATACCTAAATTTTGGAAAAAAACTCTACTAAATTCTCAAGAGATTTCTCTCCCTCAAATCCTTCGAGTCCAAGTTTAAATTCAAATTAGAACCCACATTTGTGTTGAAGGCTTGAAGATTTGAGATTTAAATGTTCATGGTAACAACATCAAATCAACCATTTTGTATGTCCAATTCATAGAATACTCCAATTTTAATTCATTAACAAGCCTTTCGGCTCTTGAATTAAATATTTTGAAGAGAATAATTAGGGCATATTTTCTTTTAATTAAGAAACTTATCTAGAGATTGAAAATTTATTTCTTAAATTAATAAATCCTATATTCATACAAAATTTCTTGTCTTTTGATCACAGATACGAAATGTGTGTGTACGATAACTTCCATGAGGCTTTGGTGGCAAAAACTTCGTAAGGAGCAAACCGAATCAACACCTTGCAAATTTTGGTAATTCCTCTACCAGTATCAGGTATGGTAACGTTTGGAAACTAAATTGGATTTAAGAGCTTCAAAATATGAGTATTTTTTCAAAACCATAGTAATGTTGCTTATATATGTCATATAAAACTAAAATATTCATTTTGTATTAATAAAGCCATGAGATTCGATCTGCACGTAGAACTAATCATCTAGAATATATGTACAAAAGCTTAGAAGATTGAGAGAAAACTCAAACCATAGTTTATGGACCACTTTTGTTTAACACGATCTTGTCCATTTTTTCCGTGAAAATTTTGAAGCATATCGTACACAACTGAAAACTAGATTTCACCAGGATTTCAATGGTATAAAATACGTGAAAAATGACTTATGATTATCCTACAGATATGACCGTTTCCAAATTAGCTCATTTTTTCATGGCTTCCTAAAAATTTGGGGGATGGATTTTAAATACCATATCTATGCCACGTCTCGGGTTGAGAGAGTGAACTCCCCCAATGCCTCAAATTAGAAAACCTAAGACTATCATTGGACTTTGCTGGACAAAATAATTCAAACCAACTCATAAAAAGAGGAAAGAGGCCATGATGGTGGCGCATGTATTATATGCTCCATCGCTAACGCAGTCTACTGCGACTAACGCGTCAGGTGGCCCGTGCCTGCACGTTTGGCACTGCAACCCTTTTGACTAGAAATGAATCAAACAGGAAGACAGAAAGAGAAAAGAGAAGGAAATGATTGGGAGGGAGATTTCAGAGAGAATTTAAGAGAGAGAAAATTGAGAATGTTTATTGAGTAACTGCTTACAAGGATTGGGAGGGAGATTTCAAAGAGAATTTAAGAGAGAGAAAATTGAGAATGTTTATTGAGTAACTGCTTACACACATACTGGTGTACATCCTCTTTAGCCTTATATCCCCTGCTAACTACTCTAGCTAACTGATTGACAGTTACATTTTATTTGCTATAACTAACTTCCTAACCAACTCTTCCATGTCAGCATTCCCTTTTGCATCTCCTTCTTGACTCCCAACGACTCCGTTCCATGACAATACCCCTCCCCCTCAAATAAGACTTGTTCTCAAGTCTTAAAGGCTGGAAACTGATTCTTGATGACAGTCAAATCTTCCCATGTTGACTCTTCAGGACTGAGATTCAACCATCTGAGTAACACTTGAGACACTGGTTGCTGATTTCTCATTATAAGTCTCCTCTTAAGCACAGCTTCAAGTTGTACCAAAATCTAATCATCAAGGCCTATTTGAGGTAGCGTAGGCATAACACAGTGGTTGTTTCCAACTCTTTTTTTTGAGCTGGGAAACATGAAAGACTGAGTGAATTCACGCCCCAACAGGTAGCTGCAGCCTATAAGCCACCTGTCCCACTCTAGCCACAATAGGAAAAGGTCCATAATATTTGGCAGATAACTTCGGTTGGCTACTGAGTTCTATTGTTTTTTGCCTATAGGGCTGTAATTTTAGATACACAAGATCACCCACTGCCAGCTTCCTTTCACTCCTATGCCTGTCAGCAAAAAACTTCATTCTTTGTTGGGCTGTTGCCAAGTGATCATGCAGAATTCCCAAAATACCCTGCTTGTTCTTGATCATGTTATCAGCTACTGGTACCAAGGAGTCCAAGTAGGGTCCAAAAGGTAAGTGCCTGGGTGGGTATCCATACAAACCTTTAAAGGGAGTCAGCTAGAGACTCGAGTGGTAGTTGGTGTTGTACCACCACTCGGACATAGGTAGCCAATGCTTCTAGTTGGTAGGCCTATCAGAAGTCATGCATCTCAAATAAGCCTCCAAACATTGGTTGAGTCTCTCACTTTGACCATCAGTATGAGTGTGATATCTAGTGCTAAAGCGAAGCTGTGTCCCCATTAGTTTGAACAACTCTTGCCAAAATTGACTGGGGAAAATTTTATCCCTGTTAGACACAATGACATTTGATAGTCTATGCAATTTGAAGACCTGGTATAAAAAAACTCGAGATACGTGTGCAATTGAAAAAGGATGGGTGAGAGCAAGGAAATGACCAAATTTGGTAAGTCTATAAATGAGTACCAAGATAGTGTCACATCCCTAAGATTTTGGTAGGCTTTCGATAAAGTCTATGGAAATATGAGAACATGCTTGAGTGGGAATGGAAAAAGGTTGCAGCAGATCAAGGTATGAAATATTCTCATGTTTGTTGCATTGACACATACCACACTGTTGAACATATGCAATAATCTCCTCTTCCATCCTTGGCCAATAAAAGATGGATTTAACTCGCTGATAACATCCTTGTTGTCTTGAACGTCCCCCTATTGCAGATGTATGCATCACTTGCAGAATCTACTGCCTTGCATGGCCACTCTACCTACATACAGCTTCCCTTTAAACCTCAAAACTCCTGCTAAATACTGATAATCCCCTCTTTGGTCAGTTGCTAGTATAAATTCAGCAATGGTTTTCTCACATTCCTTATCCCCTTCATAACTTCTGACTGCCTCTTGCACCCACTGGGGTTGAACCGTTGTAAACAGCATTCAATTGCCCTTTGGTTTTTGGTTGTTCCTCCTTCCTTGATAAGGCATTAGCCACTCTATTCTCTATGCCCTTCTTGTATTATATTTTATAGTCAAGCCCAAGAAGCTTAGTTAACCACTTATGCTGTAGGGTGGAATTAAGTTTCTGTTCTAATAGGAACTTTAAGCTGTTTCAGTTCAGATGACAAAATGATGGCCTAAAAGATAATGCTTCCATTTGGTGATTGCCAACACTATAGCAACTACTTCCTTTTCATAAATGGACAATCCCAAATTTCTAGGACTGAAGGCTTAACTCAAGTATGCTAGAGATTGTCCCTCTTGCATCAAAACTGCCCCCATTCCTTTGCCGCATGCATCAGCTTCAATGACAAAAGTCTTTGAAAAGTCTGGTAACCTCAAAACAGGTGTTGAAGACATGGCTTGCTTCAATTTCTGAAAGGTTTGCTTAGCTTCCCTACCCATACAAAGCCATCTTTCTTGAGTAAGTCAGTTACAGGCCTGCTAATTATCCCATATCCTGCTATAAACCTCCTGTAATATTCAGTTAGCCCCAAGAATCCCTTCAAGGCATGATGTTTTGGGGTTGAGGCCATTCCATCATACACTACACCTTCTTTACATCCATTTCTACTCTTGCAAATGAGATTATGTGTCCTAGATACGCTATTCTTTTCTAAGCAAAAGAGCATTTCGACTCCTTAACATATAACTATTGCTGCCTCAACACCTCAACAACTACTTTTAGATGATGCACATGCATGTCCACATTTAGGTTGTAAACTAAAATATCATCAAAAAAACACTAGCAAAAATTTTCTAAGATAAGGCGGGAATATATGGTTCTAATGGCGTAAGGTTTGACCTTAATATTGCGAAGTGCCTAAATATTCACTGTGTCAGTGGCATCTATTGATTGCTTCCACTAGCCTTGTAAATTGACACCATACCAAGCAAAAACTAGCGAAAGGAGTCGTGGGAAACCAAAACCAATGTCCTCCTCCGTCACACGTACAGCCGTCCGCACATAGCTTATGATGATACTAGCTAATGGACTAGGTCTCAATATTTCAGTTTGCATATACTCATGGACCATCTCATCTAAAAATTACATGTCACTTGCGCGACACTCATTCTTTGAACTGCATTTTGGATGGACATTGTGGCATATCACGAACAACGAAACATGATATGTAGGAAGAAAGTTACTAGCCCTGTAGACTGGCCTTTGATCTCATCGTGTATACTCAACTTCCACATTGAACCTTCCAGTGCATTTTAGTTGTGTCCACAGTCCTAACCATTGAAATCGACGTGTTAATGCGAGCCCTTCACCTTCATCCCTACAGCCCAATAATTCAGCCAATCTCAGGCGGGTTAATTGAATTGGACGCCCCTGTCGCGTCCGAAAAATTGCAAAGTAAAAGTCAAAGGGTGCTAGTGGGGTCGCTGCCTGTCGCATCCCGAAAAGAATAGTTCGGTCTGATGACCCTTTCGAAAATAAAGGTTTTGGAAAAATCGTGCGCGTGTGAGAAAAATCGGGTTTTATTGAAAAAGTGTATTTTTAAGAAAAATGGTATTTTAAAAGAAAACAAGGCCGGGACTAAAAGTGCGACAGGTTTGGCCAAATAATTTTTGAAAAAGGGTTTTATTTTATTTTAAAAAATGGAGTCGCCACTTGGTACTGAGTTAGGGTGTACCAAGTCACCCGAAAAATCGTTTAACAAAAATAAAAATTAAAATATATTTTAAAACCCTTTTCCGACTCCGGTCTACGAAAAACGAGAGAAAAAATAGTCCGGGAGTCACATTTGAAGAAAGGGAAGGCAAAGGCTTTCGCCTAAGGCACCCTTTCAACCTAGCCGAGGCTAGTTGCGAGGTTTAATCAAAATTTCCTAAATTAACCCTAGATTCTATCGATGTTTTGGATGTGTCTACATGAATGCAAATCTTAAGTCTAAATGTGAGTATCGGGAGGGTCGAAATGTTCCGTCGAGGCTTGGTCGAAATTATCGCATTAATTGCGAAACCCGAGTCGAGACCTCGAGGGAGTCACGAGTGTGAATGCAAAAATGAAATGCAAAAAGAAAAGAAAATAATAATATAGATAATAAGTGGCCGAAGAAAGTGGGAATGCAACATGACGGGTACGGGGGACTAGTATCTCGTGACTGAATATTTCTACTCATGGAAGGGGGAACGGCATGTACGCCACCGCTTCCCATGTGAGTAGGTGACTATTTCTAGTCGGATCACACAAATGTCCTAAAGTGTAAGTGAAGTGTAACCTAGATGTCATGCATTTTGAAAATGTTGTCAAAATAAGTAAATAAATAATAGTAATAATAATAAAAATCATGCAGAATGGAAATAAAACTAAAGTGTGTGAAATGTAAAATGCACACGAATGCACCTAATACTAAAATGTCCTAAAGGTCTAGCGTTGGACTAGCCCTGTTCTAAAAAGTCCCACTAGCGTTGGACTAGCGGGAAAGAGAGAAGCCACAACTAGCGTTGGACTAGTGTGGTGACGGAATACCATAAATCATGAATTAAACATTAAAGCATAAATTAAAAGCAAATTAAACATATAAAAACATATAAGATCACATAGGAGCACATAACACATAAGCATAATATTCTAGATGCAAAAATTCCTGAGGAAAGCGGTAAAAGAAATAAACATATAAGCACGCAAAAAGCAAATAAATCCTAACTATTACACCGGGGGGGCCTGATTTACAATTTAAGGGGGGGAAATTAAAATACCCTATCTATTACACTTTCTATCTAATTACACAATTCTTGCTAAAACATGAGAAAAATAATCTAACTATTACATTGACTAGCTAAATACAAAATATATTACATTTTTGTCAAAATAATAAAATTCAAAATTAAATAACACAAAAATAAATAAATACTCAAAAAGTGCGTAAAATAAGAAACGCATAAAAAAATTGCACAAAATATCACGTTAGAGCACGTTGGAGCACATAAAGAAGCAATTAAAAGGTAATAGGGATACCTTTTTGAAGATCCGGTACAAATACTTTAAGAAAATGAGCACACGAGTCAAGGTATCTTGGTATAAATAAACAAAACCTAAAACATGCTACTATTGACCAATTGAGATAAGAAAAGAATTCTAGCAAAGAAAGGGCTAAAATAAAATTCCAACCTCAATAGGGGCCTAAAACTAAAAGCCACTTTAGAAGGACTAAAACATGGATTCATATTTTTGTGACAAAATAACCAGAAAATTAAGAATGCATAGCTAAATTGAAACTAAACTAATCAAGTAAGAGAAAAACGTAAATTAAAACAAATCAAGAGAAAATAACTAAATAAATAAACTAAAGACGAAACTGAAATATTAAGACACAATTTCCTAATCTGTTTTAACGGAGTGAAGAAAAATTCACTTCATCAACATTAAAATATCATATGTGCATATTAATATTGCGGCAACTAATGGGGGGTCACATTGATCATTAAGGCCTAAATGAAAGAATAGAACCGAAAGGGGTTAGTTTATAAAATTCAAGAGCCTAAATACGACAAAGAATGAAGACAAATAAAATAAAAAAATAAAAATAATAATAATAAACAAATAAATAAATAAATAAACAAATAAACAAAGGCATGTCGACAGTACTTAAGACCCTAAGACTGAAAATGCCAATGTTTAGCTTGTGATAAAATCATTGAAGTCAAGGGCTACGCTAAATTGAAACCCAAATAATATTGAAATAACTAATTAATCAAATTGGTTAGATGAATTAAGAAAGTCAGATAACGACCAAGTAACCATTATTAACCTAACTAAATGAATAAATAAAGCATATTAGAAGGACCCAAAACCCGAGGCTTCCAAAGCTCCCAAATCGTTATCAGTAAATTATTTTAAGAATCAAAATTCCTAAAACCAAGCATCAATCCCCAATTTGCTTGCTCAGTCCCTTTTAATTAACCATAAATGAACCAAAAAAAATGACTAAAAGAATAAAACCCATGAGAAAACCCAGAACCCAATTGACCGAGTAAGTCTTATTGACCAATTCCTAAAATCACTTTTCTTCCCCTTTTCTCTCAGTCTCTACAACTCTGTTTTTCACTCTTTTCCCCTCCTGCGTTTCCTCCAGCAGGCTCTATATTCTTTCTTTCAATTAAATTCCAGCTCCATTTCCTTGCCCTTTTTTTTTTCTCCTTCTTCTTCTATTATCCCTGATTCTGTTTTCTAGCCCTTCTCTTTCTAGTCCGAATTCCACCTGGTCCAATTGCTCTTCGTTCTATCTCTCCAGCTCTCATCTTGCTACTTCTCTGCTTTCTCTCTGTTCTGGCTCTATTTCTTTCCTGTCAACCCCTCTCTTATCTCGCTTGCTATCTCCTCCCTCTCTGCTGCAACGTTGTTACAACAGCAGGGAGGGATTTCGGTGATGAGGTGGCGAGTGCAGCGAATTAATGGTTGGGGGTTGGATTTTGTGGGAACCGATGATGATTGGGGTTTGTTTGAGGCATGGATGGAGACGCTGTGGTGATCGGATGTAGGAGATGTGATTGTGCAGCGACGGGGATGGGGCTTCGATGACAGGGGAGAGGGCATGGTGGTGATTGAGGGCAGCAGGTGTGGATTGAATTTCTGATGGGGAATTAGATGGATGTGGATCTATTTTCGACCTTGTTTGGTGGTATTTGACTGTTTTCCTGCAGGTATTAGTCTGATTGTGGTGCGTGGTGCAGGTTTGATGGGCTGTGATGGGTGTTTAGGGGGAGATTGTGGTGCTCAGTTGAAGTTATGGTGTGAGGGGAGGGCCACAGAGTTGTTGACGGCAGTAATTTGAGCTGCAATTTGCAGTGGTTTGAGCGCGCTGTGATGGAGCTGATGATTTGTTTGCAGGTGATTTGCATTGGTCTTGCAGGTCTGGGCTACGAAGAATTGGGGAGAGGTTTGCTGATGGTTCGTGGGTGGTGGATGATTGGTGGCGTTGTTAGTTTTCTTCGATGATTGTTGAATTATAGGTATTGGTGGTGAATTGGGCTGTTTCTGTCATTTCAGGGAAGGAGTTTGGTTGATTTGGGGTTAATTGTGCTGTGATTTTTATCGGCATCTGGTGAATTTGGTTTTGATTTTGGTGGTTGCCGTTTGGGTCTATGTTTGGACTGGTCTAGCAGTTGAGCATGCGTTTCTTGTGGCTTTGTGACGGTGGTTCAGGGGCTTTGAGATTGGTTCTGATGGAAAAGGAGGTTAGGGACGGGACTGTGAGTTTGCTTGAATTTGGGTTGTCTTCTGACTGATAATTTTGGAGTTCCGGTGAAATTGGTGGTTTGCATTTGCAGGGGATGGTGGTAGCTGAGTGGAGAAACAGCGGTGGAAATAGGACTGAGATTTAGCTGGGATTGTGAGGTTTGATTGGTTTTGTGTGTGGGTGAGGTTGAAGGAGGTGGTCAATCGGGTTGGTTTCTGGCTTAGAGGGAAACGGTGGAGAATCCTTGATGGGTGGAGCTCCGGTGGAGGGAGGAGGAGACGGTGGAATGGAAGACGGAAAAAAGGAGAGAACAAACCAAAAACAAGAAAACTAACCCAGAAAACTATAATTCCAGAAACAAAAGCAAAACAAAAGGAAAGTTCAGCAACAAAATCCAGGAAAACAAACAAGAACAGCAAACACTGAAAGATAAAACCCATAAACAAATAGGGAGAAGAAAACAGAAACGAAATAGAAAAGAAAGCTTCACTAATATCTCAACTAATTGATCAAATTTACACAAAAAATTCACATAAAAATCAAAGAAAGATAAACCCAAACAAACATAGAACATGTAATTGAGATGTTACCTGTTAAACTTGATGATTGATGATAAAGGACAATGGTGAACAGTAGAATCTGAAGCTGCAAGCGATGAACAGTAGTAAAAAAAAAACGGCGCTGTTGTGTGTTTTTTTTAAGTGTTTTTGGTGTGTGTTTAATCTTCTAGGGTAAAATCAAAGTGTGTTTTAGGGTTTTTTATTTTCTCTTCTTCTTTTAAAAAATCCTTAAGTGGGATATTTATACTGCACAAATCTTAACCTCCAAGAAAGGGCTAAAAGACCAAAATGCCCTTGACTACAAAAATTATAATTTTATCCTTAAAATTTATTTTTCACAATAATAAAAAAAAATCAAGAAAAATGTAAATAATAAATTCATTAACACTAATTCACTTTGCAAAAATTAGAAACTTAGAAACATGTTTAAAATCTAAAAACGAATTTTGGGACTCAAAAACTGGTAAAAAATGAGTTTGGAATGTGAAATGACAATTTTGCCCTTGGATGACAAAATTCACAGAAAAATAGTTATTGTCCTCAGAAAATTATCAAAAATTACAAATAAGTTTAAAACACTAGAAAATACATTTTTGACTCAAAATTGGTGAAAAATGAATTTAATTTATAAAATGACGATTTTGCCCTTGGGCAATGAAAATTTGCAGAAAAATAGCTATTGACCTCAAAAAATTATCAAAAATTAAAAATAATCTTAAAACATTAGGAAAACGCCTTTTCGACTCAAAATTTGACAAAAATGAATTTAATTTGTAAATGACGATTTTGCCCTTGGGCAATGAAAATTTGCAGAAAAATAACTATTGACCTCAAAAATTAAGAAAAATTAAAAATAATCTTAAAACATTGGAAAACGCCTTTTCGACTCAAAATTTGACAAAATGAATTTAATTGTAAAATGACGATTTTGCCCTTGGGCAATGAAAATTTGCAGAAAAATAACTATTGACCTCAAAAAAATTAAGAAAATTCAGAAACATGCCTCAAGAATTTGAAAAATGAATTTGGAACTTAAAATGAGCTAAAATGGTATTCGCGAGACGAAATTACCATTTTGCCCTTATGTTGGTAAAAATATAAAAAATACTAATTAAATCTAGAAAAATCATAAGAAATTAATAAATTCATATAAAAGTAAAAATATGAATTTAAAGCCCCCAAAAATTGTTAGAAAAATATTTACAGATAAAATTACTATTTTGTCCCCCAAATTATTGAAAAATTAAAAATTTGTCACAAAAGTGCAAACATGCCCCCCCCATGTTTGAAAATAAATAGTGTGTCAAAATTTGGTGTCTACAGCCCCCGAACAGTAGATGTCAATGAATAATTGTTGTGATCCTCTTTATCCTCTATGTTTGCATAAAACTTCCATACCAATTCAGGATAATAATAATGGGGCAAACTGAGGATTGGAGCCCATCCTAAGCGTGTGAACATCTCTGTGATATGCAAATGTGCATCTACATTTGGAGCAATGTCTTTCTCAATGATAAATCCATTATACTTTCTGGACTCATACCATTGCTCATTCTCAAAAGATATGAAGCGGTCTTCATCCCATTGACGTTGTGGAGGTTGGTGACTCGAAAATCTACCACTACTCCTTTTGGATGGAGTAACACGTTTGCTAGACTGACCAGTTGTTTTCGTTCTAGGCATGATATTTAACATCAAACATAGCGAAATTAGCACAGATTTAGCATAATTAGATAGAGATATTTAGCACATAAGCATTATCACAACATCCATGCCTTGAACTACCACCTCCCATACTATAGATCTCTCTTCGCATTTGTGAAAATACATAGCATGAAAATATATAGCATGAAAGGTAGGTAATTAATCACAAGAATAAAAAAACAAATTATTAATCCTCTAAAAACAACTCCTAATGAACTCTTACTACAAAGCATGTGCCATTATCACAAGAATACAATAACCTCTAAAGAACATCTCAAAAGCATGAATTCTTGTGATTTTGCACAAATTCAATGGGCACAAAAAGTTCAATAGACCTAGCAAATCCTTCCACATTATTAGACAAATGCTAATCAAGAACAAAATTCTATGGTGTAGTATCAATCCATCTAACAAATAACTCCATAACATTCAAAACCCATGACATATAGAGTGTAAAATTAGCAATTGATGTCAAAATGTTCACCAAAATCACCAAAGAGAAACAAAGGCTGCAATTCCTTATTAACATCCATAAAAATTCAAAAATTAGGGAGGAAATATGAAACACTTACCTAAAAATGAAATTAACTGCAAAGAATACCAGATTAGTCCACAAATTGAAGAAGCAAAACCCCCCTCAATAATGCCCACAAGTCACAATCCTCAATTTATATGAATGGTAACGTCAAATCTAGGAAGGATTCCTCTACCAATCATCCAAGGGGTGGAGTAGGACTAGTGTTAAGATAGAAGATTAAAGGTCAAAGTGGGGGGATTTATGTGTGAATTTGGTGTTGCAGGGAAAAAGATGGAGAAGAAAGAAAGAAATCAAACAAAACAAGGGTTTTAACCCTATTCGGAGTGTACCCGTGGCACGTACCCGCGGCGCGGGTACGGGTGTGGGTACGACTCCTCGAGCAAAACCTCTGATCAATTTACTGATGGTACCCGCAGTGCGTACACGCGGCGTGGGTTCATCTCTGTCGAATCCTTGTCTTGGGTAAGTCTCTGATGGTACCCGCGGTGCGTACCCGCGGCGTGGGTATGGGCGGGGGTATGATCAGAACACTTGTGTACCCTTCTGATTGAATCTGCGACCCAACCCGCGGAGCGGGTACAGGCGCGAGTTCGATCAGAAACTGATAACTTTGATTTTGAACCCCCTCAAACATCCTTTTTGGACCACCCTATCACATTGACACACTTTCAGTCTAAATGTAACACAAAAAACACAAAAGTTTAATTCTTAAAACAGTATAAAACACCATTAACTGACAATAATTTCCGTGCTTATGCGCAATAGACACCTACTCATGCTCACATGGATATCGATCTCATCATTTCTTTTAGAACCTGCAACACCACAAATATAACCAAAGAATGGCTAAAAGACAATATCAAAAAGACATAGAATTAAACTCAAACCTAAGAAATTGACTAAAAATTTCAAACCAATTGTTGGGTTGCCTCCCAACTAGTGCTTTAGTTAAAGTCTAAAGCTAGACTTCTCTATGCCCTTCTTAACGACACTCAAATTCACCTAAGGAGAATACTTCTCCTTTAGGTACTAATTCCCCCGCCAGATATACCTTGAGGCACCGCCCATTTACCTTAAAACTATTTCCCTTGTCAGATTGAATCTCGACTACCCCATATGGGAACACTTGATTCACAACATAAAGCCCAGACCAACATGACTTCAGCTTCCTTGGAAAAAGTTTGAGGCGTGAGTTAAACAATAGCACCTTATCACCAACTTCAAACTTTTTGTGGGAGATATACTTGTCATGCCAAGTTTTAACCCTATCCTTATAAATTCTAGTGCTCTCATTTGCATTTAATCTCATCTCATCTAACTCACTCAATTACAATCGCCTTGAATTGCCTGCTAAAGCTAGATCAAAATTGATCGACTTAATAGCCCAATAAGCTTTATGTTCAATCTCTACAGGCAAATGACACCGTTTCCCATACACTAACTGATACAGAGACATTCCTAACAGTGTCTTGAAGGCAGTCTTGTATGTCCATAAGGCATCATCTAGTTTGAGAGCCCAGTCTTTTCTAGATTTGTTCACTGTCTTCTCAAGAATGAGTTTCAACTCTCTATTGGCAAGCTCAGCTTGCCCATTGGCTTGGGGGTGATACGGAAGAGACATCTTATGCCTACAACCATACTTGAGTAGCCAGGATTGAAATTGTTTGTTATAAAAATGCTTCCCTTCATCACTCACCATGGCTTTGGGAACACCAAACCTATTAAAGATATATCTCTTTACAAACCTAAGTACTACCTTAGCATCATTGGTTTGGGTAGCAATTGCCTCTACCCATTTAGACACATAGTCTACAGCCACTAAGATGTACCTATGATTGTGCAAACTAGGAAAAGGACCCATGAAGTCCATACCCCAAACATCAAATAATTCCACTTCTAAAACCGAAGTTTGAGGCATTTCATCATTTCTAGAGATATTTCCCATTCTTTGGCATTCGTTGCACCTTAGAATGAATTGTCTGACATCTTTATGCATCGAGAGTCAACAAAAACCAGACTGTCACACTTTTGCAATTGTCTTAGTAGTACTGAAGTGCCCTCCAATCTTAAGACCATGACAATGCAAAAGAATATTTTGAACCTCATCTTCTGGTATACACCTACAAATCATCCCATCTGCACAATGCCTATAAAGAAGAGGTTCTTCCCAAAAGTAGTTCTTCAAATCATGAAAAAATTTTTTCTTTTGATTATACCCGAACTCTTTAGGAATTATTCCACTGATTGAGTAATTAACAAAGTTAGCATACCAAGGCGATTACTTCACAGTCAACACATACTCATCAGGGAAGTTCTCTTGCATAGCAATTTGATCATTAGAAGGGATGTAATCTAACATAGAAAGGTGATCAGCCACTACGTTCTCTAATCCCTTTTTATCTCTAATTTCTATATCAAATTCCTGTAACAAGAGAATCCACTGAATTAACCTTGGTTTGGCATCTTTCTTAGACAACAGGTATTTGAGAGCTGAATGGTCAGTAAAAATGATAATTTTAGACCCTACTAAATAGGATCTAAACTTATACAATGCAAAAATAACTGCCAAAAGCTCTTTTTCTGTGGTTGCATGGTTAATTTGTGCTTCATTCAAAATCCTACTGGCATAATAGATCACATGCAACTGACCTTCCTTACGTTGACCTAAAACTATCCCTAATGCAAAATCGCTGGCATCACACATCAGTTCAAAAGGTAATTTCCAATCAGGTGATGCTATAATAGGGGCTGATGTCAACTCAGTTTTTAACCTATTGAATGCACTCAAGCATTCTTCACCAAAGTTAAAAGGAGCATCTTTAACTAACAAATCACATAGGGGTTTAGCTACTTTGGAAAAATCTTTAACAAATCGCCTATAAAACCCCGCATGTCCCAAGAAACTCCTAATCCTCTTAACATTGACTGGTGGAGGCATTTTTTCTATGGCCTCAATCTTGGCTCTATCAACTTCTATCCCATTAAAAGATGTCTTATGGCCAAACACTATGTCCTCCTTGACCATAAAATGACATTTTTCCCAATTCAACACCAGATTGGTTTTTTCACACCGTGTCAAAACCAATTCAAGATTATGGAGGCAATCATCAAAAGCTTTACCTAAAACAGAAAAATCATCCATGAAAATCTCCATAATTCTTTCAATATAATCAAAGAAAATAGCCATCATACAACGCTGAAATGTCGCAGGGATATTGCACAAATGAAAAGATATGCATCTAAAAGCAAAAATTCCATAGGGACAAGTAAAAGATGTCTTTTCTTGATC
Source organism: Mitragyna speciosa (assembly GCA_024721245.1). NCBI lineage: Eukaryota > Viridiplantae > Streptophyta > Magnoliopsida > Gentianales > Rubiaceae > Mitragyna > Mitragyna speciosa. The sequence goes on along the minus strand of CM045552.1, from coordinate 24,257,913 downwards.
CTCAGGTGCTATAGCAATCTGGTTATACTCAGAATATCCATTCAAAAAACAATAAAATGCATATCTAGATATTCTCTTTAACATTAGCATCAAGAAAAGGTAAAGGGAAATGATCTTTCCTAGTGGTATAATTCAACTTTCTATAATCAATACAAACTTTCCACCCAACCACTAGCCTAGATGGAATGAGTTCCTCATCTTTTCCTTTAATAATGGTAGTCCCTCCTTTCTTTGGCACTACATGTATAGGGCTAACCCATGCGCTGTCAGAAATTGGGTATACAATACCTGCATCTAACCACTTCAAAATTTCTAATCTCACAACCTCCTTCATGTTGGGATTAAGCCTTCTCTGAGCTTCTACAACTGGTTTACAATCGTTCTCCAATAGTATACGATGCATGCATATAGAAAAACTTACCCCCTTCAAGTCAGAAATTGACCAACCTATTGCCCGTTGGTGTTTTCTTAAAACTCTAAGCAATTTCTCATTTTGCTCAGAATCCAGCTCGGTACTCATTATAACGGGTAATGTATCCTTTTCTTGCAAAAATTCATACCTAAGATGTTTAGGTAATGGCTTTAATTCCAATTTAGGAGGTTGAATATCAGAAAGAGGTGGTATCCCTTTACTTACTCCTAGATCCTCAAAAGCTGATCTCTTCCTAAATGGCTCTCTATGTAAGGTAATAAGGGGAGTAACGCAGCGAAAAATTTAAAAATTTATTACCTTAGTCATGGATCTCTTTGATGTAATCTATACGATTAAAGGGTGTTTAGCACAAATACCTCAAGCATAGAAGGTTTCTATGCTTCAAAGGGCAAGATCCTATTTGATGAAGGTGTTGATCTACCACGAAAAAGCCCTCCAAGTGTCGAGCCTCCAACGGTATCCACACGAACATGATCTTTAGGAACCTTTGGGCTTGCTTGCCTTGCCTTTTGAGTGCTAGCTCCCTTGAATATCATGAAGAACACAAGAACAAGAAGAGGAGGAAGACAAAACCCTAACCCTTAGGGAGAAGAGGGTGTGGCGTTTTTCTTGGGAGAAAACACGCCTCTCTCAATTTTTCTCTCTCTAAATTTTATCTTGTGTTTCATTCATCAATCAAGAGTCAAGGCATGGACTTATTTATAGATGTAGTATCCTAGTCTTTAAGGAAACAAGAGCAATTGGAAACCAAGAAGGTTTAGGAAGCTTACCTTAAGCTAATCCTATTCCTTTAGGAAACCAATTCCAAAAGGAAACCAAATAGCTTCTTAATTCCTTTTAGGAAACTAATTTCCATCAAGACTTAGAATATTTATAATTAAGTCCTTTAAGTTAATTTATCACATAAATTAACCCCATAAGTATCATATACTTATCTTAATAACAATTTAACCCAAAGACCATGTTCTTATTGTGTGTGACCCATTAGGTTCCATTCACGTTGGCAATAAGTACAAATTATAACTCATTAATTAATTAATTAAGAGCCAGATAAATTAACACTTTAATTTATCATTAATTCACTAATTAATTAATTTGCACTTACTAGATCATGAGTGGCGTCTAGCAATGCATCATGACCACCCAAGTGAATAGGAAAGTCATATGGTAGACTACACCTATCAATGACAATGTTACCGTGTAATTAATATCCTTTCACCACACTATATCCCAATTAGTATAAGAGTGTAGTGCGCACTCTTTAAATGACTAATTAACAATTTCTTGTTCCCGAAATATAACTTTCTATAAAAGTATAACCTTGAAACTCTTTCAAGTCATACTTTCACTTTTGCGCAAAAGATTCTTTAAGTCATATTTCAACAAGTGGCCAATCCGGGATATACTCTCCTATAATAAGGAGTGGTGAATTCTATATCGATTACTCACTATCCTTCCATGCTTCATACTATGCCCAATCTCTACCGTATGGGCTACTCTTTTACGAGCACCGAGCAATAGAGTCAAAGCATAGCAATCCACACTCAGGATGCCATGGTAATCTCAAGTCTAAGGATCACTTACACCATTGCCATTAAGAGTATAATTCATTAGCACTATGAATAGTAACTCTTGGAAGGATCAATCCAATGAACTTGTTCTCTAACAAGCATCCACATACCAGCTTAGGTGTCACACGCCATAGTTGACGAGATCAACTACTACTTACCATAAGTAGAGGCAAAGTATGTGCTAGTCTTCCCATATTAATGATGTCCAATCTCATTAATACTACGACTAGGGATATTTAAGAATATAACTTAATGTGTAATAAGAGTCTCATCATCGTAACTCTTACAATCTCTTATACACAGTTAATATTCTATGGACTTTATCAAATAAACAAGTAATATTAATAACAAGTATTAAATGACAAAGAAAATGCCACATATATAAGTATAACACGAAATAAGCGTAATAAAAATCCCAAAAACTAACTTGGTTTTAGGGCATACACTAACACTCTAGAATCCAGAAATAGTGCCATCTCTCCCTTTTCCTCACTACTTTTCACTTGTGGACCTCTACCTATTAAGCACAACTCTAGTGTGTTACAATCTAGAGCAACTAACCCAAACTCCTCAGTAAGCTCCTCTACAAAGTCTACTGAATAGACGTGATCAGTGAATGAAGGGTACTTAACTGTGTTATTGAAATTAAATTCAACCTCTTCATCACCTATTTGAAACTTAAATTTCCCATTTTTCACGTCTATAATGGTACTTGTTGTGGCTAGAAATGGTCTCCCTAAAATAATAGGCATTTGGATGTCCTCCTCCATATCTAAAATCACAAAATCAACAAGTATTATGAACTTATCCACTTTGACCAATACATTCTCTAGTACCTCCCATGGATGACGAATTGACCTCTCAGCTAGTTGAAGGGTCATGTTGGTCCTTTTCAACTTAGTAAGCCCGAGTTCTTTCGCAATAGTTAAAGGAATCAAAGACACACTTGCACCAAGGTTACATAAAGCTTTAGCAATTTCTAACTCCCCTATGGTGCAAAGAATAAAAAAACTACCCAAATCCTTTAACTTAAGAGGGAGTTTATTTTGGATACGAGCACTACTCTCCTCAGTGAGAGCAACAATCTCATTATCCACTAACTTCCTTTTGCGAGACATAAGTTCTTTTAGGAACTTTGTATAAGAGGGAATTTGCAAGATAGCGTCCACAAATGGAATATTAATATGCAGACTCTTAAAGATATTCATGAACTTTTCAAAATCTGCATTATTTTTTTCCTTTTGCAGCCTTTGTGGAAAGGGTATTGGAGGTGTCTTGGCATTGACCGATGATTTACTAACTTCCACCTCTACTCGTCCCTCTCTCATATCATCCCCTACTTTCTCTAAATTCTTATTTTGAGTGCTTACCCTAACATTATCATTTTTTCTCTCAGGCTCCTCTAATTCCTTCCCACTATGAAGAGTAATAGCCTTTATATACTCATGGGGATTGACCTCAGGTTGACTAGGCAATTCACCTTTGTTCCTAGTCCTAATGGCTTCAGCAAGTTGCCCAATTTTATTATCAATGTTTCTCTGCATATTAGCCATTTTCCTATCCATGTCTTGAGACAACTTTTCAAAAGCTATCTCCCAATCTGGCTTCTGTGCAGGTTGGGCAGGTCTAGGCAGAAAACTTGGCAGGTTAACTGGCCTTTGCTGTGCACCCCTCTCTTTCCATCCAAAATTTGGATGGTTCCTCCAACCAGGATTGTAAGTGTTGGAGTAAGAGTTGTTAGAGGTTGACTATTGAAATTGGCATATTGCACTTGCTCAGTAGAAACACATTCAACTGTTTCATGCTGACCACCACACATAGTGCAACATGCCATGACAGGTTGTGAGCTAGGGTCACTTCTATTTTTCAGAAGACTAAGTACATCTTGCATCTGAGCAGATACTACATTTAGGGTATCATGGTCAGAAATAGACATGGTCGTTCCCCTTCTTTGACCACCCCTAATGTTGGCCCATTGGTAGCTATTGGCTGCCATTTCCTCTATCAAATCTTGGGCTTCCTCTACAGACTTACCCATTAAAGCCCCTCCTGCTATAGCATCTACATTCTGTTTAGTAGAATATGCTAAGCCATTGTAAAATGTCTGTACAATGAGCCACTCTTGTAGTCCATGATGAAGGCATTTTCTAAGTAACTCCTTGTACCTCTCCCAAGCCTCATACAATGACTCTCCCTCTAACTGCCTAAAACTAGTAATGTCCATCCTAAGTATAGCAGTCTTAGCAGGTGGAAAGTACTTGTTTAGCAATGCTTTAGATAGCTCAACCCAAGTGGTTAAAGAGTTAGGTGCAAACAAATGTAGTCACAGCTTAGCTTGCCTTTTCAAAGAGAACGGAAACAAACGCAGCTTAATAGCATCCTCTGTGACTCTATTTACTTTCAGGGTGTCACAGATTTCATAAAAATTTGCTAAGTGAGCATTTGGGTCCTCCATGGCAGTTCTTCCAAACTACTCTTGTTGGACCATCTGAATCAAGGCTGGCTTGATTTCAAAATTATTGGCATTAACCGCGGGTCTTGCGATGCTTGATTGGGTGCCAGTCCCATCAGGCAAAGCAAAATTTCTCAATGCCCTCTGCTCAGCCATTTGCAGTTGTGGACTATTAGATTCAGAGTTTTCTGCTTCAGATTCTAACTCAAGTCCTATACTCCTATCTTCCTCCAATTCTTCCACTACAGGGTTAACACATTCCTTCCTAAGCTTCCTAGCAGTACGCTCTATCTATGGGTTAAGAGAAAGCACTGGCTTTAAAGCTCTATGCATAAACTACCCTACTCACTGAGAATTTACTCCTAAAGTAAAGAAAATAAAATCTAAACAAACATGAAAAAGTGCAGCCTAGATTAATAGAGTACTTACTAGACCTAATATTCTAATCACCATTCCTCGGCAACGGTGCCAAAAATTTGGTAAGGTTTTCAATTAGGCTAAGAAAAGTTTCTTGATACGGTTAACCCACCAAATTAAAATTGCCTAATTCACCTATATCTGCAAGAGGACAGATCGCTAATGAGTATAGGGAACTAGGTTCGATCCCACAGGGAAAAGTGAAGAATTACTAGACCATTATAAAGCTTCCTATTATCTAGATGACCAATTACCACGATTAAAACTAAAATTAATTTGTTAACACTAGACCCTAAAGAAACCAAAATAGAAATGCAGAGAACACGGATGAGAGGAATATCTAGGACTTAGAATCTCTCATGATCTAAGATAAAGGAGCAATTGTTTCAATTATGCAATCTCATTACTTTACCTAGAGCCCAATTCCAGATGTACCTAGCTTTTACTCTCGTGATAAACTAGCGATTACCTCCCTACTATACCCCTCCTACTTCCGTGGTAGAGATTATAGCACAGGTTAATTTAGCTATATGAATCGATCAAAACTCACCTAGGAGTATCACTACTCTCATGTGAAATACTACCTAGACTTCAATTGTTCTATGTCCACTACCACTATCAACTCTCATTGAATAATAGTAATTGAAAAATTATAATTGGTGATCAAGCAATTACAATTCACTTAATCAAAACAATGAATAAACAAAGTAGTTCAATAGCATAAAATCACCAATTACTCCATATCCCTTACAATCACAAGTTCATCTAAACCCTAGATATGCAAATTAAGTACTCATATTTAAAGCAATAAAAGTAAATTCTTTGCAATCAATTGACATCAAGATCAAAGGCAAGAAATGTAAACAGAAAACTCATTGTCTTTATTGCATCATAAAAACCACAAGTTGCTGCAATTCTCCTCTTTTGAGTAGTACAAATGATCCCCTTCAGATTAGTCTCTCCACATTCATTTATCTAATGCTCTCTTTTTAGATCTATGGAACTACGGTTTTAAACCTTGTTCCTCTCTTTTGTTTTTACCCTAAAAACTCTCTAAAATAACCTAAGAATGTACTCCCTTCAGCGCAGGCTTTTTCTCTGTTTTTATCTCCCGAAATGCCTCAAAAGTGTGCATCAACGGCCCGAACCCGCAACTGTACCCGTGGCACGGGTACAGGTGCGGATTTACCAAGCGGACTCTCTGATCGTACCGGCGGCGCGTACCCATTTCCTAGTACTTCCTCGTTTCCTTGCCTTCACCGTCCGAACCAAGGACTTTATTTCCTCCACTTGCTGTGCTTTTTCCACTGCAGCTTCATAAGTTTCTATGGTGGCGGCGGTAAGGGCATCTTGAATTTTCAAATTTAGACCCTGAATAAATCTTCTCTTTCTCCGTCGTTTAGTGGCCACTAGTTCTGGGGCATAGCGAGATAGTTTAGTAAATTGAGTTTCATACTCAGCTACACTCAGTACGCCCTATCTGAATTTTAAAAATTCATCTTCCCGTTTCTCTTGTACTCGCACGGGAATATATTTCTCTTTAAACTCTCTGGTGAAGTTGGCCCACGTTCTCGGGGTCTGATATCTTTCCCACTTGGCGTTTATTAAATTCCACCAAGGAGTGGCAGCACCTTCCAACTGGAGCACAACAAATATCACTTGCCTTTCGTCAGTATATTTTAGGGCAGTAAAAATTTTCTCAATAGCTTCTAACCATTTTTTGGCGATTTCGGGATTTGGGCTGCCGTTGAACTTGGGGGGGTTAAATTTCTGAAACCGTTCTAGGGCTACATCCTTCCCTACTATTGGGTTTCTATGAGGACCACCAGTTTTCATAGCTGGATTCTGTCAGTTTTCAAGTTGAGTTAAAACGTCAGTCATTCAGTTTAAGACCGCAATCATTGGGTCAGCCCCAGAAGCAGGATTTACGCTCGATGTAATGCCTTCGTCCCAGTCTTGGCGACGGGGACGTCTTCTACCGCAACCTCGTCCACTCATAACTTAATATTCTATAATAACATTAATGAATTATTTCAAATTCCACGTAATAAGTGACGAAATATATATTTCAAAATGCACAAATTCAAGAATAAATAAGGAAATCAAGTTTTATGCCAAACAAAGTCACATATATATATAGGCAGTTCAATTTACACATTTTCAAAAGTTCACATACAAAACATATCACACATACAAGCATAACAAAACTAACATAAGTCTTTGTACATATTTCTATCTAGTGATCTAATCTAGCTAGGCCGATCCCACCGAGCTCACGTCCCTAATGAGCTCCCTCTCTGACTCACTCTTAGGAGCCTCCTCGGCCCCAAGAGGTGGATGCATGGCCTGCCCTGGCCCCATAGGCTGAGCCATGTCTCGTACCTCCCCCAACATATGCTTTACCATCAAACCACACTCATCCACCAGACGTCTAGTGTGATCCCGAACATGCTGCACAACGCGTGTGAATCGACCATGCGCCTCCTGGTACTGCCCTAGAAAAACATCAGTCCTCTGTTGTTCCTCCTGAACAGCAATCTCTAGCTCTCAGATCCTTTGAGCCTGAGCTCTCACTATCTCTCTCAACTCCTGAACGCGTGCCCGGGAGGTGTCACCCTCGCGTGCAGCTCATCTACTATCCTCGATCAATGAAAGTACAACATAATCGGGGTAGGAGTACGTCCTCCAACACTCACATGCTGGTCGCACTCGGTGAGCAGGTGAAAATGTACGGTAGGGATGTCCCGGTCCCTCACGATAACGAACTATCGGTCTTCTACGATGCTCATGCTGTGTCGGGGCCACATTGACTAGCTGTGATGCCGGTGATACCTCACCCTGACCGCTCTTTGACATACCTACATGTTCCAAAAATAAATCACTCAGATCTAACCCAGTAAGACTTAATAATAATCAATACTTAAATATCACAACTCGAAGTCAAGGTTAGAAAATTAACTAGACCATTCTCAAACATATTCACATAGGCTTTTGGGCACGGGAATTGGGATTTTATCACTCACAACTTAGGGTGATCAAGCCCAAGAGTAACTAACTCAAACCCTAATTCCTACCTAACACACTAACACCTTTTTGAACTAAAAGCAGGATTCAAGCCTAAGCTCTGATACCAACTGTGACAACCCCACCTTACCCAGAGGCGCACCAAAGGGTTTAGCGGACTGCCTGCCTAGCTCTCGCCAAGACTCAAGTCAAGCACTCACTCAGAACATCCAAACATACTTAACCCAGAATAAAATACATTCATATAATTTAACTCAAAGGTACAAGTGTCACTACGAAGTTTACATGCCAAAATATACATATTATTTACAATAATAGTCTAAACAATTTGGCTATCAAAATATAAAGAAAACATCTATTAGTTCCAAAACCTGCCATCCCAGCTTTAATATTATAGAAATCCTGGTTAAAGAAAATAAATAAAAGGGATGAGCTATAACAGCCCAGTGAGTGCCCAAGTCATGCAACCATACCAAGAATCCATTATTTTATGGAATAATATAATTAACAGGTAAACAAACAGTGCATGAACATGTTAATTAACAAGTAGTCAATGGCAGATACAGGGCTCAACTACAGGAGCAAGCTCAATCGCAGGAGGAGCAAGTACCGATCATGTAACCATGACGTTAGGATCAAGATAATAGCTCAGGTCCTCGCCAAGGGTCATACCAGTATTAACAAGCAAGTACCCTAACCACCATTCACCTTATAACCTCTGTACAAGCTACCACATCCAGGGAGTAATCTCGACCTTGGAGGGCCAACAAGCAAACAAGAAAGTTCAATCCAGAGTTGGCCTCTTTGAGGATTCTCAACTCAAGGGAAAGAACAATACGCCCTAAAACACCCAGCACCTTATGTCCTCCCAAACACGACCGGGTTGACTATTTGTGAAGTAACGGTGAAGTTAGTCACGGAAGTCTCAAGCATAAATAACACATTGGATAATGAAAGCATGTAACACATTGCGGAATAGATGTGATAAAGTACACATTCTTCCTCACGTAGCACATTTCATGAAATAATAAGTACAAATATAACATAACATTTCATGCATCATGCACACATAGAGACACTCACCTGGAATGCCTAGGAAAATATTTTGTAAAATGGTCGAAACTCGCTTTCAGGTTTTGAAATTCAAAAGAAACAATCTAATGAAAACCCAATTAAAACCCTAAGTAAATTAGTAAAAAAGCTTAAGAAATGACCCAATTATTTTTAGAGTTTAGGTTTTAGGGTTTTTAGGGTTTTAAGGTTTAGGGTTTTGAACCTAGGGTTTAGGGTTTTAGATTTAGGGTTTTGGTTTTAGGGTGTTCTTGTTTTAGGAAAATTTAATTCATTAATAGATCATTTTCTAAAAATTTTTGCACACCAAATTCCCTAAATTTAGAGGTTTAAAATTTCACTTGTCATTTTTCTTCTTTTAATTCTACTGAAATTTCGGTATCATCTCCCCTTAAAATCGGACTAACTCAAAATTTTACCTGCAAGAAATCAACCAACCAATCCAATTTCCAACAAGTTCTATAGCTTTCATGTCTCAATCAAAGCCAATTCCACTCAAAATTTCAATCAAATTCAAGATTTTAACTCCAAGATTCTTCAACAATTCAACACATAATACATATTATTTCAAGGTTTAAATACTATTTACCAGTCTATCTAACCAAGAAAACACTTAATTAACAAGTAAAACTTCATATCAAAACTTAAATCTTCAAGTTTAATAACAAGTATCTAGTATTAACGGGCCAGACGCAACAGAGCGACAGCCCGGGAGCGGATTCCCTACCGACAGGAGGACAGGAGACGACCATCTCAAGGCACATCACGACCTATAGGCAACACCGACGAGACTTGGGAAGGCAACCCGATTGGGAGTAAGAGGATCCATAGTACCTGCAGCCTCCCGGACTTCATATTCATCATTTTTTAAAGCGGGGGAAAGGATCTCTTTTCTGCAACGGAAAAAACGGAGCAGATTTGACTTGGCACAACCTAACGATAGATCCAATACCAATGATCTGTGCCTATAATGCATTGCTAGATCTCTGCTCTAGAAAGCTATACAGGCAACCCGTGCGCGAACCATACCAATCCTACACTCCTTTCTACTATTGTTTCTTTGTCACTTCTTGGAAATCACAAAGAGGATTTCCGTTTAGTTTGTCTCTATCTCCTTATTCACACCCAATATCCTTTTCTTACTTAAATTGCTTATTGAAATATAGATTGAAGCCCATTGACTAGCAAGGGACTACGAGCTACTGGCACTAGCCGTAAGAGCAACAGGAGTTTTATTTCTCATCCGCTTCCTAGCTGGACTTTCTTCAAGCCAGGAAGAGCAAGAGTACCGCCCTAGTCGAACGGAAAGAGCAAGAAGGATTGAAATCATGAACTCCTTTTCCTTTATTATTAGTAGGAAAGTGTTAGTTCAATCAAGCTTTTGTTCGACTCGTAGTATTTCTCTGTCAAAGTTTGTGCTTTGCCTCACTACATAGGGGAATCCTATTTTACGGTTGACTTCCTGATCGAAAGCTGCACCCTAACCTTATATAACAACTGGAATTCTAAACCAGAAACAAGTCCATGACGGTCCTTACCGCTCACCCACACCCTTGCTCACTTTCCTTTTCCTGCTTGAGAAAGGCTTTCCAATTCAAACTCAAACCCCTCCTAGCTTTCAAGGAAGGAGAAGGAAAAAAAGTAAAGGAAGCGATGTAGCATTTTAACAAGAATCCGATCTAAATCATAGAAATGGGAAGTCCCTTTTTTGTTCCTTTTTTCCACGCCGCTTGCCCAGCCGAGTCTCAGAAAGATAGTGGTGATCACGTAGTGCAACAGGCAATTCTTAACTCACGACACGTCAAACTCGCATAAAATCATAAGTTTCATCGAAGCCAGGGTAATTCCTAGATTCCCATCACTTCGGCTACCGAATATCGTGTGGATTCTTTCTCCTATCCATTTCAGTTCAAATCCTTACTAGTAAATGCTCCCATTGGGAGAAGCAGAATAGAATCACAGACTATGAGAAGATTTTGGATTGAAATTCTTTCTTTCAGTAAACTACCTGTCCTTTCTCTACTCGCTGCCTACTCTACTCGTCCCTTGCCGATCCGTAACAATGACTGGCAGCAACGTAACTCCCATGTCGGTAAGCTACGTGTCCGGCCACCATCATATCTTTGCATTTCATGGTGACATAAGGAGCCTTTGTATGTGTATAGAATTCGAATACCTTATTGTCGAAATAACCATGGGGATCAAACTAGGAATCATAGATTCGCTCTTCTTCTCGTTAAACAAGGGCCCAACTTGAGTTGAGATCTATGTCTGAAAGGTTAATAGAATAGCTTCTCGAAGCTTGTTGGCCGCTTTCCTCTTAAGTTTATAGCAATATCAGAATCTTTTTTTGCTTTTGCTTGAGACGAAGACTCAGTTCCATCAATACAGTGTAGGTTTTTACTAGCCTCTTCTTTTCGTCTTTTCTTTATTGTATTAGTTAGTTTGTCAAGTACTGTGAAACTGGCCGGAGAGAATCGATTTTTCTGTCTTTTTCTATCACCAGTATAGACCTTGGAAGCTTTCCATTCCATCTAGAACAGAGATCGGAAATCAAAAGAATCTCAATCAGAAAGTATTCGACTTGAATTCCATCATTCATCCCTTTCCTGGGTGTAGGGAACACTCCACCCTCCACACTAAGACTCCAGCATCGATGAATTTATCATGAGATAAAGAAAGCCAGAACAAAAGACTAGAGGTGAATCAGAGTTGTGAACTAACCTCTTCCTCTAAGTCAGTAATGAAAGAAAACAAGTTACATTTCCGGTAAGACCTCTATGTTGAATAAAGGACCGAGAAGTAGTAGCCAATTGCCTCGTCTTGGTCGTCTTTATATAATACATTCTAGATTAGGAAAAGTTTTCTTTGTCTCCACCCGTGGACTAAGCGTTCTCTTTATCGAAGATCCTTTGGGTTTGCTCCATTATTCCTCTTAGATTTGATCCATCACCATTAGGTAGTGCCTTCTTGTGAATGCTAGTCAGCTACCATCCTTGATATAGGTTCTTCTCCTGTGCTCCTGTAAGAACTCCTTCCTATACCTGATGCGCTTTTTATCTTTTTGAGTTAATGCAAAGACATAATTTGCCAGGGCCGAGGATTCTAAAGTTGAGAAAAGTTCGAGAGAACGGTTCATGGCTCAAAAAGAAAAATATTGATGTACAAGTCAGATGATAAAATTGAGTATTGCACTAGTAGATACCCTTTGAAGTGGAACTTTGAAGAACCTTATGAATATGATGATAGAGGGTTTCTCCATATCAAAGTACAGATTCTTATTGTCCAACAAGGACATATTATGGGGAGAGTTTTGATAGTGATTGTCGTTTCTCTTACTTTTCCTTTACCTATGAGCGATGATTTCAACCTGGCGTCGACCCGCTTTCTTTGAGTCATTCAATCACTCGAGAGTACTTTTTTCTATCGCAATCTCTTTGGTTTTAAGTCCACACGGATCTACTGATTTTTATGTACTCTCCCTAGTAAGGAAGGATTAGTCCGAGCCGAGTAGGCAGAAAGCAAAAAGAGGTTTTTGCACGCTAAAGGCTTTGTTTTGTCCATTTCTAGGCATCTTGACTTTTTTGAGTCTCGTCTGAACAGTGGCTCCTTGTCAATCGGCGATAGTTTAGTTGATGCTCTTCTCCATGTTCACTCTTACCGCAGGATGGGCGTATTTCAGAGCGCAAGATTTGAAGATTTGCAAGAATGAAAAGATAGGATTGAATGGAGCAACTACCATACTAATTTACGTCATTTCATAGCTAAAGGTTGAAGCACGCTCCTTACCAACAATCCAGCGTTTCGCCGGAACACACCATAAGTTGGAAAAACAACCAGTTGGCTCCTCGCCACTGCACATTAGCAAAAAAAAGTGAGTGAATAGCCAGCCCCATGCAAGTTTCTCAATCGGTTTCCTTTATCCTGTTGTAGAATACAGGAAGGGTCTTTAGGATAGTAGACTCAATGTCTTAGCTAAAGGAGCCTTTGTTACAGTAGGGAAATTTATATTCGAAATTCTCCGCACGAAAGCGAGTTATTCCTTAGGGGGAACCCTTTTTTAATTAAAGGTTAAGGAAGCATCCTATTTAAATTAAAGCTAAGAGTGGCTATTAGGGATTCATGCCTATCTTATAGTCCTTCTCTCTGGGCATCAAGTCAAGACTGACCCTTTCAAAGGTTAGTATCTACCTCCCTAACAGGGCATTCAAACACAGGAAAGAGCCAGGCAGGGGATAGCCCTTTTCCACTTATAAGAGGATCATATCTCTTTCAACTTGAGGAATCAGAGCTTCTGAAAGAAGAGACAATAGCAGTTATGCCTTTTTCTAATCCTGGATAAGCAGCTAAGAGCCTTTCAATAGCGCAGCGGATCCTGCTAACATTAGAGACTCTACTCAGTGAGTTGCCTACCCTCTCTAGTGTACTAGTTTAGTTAGAGGATGGGACGATAGAGCTCAAATCAATCGAATACCATTCGTGACTTGACCTAGAGACACTAGGATCAGTTGGTAAGTCTCATCCCTAGCTTGGCTACTTTACTATAGGCACTAGGCTATGATTCGATCTCGAAAGGCTTTCTCTTTTGTTTCAAACCTGGAGCAAGCAGCCTATGAGGAAGAGGCGGAGGTTTCCAGCTCTGAGATTGGTTGCTAACCAGAGGATTTTTTTCGCTAAGGAAGGCTTCCGCTCCAGCTTGGTCAGTGACTCCGGGCCCTCCAAAGCAAAGAATCTCCGAGTACGGCATTCTTGAGAAAGACTAGTTACACTTTTCAAAGAGAACTCCTAAGAGCAGCTGCTTTGATGCCGAAAATCAGATTCTAATGAAATTCTTACTAGCATTGGCGGCTTAAGTGGAAAAATGGTCCTATCCTATAATTAGGAAGCATCTAACTTGCTAAGCAAGAAGTCACACAGGAAAGTGCTAACATGTTAACAGCTCGCATCAATTCCTTGCTTACTTTGTCCTTCAAGAGTTGAAATGCCGACATGTCTTACAAGACATTGCTCAGGAGGCCCTGGTTGCACAACTATTATGTAGTCCCGTCTACTCTCCACTAGTGCATGAAGTACATGTGAGATGGCCAAGCCTTGGATGAATGGAATCGGCCTTTTCCTATTTTTGTACACCCGCTTTCAAGCATTGGTTCCATGGATGGGACCAGAGATGGGGAGAGAAGTAACAGGAGCTTCCGAGCCTAGTACATCTAGTTCCGGCCTATTAGGTGGGACCTAAGGTTCTCCTTCCCGGCCAAATGATTGAATTGAGTTCCCGGCTTGTGGCTTTCTTCGAGTGCTAGCTTTCTAACGTACTTAAGTGATCTAACAAGAAAGACATCTTTCCTGGCTTTTCCTATAGTACCAAGGACACGGGCAGATCCATTGAGGTATATCTTAACAAGGCCAGTTCTCACAGGGCGACTGGGGAGATGGACATTGCAGTTGTCAGAATTTGACATCTCGGTTGAAAGACCAAAAGCACTCAAGGGGCAGCCTAAGGAAAAAAGAAGAGGTAAGCCTTTAGCGCGTGCCAAGCCCTAGCTTTCAAAGAATATCTATCCTTGCTCTCAGTCAGTGCGTAATGCCTGCTTTTTTCGACAGTAGCCGATCTGTGCTTTCTAGTGAAAGTAGCAATTCCTGTCAGTGAGGGATGGAATTTCTTATTCTACTAAGATCTTTCATCTTCGCTCATATCTTATATAAGCATTTCGGGTTCAACGAGTAGGGTAATCTATGGCTCTGTGAGTCATACATTTAGGTTTGAAGGGCAAGGTACGTCTCTGCGGTCCAAGTGCTTACCCAACCCACATACATCCCCTAATAGGTGCTCTCCCCGCTGTTATAGTAAGCCTTGCTATTCTTTTAGGAATCTCCACTGCTCTTTCACGGCTATCGCTCTTTCTGGCTTTCCCATTCGCCCATTCAGGAGCTCTAAAAGGGATTGAAGGTACTTAAAACTTGGAAATAATAGCATAAGTTCATAGTAAATACCTCAATCAAGCTTAGAGCTTTGCTTAGGAAGAAGAAGAGCTCACTTTCTATGGTGGAAATGTCCAAGAATTGGAGTGAAAGTTTCAAGAAAATGAAAACAAAAAAGAGGAGAGAGAGAGAATCAGAGGGCCGGCCAAAATGATTGGAAAAGAGAAAGAAATAGGCCAAGAAAATAGAAAAGAAATAAAGAGAAAAGTGGGAAAAAGTGCAACTAATCATAGCAAGACAAGAATTATCCTAGGGTTTAGATTTTTAACATAATAGCTACTACTTGGTTAAATATGATTACTATAAATTTTATTCACTTATCTTCCTAGTAATTTGCAAGCTTTATGGCACAATTTTTTAAGCAAAAGAGAGAAGAAAAGGGAGAGAGAGGGCCGGCCACAAGAGAGAAAGAAAATCAAGAGAATAAGTGAAAATTTTTTTTTGGTCAATATTGAACTAAGGCTCAATTGGTCAAGGGTCTAGAAAATTGTAGAATTAGTTAGTCAAAATTAAACACTATTATAAACTAATGGTCCAATGAAGTTAATCCAAATTTAGTACTTAGGTGTCTCACTTAATAATGAAAGAATCTTATTTACTTAACCTAATTAACTTAAGAAATCTTCCAACTAATAAATCAAAGATTAACACTAAACTCTAAATAAAAGAATTTCTCTTTTAAGTGCATTTTCGGTTTTCCTTTTTCTTTTTCTTTTCTCTATTTTTTTTTCTACTAATGGACATACATAAGTTACATAGTTTTTGTATGAATTTCTAGGGTGTTACAATTTTACTAATTGTTGGTTTGTTTATTTTGATTTTCCATAATTTAGAATATCTAAAACTTGAAGAAAAACATTTAACACTTAGAATATTACTAGGGTTGTATTCTTGTGAAATTTGATGTTCACAATGTATATTGGTAAACGAATTCATTATTTTGTCAATAAATTATTTTTATTTGCAATTGTAAAAAGCATATTTTGTTTTTAAAAATTCATGAGTTGGTATATGAATTATTTAACATGCAACCATGAATGATATGGTCTCAAATATACACAGGGTTAGTTTTTTGGTAAATTAAATTGAATATATAGTCCCCCAAAAGTTTATTAGTTTACTGAAAACAATTTAAACAATTATAATTTAAAAATTTCAGGTGTAATATGGTTCTGAATCTAGCAAACTTTCCTTTACACAGTTATATTTTTATTCTAATTATTTAATTTGAGTTTTACTAATGAAATCAAAATATATATTGGGGGAATCTAGATATTTTTGGTGCATTGCTACGACTGCTTTCAAACAAGTAGTTGCTAATTTAATAATTGATTGAAAGGGAAGAGGTCATAGAGGTTTGACCATCAGACATGACGGAACGTAAACAAAGTAACAGTGTTCAAAATTGTCGTGATGATGAAACTAATGAAAACTAATGTATTCTCGCATTTATGTTGCTGAGTGGCACGCAAATTAATTCGATGTATAATTATGAAGAGTATACTGTTTTTTTTTTTTTGGGTCAAAAAATCCGAATCGAATTATGAAGAGTATACCACGACATACATGTGGTCGATGGATTTCAAATGTCAGTTCGATATCGTTTTTGCCACTAGGCTGCGTGGACTGACTCTCAAGTTTGACCGTAATAAAAGGGCATTCAAATCATAACGTGACACGACATATGACGTATAAGGGCTATGTCAAATATAACTAGGCAGGCCTGGGCCCACCATTTTTAATTCCTTTTGTAGCCTAAATTTATTTAATAATAACAATTTAGAAACAAATTAGCATCAATAACACTGTTGTCCATTAGTATGAAGTAAAAATACTTTTATTTGTCACAAGAAGTTTGTCGATTGAGAGTTTTAGATGTTGCTTGCTATACAATGAAAATACAAGCGTTTTTAACTGTTGCCTATTCAATAATCTCAACAAATATTGTTACTAACATACACTATCCAAATTGTGTAAGTTTAAAAAATAGATATAAAGGAAACGCTAATGAATGAAGAGATTCATTTAGAAGCAAGAACGGAAAAAAATAAACATATACAAATAAACCAAACATGTGTACCTAAAGTTAAAACTGAAAATATCAACTCAGAATTGACCGAGTATTGCTAAAACCATATTCATAAATAGTTAGCATTTTTCACATTTCTTGCATCATTTCTATTACACTAATCTATAGCAAAATAATCAGAAGCGACGAAATTGTCACATGGAAATGAGATATACAGAACCATAGTAAGCTCTCCCAAAGCTGTAGTCTTATCTATACTTTACACAATGTACAACCAATGTCAAGAAAAATGACTCACCCATGAAAAAGTAAAAATGGACACGTTTTACTTAGCTTTCGAATTTCAGTGCAATGCATGTCTTCGCGCATTTTCCTTGTCTTAGCAACAACAGCAGAATAACTCGCATCTAAAAAAATTTACTCATCTATATAAATTGAGTTTCTTCAACCTCGTAACAATCAATAGATTGCACAAAAACAAAACCATGAGGTTCCCTTCTACAGAAAGCATCATCAAAAGGATTGAAATTGCAATGTATAAAATAAAATCATTTAAAAAAAAAGGCAGATCAATGCCAGCAAACTAAATCATGATATAGCTTAAGTACTTCCTATATCTCTAAAATTAAGTTAAAGGCATATGCATCACTTTTATAAAAGAAAAGTTCCACACTGGTATGCAAAGAAGCAAGAATAGGAATAGTTGATGTTTTCTTCTGCATTCAAGAATGCAATCAACTTGAAAAGCTTGCAAAATAGTTGAAATTTCTAATATACTTGAACATATGATGCATTTGAAATCAGTTTTTTTCCATAATTTGAAAATTCTCATGCTGCTTACACTACAAAAAAATAAACTTTTCGTGACAAATTTTTCGTGACAATAAACATATTTGTCAGGAAAAATTAAATTTTTTATGACAGTCTGTCACGCAAACACTCTTCCAAATGAGCTTATGTTTTCAGCATTCCTATTTGTCAGGAAAAGTTTTCCCACCCCTCCATTTTTTCCCACCAGTTTTTTTCCCCATCTTTTGAACCACAAGAAACAAAAAAACACTGATATCAGTTTTCTTTCTCTTTCTCTCTCTCTCTCTCTCGCTTCCCTTCTGCTATCTCCATCCTCCAGGTACTTATACTTTCTCTTTCACTTACTCTCTATTGCTGGCATACTCCCAATTTCCCTCAATCTTAGGTGCTAATTTTGACATTTTTCCTACCCACTTGCTATAAAAAAGGTTAAGCTCTCTTCTTTTTTTTTTTTTCTTTTGCCTAACCCCTACACCAGGGGGGACGCCTCTCCCAAGCTCTCTTCTCCTGTGTACACTTTCATGCACTATCTACACGTGAGATTTGGTGAAGAGCAATTCTTCTTGTTTTTGGGACTAAAAGATTTTGGTAGCTGTTTCAGGTAAATGAGGAAAAGATTGTATTTTTTCCAATCAAACAGCATCTTTGTTGATTTTTAAGAAAAGGATAAGTTTCTTTTTCTTGTTATGAGTTGAATTTTGTAACTTGTCTTGTGGATTCATTGTTTTATTCTATTGATTTCTTCGATGGTTTTTGTCTGAATCTCTCTCCTATTTTGGGTTTTTTTTTTTAATTTTGGGGGAGGGGGCATGTTGGGTTGGGTTGGGTTGTTGGAAGAATGGTGAGTTGAAGGGGAAAATATCTTTAATAATGGAGCTGTTTTGGTTTTTGAAGTTAAATGATATGAAGTTCAGATTTTGCTTGTTTGAATTCATTTAGGAAGGTGATGATGTCTTTTTCAGGTTGACAAATTTGGAAATTTCAAAGTTGGCCTTTTTCTTTTGAATTGTGAAAAAGAAAAATCGATACAAAATCTTGTGACTGATGTTCCTGGAAGAGTTGATGTTATGCAATATTTTCTTTAGCTTATTATTTTGGAGAAGTTCTGCAGTCTGGTCATGGTCACTTTAGTGTTATTAGTCAAAAGTGTCTCTGTATTATACTCAGTAAAGTTCCCCATCATTTTGATTTAGGCAGATGAAGCATAATTCATAATCGAGCAATATTTTGGCGTTAATTTGCTAGTTAGGTCAATATTATATTGTCAAGTGCATCATACATGGTAATCTATAAGTTATCGTCGTCCCTTGCCTTCCCACACATCAATCAATTACATAGCCATTTGTACCAAAAACTGAAAAAATTCATTGCAATAAACAGCATCTTACGGCCATCAACTCTACGTATAAAATTGAAAGGTACACAATATTGTTCATAGGTAGCTTAAGTATTTATTTTTGGAAGTGACGATATAAGAAAACACTCCAAAAGATATAGATAAAAATCTTGAGTCATATGCTCATACTGTATATAGAAAACAACTGAATAATGCCACGAGCATAAAATTAGTACAATGATGGATCAAGTGGAAAACGGTAGATCACATGGCACCAACAATATTAGCTTTTATTCTAATAACTAATGTAGTATATATATTCATGGAGCTGCAATAGTAACTCAATTGGTTGGTGGTGGCTTGTGGGGTGGATAGTAACCATGAGGTGGTAGTGGCCTGTAAACTCTTGGTGACAAAATTGGATTACGTGATACATATTTTAGGCTAATAGTAAGGGTCGCAATTTGGATTACGTGTGATGGATTGAATATTGTTTGGAGGTTTAGCTAAAGTTTAAGTTGAATGTTGGAGCTGGATGTAAGATAAACATTTCCTAGTTGGATCCCTTAGTAGGAAAACTTTTGTGCCTTACAATTTTTGGTTAATCTCAAGTTCTTTGATGCTATATTTGGTCAAGTTTTAAGTCAAAGATAATTGGTACGTGAGAAATTTATTGGAAGCATGTTTTTGCACATTAAAGCTCAAGAGAGAACCGGCAACTCTCACATGAAATGGGATTTGAATTTTGTGAATGTTTCTCTTTGCAGTAGACAATCTTGCTTGAAGAGCTCTTCTTCTTGTTCAATTTTCAATTTTTCCCAAATTTGCTACTAAACATAAGGTTATACACTAGTTTTTACGTACTATAGGGAGTGGGTGGCAATTGATAATAAGATTTATTGGAGTTTGTGACTTTATGATTACTAGTTACTAGCTAGGCAAGGGGTGAAAGGGCAACAATATCTTGACAAGTTTGAAAACTTGCTATTCTTATTATTGCCATATCTTTGCTTCATTGTTAAAACTAGAAAACAATCCCAAAAACTTGCATGATTTCATATAGGAGCATAGTGACTAGAGAACAAAGTTAACTCACGCTAATTGAAAGTAGCCTTTTTCTTGTCTCTTCGATGTTGGCTCCTCTTATTAAGTATAGTAAATTCCTAGGTTTTGTACAACATACCACAAAACCTTCTGCTTTGGAACATATAACTTTATCTATTTCTTGCTCATATGTCACCAGAAGCACACTTTCTGCAGTTGAAGCTGCAGCATCTGGCTGCAGAAATTTTGGCAAAAACTGCAGATATATGCAATAGAAACTGCTACAGAAATTGCAGCATATTTGCTACAAAAACTGCATCATATTGCAACATATTTGCTACAGAAATTGCACCATCTTGCTGCAGAAACTGCTGCATATATGCTGCAGAAATTGCAGCATATTGCTGCAAAAACTGCAGTAAATTGCTGTAGAAACTGCAAAATATATGCTGCAGAAATTACAACATTTTGCTGCAGTAAATTGCTATAGAGACTGCAGCATATATGCTGCAAAAATTGCAGCAACAACTGCAGTAAATTGCTGCAGAAACAGCAGCATACATGCTATAGAAATTGCAACATAGTTGCTGCAGAAATTACAACATCTTGCTGCAAAAACTGCAGCATATATGCTGCAAAAATTGCAGCAAAAACTGCAGCATACTCGCTCGCTACAAAAATTGCAATAAATTTCTGGAGAAACTGCAGCATGTATGCTGTAGATATTGCAGCAAAAACTGCAGAAATTGTAACACACTAGATTTTGGGCTAATTTTGTTCAAGTTTGGGGGATAAGTTGAATATTGGATTGAAATAGATATTTTCTATCCTTTTATCTAGTCAATTAATGTATGGCATGAAAACATACGAGTTATGCTAAATATAAGCTTTTGTAATTGATTGGTTGTTTTTTATCTACAGCCTTAATGTCGTTGCAATCCAAGATTTTAAAGGATCTCAAGAAAGAGTTTTGTTGCAATGACAATGTGTGAAAGACAGTGCTTTTGGCACATATTGAAGAATTTCTTTATTTTGATATCATCTATCTCTATTAATTTGGCATTGTTGACCATGAAATTGAAGTCCATCTTTTGATTTTACCATATGTTATGCATATGGTAGTTATTATCTAGGGATACCAATGTTTATATTGATAATTGTTAAATTTGGTGATATGTAAATGTTTGACAATTGACAAGTTTAGATTATGTGGCTTGACTTGTTATGATTCTCTATTAATGATAATTTGTGATATTTTGCTTGTGTAATTTTATATTTTGTTTGGATCGAATGTCTGAATAGATTATATGGTTACTTCATTATCAGGTTAGACTTATAATCGCCAAATGATTAAATTGAAAACTAATTTCTTATAGTGGTACAGCATTTGTCATTAAACTTTTGAGCAAGTTTACAATGTATTACCTTTCATGACGACTAAAATTTTAGTGACACAGTCTAGGTTCTTTTTTGGCAAAAATTTATCCGGGATACGAGGTCATTTCCTGACTAAAAAATTTGTCATTATTTGTTTATCTGACGGTGCAAAGCACTTTTAATGACGAGTATTAGGAGGACCTTTCCTGACGGTGAATTCGTCACTACTACTTTTCCTGACAGTGCGTCACCGAAAAACACTTATGCTGAAGGCTTTTGCTGACGACTAGTCCGTCGCTATTACTTTTCCTGACAGTGCGTCATAAAAAAAAAAGACTTTTGTTGACAACACTTCTACAAGTTGTCAGGAAAACCTTTTGCCGACGGCGTATAGGTGACCACTTTTCTTTGACAGCAGGGCCGTCACAAAAAATTTTCCTGACGAAATTCTTAACTTTCCTTGACAAAGTTCGTTGTCACTAAAAACCTTTTTTTTTTGTAGTGTTAACAATCGATCTTTTTCATCATCAAACTTTTATTGATTGTTTAATTTTATAGTTTGTCTTGATAAGTAACAATCTTCTTTGGAATATTAACACCTCTGAAGGACAATAATTTTACACAATGATCAAAACTCAATTTAAGACCCATTTTCGTTACAATAAGGAAATTTATAATACAAATTACAAATTTGTGTTCTAAATCACTTCATGTTTAACTAACTATATACCAAGATGAAATGATGAACTTATATAGACACAGGAATACAAATAGACTGATCACTTACACAACAAATGCATCCTCAACTGATATGTGATAGGCCCAACAGTCTCTATAGTGCCCTGAAACAGAGAATTCAAAAACTTCGCAAATATAAATAGTCCATTGTAACTATTGCATGAAAGTTATACAATTTAAAGCATACTTCTACATGTGAACTATCAGATTTGCCTCATATCTCCCCATGCTAAATAGAACAAAAATTTTTAACATTTTATTAAATGGAATTTGGAGAAGGCAAAAACTAGTTTACTACAATGGTACTTTGTAGACCAATTATTTTAGATGGTTTTTAGAGCTATACTTTTATCACATTAGAAGGATAAAGCTAAGGAAGTGAATTAATTGCTACAATATTTAGTATGAAACTCATTAGAGGAAATTATCAAACCATATGACATTTCGGTCCTTTTCAAAATTTTTAACTCCTCCAAAAATATCAAATCTTTTTAATTATATACAAAAACAGCATTGAAAATCAAGGATTATATTAATAGTAGCACTATATTTGACAAGCTAAATTATTTTTATTGAGATAAATCCAAGAAGATTTGGATTATATTAGTTGTAGCGTGACACACTTCAGCTTCGTATTGAGAACACAACAGGGACTAAAAACATCAAATGGAGAATCAAAAGGCTCACTAAATATCAAGAGAAATAGGAAAATCATGAAAAATGGACAAACAACGAACAAAAATTTAATGTCGTGGACCTCTAAGTGCAATGGAGCACCATCGGTAACCTGCAACATAGGACCAATTTTATACACAGAATATGGTCTCAAATAGTATCAAAAGCTTAAATTAAACAACCTAAAATTTTGAAAATAAAGTTCACCAGTAATACGGCAGAAACCAAAGAGTACATCAACCTTCAAAATTAACCAGAATATAAGAAAAAAAACTTTGTGTAGAATCGAACAATATTTTGGTGTCCCGCGGGTGGACCTACAATATAACCCAAAAAAAACCATATTTATTTTACAATGAACAACAATAACTATATAACAATAATAATAAGAGGAAGAAGAAGAAAAAGATGACGATTTTTGGGTGGAGAAATGGGAGAAAATGAAGAGGGGGGTCTTTAGAAGAGCAAAAGGGAAAAGAAATCGCAAGATCTTCTGAGAAAAGAAGCTTAAGGGATGAGGGGTCAGTAAGAGATGTGCAAGCCCAATCCCACTAAATTAGGGATTTGGTGCAGTCTTAAGTACAGAATCGCATGTTTTGGAAAGAAAATCAGCCGGGTGACACAACTTTTGCTTGAGAACACAGCGAGCCACACAAATAACAAATAGCCCATGAACACTCTTTAGTCTATCCAAAACAATTTCTGAAAAGCAGACCAGCAATTTTAGAAAAATTTCTCATCTTAACACGTGGCACATCTACAGTGTTTCAATTGGTTTTTCTATACTAGTAAGATATACGAGTCGAAAGGCGGGGGACATAATCATACTGATAAGCAATAGATTTAGGCAATGATCCAATCATTTCCAAGAGACAACTCTCCATTCAATATATAGAAAGAGCAAATAGTGGATGCCAATTCTCTGTTAGAATTAGAAGAGAATTGCCAAGTGGCTGCTATTTCCAAAGTGTGTTAACTATTCCCTCGTTCTTGCAGAGGTTTTATATTTAAATGAAAAAGAAATGCAGGTACCACGAACATAGGTGATAGTTTTGTGCGAAAGAGGATATTTATCTCGAGAGGAAAACGAGTTGGTAAGGAAAAACAAAACTAAGATGTCTTAACTGCAATTGTGGTTGATTGAGACATTATGCCTGTGAATGTACCAAACTGTGGAAGATGCTTTTTGACTGTATTTCTTGTTCTACTCTTACGTATTTTATACTGTGTTAGTTGCAAGAATCTCTTCATTCTTGAAATCAAAATTCAAGAGCAACTGACCATGTAATGAGAAATTATGTTGAGTTTATGGAAAATTATCAAACTCAAGAGGGCAGCATAAGATTTACATGGGGTAATGATTCAACGGTGATGTGTTAGGGATACAAAAAACGAGTATTTTATCTCCATAATGTACTTTGTGTTACGAAACTTCGATAAAAGTTTTTTATTCTTTTCTTAATTAAGTCAGGTTTCCATATGATGTTTGAGATTGGAAATGGATATTATTCATAAAATATTTTACTGGGGGTAGATTTTCATTTGCAATAGATTTACTTAGATATATGTGGCCAATGAATTTAAAGGACGGACATTGTAGTTATACATGTTTCAGTCGTGTCTATTTTTTCCTCCCAAAAGTTTGAAGCATTATAGCGCTCTTTACTGTTATTAAATGAAATTGAGTATCAATTAGATAAAGAAAATTAAAATGTTGAGAACCAACCGAGATAGAAAATATCTATCTCAATTTTTTAAGGTAAAAGAATAATCAAACAATTGATTATCATTGATGTTCTACCACCAAAATAGAGTAGTTGAGAAACGGAATCACACTTGGCTAGACATGGCTTGGTCTATGAAGGAGGTAGCATATGTTTCTGTTTCCGATTTGGGCAGAAGCAGTTTTAATTGGCAACTATACACTAAGTTGTTTGCCGTCTAAATTAATTCTTTGCAATGCTTATGAACTATCAATAAAGAACCAAATTTGGATAATCTACTACCTCGTTATGTCTGCATAGTCTATTAAATTAATGTACAAGCAACTATTATAAACAATACTTTCTATTTATGGATTCTTCCATAGCTCACTTCCATGGGCGAATGTAGCCTAAAACACTCCTTTTTGACTAATGTAGTGGACTATATCATAGATCATTCAGAACACATGAGATCCTCTGTGCCACTTTTTTCAGTGCCAATGAGTATCATTCACAATGAATTGTCACATTGCATTCACACTTTAATAATTATTTGACTTATCTAAGTATGAATAGGAGGTGGCAAATTCTTGTGAATGGTACTTAATTGGCATTGGAAAAAATGGCACTGAGATTCCCAATTGCATTCAAAAAAGGCTTTGTATATGCTATGTTAATTAAAGCTAATGCATAATGGATAAATGGAACGATTGAAGATATGAAGACTACAAGGATTAATGAAGTTTGGGACTCTGGTTGATATTTTCCTAGGCAAAAGTCTATGATGAAAAAATAGGTTCTCAAAATCAAACACTAGTCGAATGGTTCCATTTAAAGATATTGGACTCGAATTGTAACTCAAGGTCAGACCCAACAAGAGGTTTTCCCGGGAGGAAACCTTCGCTAATGTTTGCCTTTTTTTGCCTTATTTTGATTATCATTGCAAACTTCAATTTTAACACTGCACTTCTCAATGGAGAACTAGGAAGATTTGTATGAATCAATTAGTTGGCTTCATTGTAAAGGGTTAGGAGGTCAATATTTGCAAGTTCAAATGACCTATATCTTGAAGCACGCATCCAAACAATGGTTATTGAGATCGAGGCATCATTACTCATGAGTTCAAAATGATCGAGGAAGACCATTGTGTGTATCTTAAGGATACTAAACGAAATTTCTTAATTTCGTAATTCTCTCACATTATCAGTAGAATGAAACTTTCTTAGCTAGAAATGATAAGGAGATGATTGTCACTGCCAGAAGTAGTTACTCTATTTTTTTAACAAACTGGAAATGATTAGGAGATTGTTGTCACTGCTATAAAAGTAATTACTCTTTTTTTTAAACAAAGGATATGGGCGAAGCAAATCAGGGGCTTGGAGTAAAGCGTTTTAACAACTGTTCATAGCAGTTTCTTAACTTGTCACAAAAGACTTGTCTTAACAAAATTCTTGAACATTTCCAGATGCATGTCCATTGATATTCTTCTGTCTGATGGTGTATCTTTGAGTCTCAAGAATTTTCCTAAAACTTCTTGTGAAAAGTAGATGAGCCATTTTCCATATACAAATCTAGTTGACAAATTGTTGTATGCCATGATGTGAACACTGTACGACATTTGTTATGCAGTTGAATTGGTTAGTCAACATCAGAGAAACCATTGTTTAGATCGTTAGAAAGCTTTTTCCTTTCTTTCAAATCTACTCATTCAAAATACTTCTTTTCTCCAGTTTGTTCATTTGAAGTGGATTCTTGAATTTAAATTCATCAATCCAGACAAACCATATCTAGTTATACTAGCTGTAGAATAACTGCAGTAGAATCTTGTAATGCTATGGGAATGATTTCATATAAAAAAAAACTATATTCATTTCAAGAAACAAATGTACACTTAGATGTAATAGTGTAATTCTCGTTCAAATCTAGCGTATAGCCAAAAACAAATATTTTAGTTTCAAATAAAAAAAACCACAGACTAGAAAGAATTCAAGACAAAATAATATTATATGATTAAAAAATTAATTTAATGGATGTCTAACTTAAACATCGATATAATTACAAAATTGAGGCCAGCCTAAACACAGGTATGATTTTAAAAAATGTAAAAATAAAAAAGAAACATGGGCATAAATACTCACAACTGAATACTAATGCCAACAACAAAAATTAGAACTTTGAAGAAATTAAAGAAAAAGGTGGATAAAAAATGTCTAAAACCCACCTAATTTTGGAATTCTCATTTAGGACCCTTGAGTTTTAGAAGTTTTTACACAAACTTCCTTTATTGCACACCAGATCTTTCTTGAAAATTCTATTATTTCCCCCGCTTCCTTCCAGCCTTCATTATTGAGGAGCTTAGACAATATTAATCCCTCACATACGGCTGGTCATGATTTTCATTCATTTTATTAAAACTTCTCTTTAAAATAATTGAACAAATTAAAAAACACATAAATTATGCAGCGAACATATAATAAATGGTCAACAAAATGTTCATTTTCATTTATGGCTCTTCTTTTCGGAAACATGTAGCATACAATGGAGATGCAAAAAAAAGTAATGCCTAACAAATTTGTCTTTATAGAAAAATACAATGCGACTAAACCAAAAATTTGGTCGCTCAAAATTTGCAAAACGCAACACATGCAAAAATTTACAATGCACTCTCTCAATTCCCTTCTCCCCCCCCCCCCCCCCCCCACAAAACCCAAAAAAAAAAAAAAAAAACTCTTTCCTCTTCTTCTCTTCTTCCCCTCTTTCCTTCTCGTTTTCTTTTTTCACCAATGCTGAGTTATGACTTGGTCGACGGAGAACTTCGAGTGAGGAATGATCTTTTGGAAAAATCCGCCTCTGATTTTTGGAATATGCCAATTACCTGAGGGCAGATGTGATCTCTACATTGCCTTGTACGTTTACTACAATTCTTTCAGAATATAATCAATTGCGATAAATATTTACTCTCACATTCTGTACCAAAAATTCCTCAATCATGTTCTCAGTGGGAAGACTTGTTCCACAGGTTTGAAGTTAGGTCCCTAAATCATTAGTCAATAACTGATGGCGAATAAGGTAAAGGTGAATTTAAAAGTAATGGACACATAAATAAAGAAAAATCATAAAAATACATGCTTGAAAAAAGTAAGACAAAAATATTTTTTAAACCACATGATTATTGAAACTTTATTCATCTAGTAGTATGGTGCTTGACTTGACCAGTCAAATCTTATCTATCCTATACTTAATTTTTCTCAACACTATTTACAGAGCATTATTTGGTCTAATGGTCTCTCAGTATGTGGAAAATTTTTCATTGGAACAGTTCGGACATGGGACCGCACAAGTGCCATTTGGTACAAGTTCACGGTCTGAATAAAAAAGATAAAAAATAGACGGACCAGATTGAATTAACAACGCCAAGTCTTCTTCCTATTCTAATGTATAAACAGGAAAAGAAAAAATTGCCCAAAAATTACGTCCTCGGTTTCTTCCAAAAAACGATAGAGTTTTCCAATTTTCAAGGACTTGACGTGCAGATTTCACTTTCAAGGAAGACTTCAGAAGAAACTTTGAGAGTGGATTTGAGATGTAGTAATCGAAACTTCTTCCATTGCCGCTAACAAACAACCTACCCTAAAAAAACATTATTGAAAGTGAAGACCTTATGGTCTAAATCATCTTGATTTTGATGATTATTAACCATACGATGAAGTACACTAATGTGTTAAATGAGTGATCATTGTAGGTGGAATCAATAAGTACAAAAATAGGTTATCTGGACGATCAACCGGACCCACTTGTTGACGTTCAGACTTCAGCAATTGTGCAAATGAAGATAGGCAGAAAGTATGCGGACGACCATCTGGACGCATCTTGCTGAGGTTCGGACTCCAAGATATACTCAAAATGAAGATAGGCAAAAAGTTTGCATACGACTATTCGGACGCACCTTGCAGACATTCGGATTTCTCAATCGCACAAAAAGCATTCTGGGCAGAATGTATGTGGACGAGGGTCTAGACAAGGTTGCGGACGTCCGGACCACCAGAAGTGCAACACATTGGTCATCCGGACAAAGGTCCAGATGCGAATTCGAACGAGCCTTCGGACGCTCGGACTTCACTTACGGACGTTCGGAACAATGTTTTGTGTCTAACGACTAGTTTTTTTAGCTTTCCTGTTTTGACCGCTAGGATCACTTTTAGCCTCTTTTCTCACTCTTATAATTACAATGTTGTATAGATATGACAAAAAAAACTTTTTACCTATATTTACAAGTGTCTAAGAGTGATTTTTGTGAAAAAATACTCTCGTTTTGGTTCTTTATTGTAATAGTTTGTGAGATAAGAGGTTGGTTTGAGTGCTTTCAATTGTGGTGTGAGAGTAATTTAATTGTAGCTTTGAGAGAGTTGATTGGGTAATTCTAAAACTTCTAGGCACTATTTGTGGAGGCTAAGTGCAAGCAAAGAGGTTGTTTTTGGCTCAACTAGAGCCAGGATAGTTAGTGCAAGAAGTGATCCTTCCTTTGTACAATTGGTCATGCTTTACCAAATTGGAAAAGCCTCTAGTGTATTGAAACTCCAAGTTGGTGAACTTGGGAGTGGACATAAGTACTGAGTTTGGTACCGAACAACTATAAATCCGCTTTGGGACCGAACCACTATATGCGATTATTTAACTGCTCAGTTTAGCAATCTCCCTAGAAAAATAAAATAGTATAGTAATGTTTTATTTCTTGATTTTTTGTGGTTCATGATTGTGAACATAGACCTTGAATTTGAAACCCATTGCTTAATAACATCAACAAGGAGGACAAGCAATATAAAGTTCATGTATAATACTGGAGAAAATGTAATATGAGAAGTGGAAACGGTCCATTAATTATCACTAAATATAGACTAAGAGCTCGGGCGTAAGGAGATTTTGATAGATCCCCATGTGACTTTATTCAAATGCTAAAGAAAATATCCATATGCATACTTATATTTTGTAGCTTTGCCATTCTTGTCTCCTCCATAAAAACGCAGACTACTTACCAAGGTCCCTATAGATGTTGTTCTCCAGAAGATTTTTTCAGAAGAGATGCTGTTATAGCATGTACTTATGAGATAAAAGGGTAGTTAAATAATGTGTCTAGAAATTATTTTTACAAAAATTATCACACATGATTGTATGTACAGGTTCAACCAATTTTATGTCAATTACCTCAACTTTGTCTCCATTATTTTATATGTCATTGCTTCGAATAGTATAAAAATCTATCGTTTTAACAAGTTAATATCTATATCTGAACCAAGGAAAGAAGAATAAGTCATCATCTACTTTCAATTGTGCAGTGAGGCAAGAGTGCAATTTACCTCTTAAACTGTTATTCGCCAATTATAGCTCCTCAAGCACCTTCAAATTCCCAATTTCACTGGGTATGTTTCCAATAAAGTCGTTATAAGACAAAGATTGTAATACCCGGCCAAATAATGGATTTAGGTAAATTATTTATGTTATTCTTAAGTTATTTTGGGCTTATAGGGTCATTAGTTTAAGCTTAAAAACCTAAGAGTTAAATAAATAGTTAGGGTTCATTAAGTTCAATATATTCTTCTCTTCTAAAGAGTTTTAGAGCTTTAGAGAGAGAAAGTCTTAGAGGAAGGCTATAACACCTTAGAGAACATGGGGAAGCTCAATTTGCTTCTGTTTTGGGTGGTTAAAGATAAGATTTTAAGCTTTTTTATGGTTATATTGCATTTGGGGTGGTTTGGGGATGGTTTAAACACAGGAAGAGAGAGGAAAAAAAAATTCGGCAAGATTCCGGTAACCAAATTAGTGCCAAAAGATTCTCCTCTTCACCACGTGTCTAACCCACTTTACGCATTTCAATTTCATTAGGTAGATTGATAGAAATCAATTTTTAAAGTTTAAAATCCTAAGTTTTCATCATGATAGATGGGCCAAATTTCGACGCCATAAACTTCCTCATCGGTGGTGGTTACTGGTGGATCTTGGGTCGGTTTTTGTAGAGGGACATGAGATCTTTAATTTGACACCAACCACATATCCATTGCCATTCTGTAGAGAAAGATATGAAGTTGTGAAGTTTGTGTACTGGAAATTCGAAAAATTTTCAGATTATATTGTGTTTTGAAACCTATTTTTAGTGGTGGTGTATCTCACCTGCCTTCACAACTTTTGGGCAAATTTATATGAAGTCTTATTTGGATATTGAAAAATTTCAGAAAATTCAAAAAATGATTTTTAATTCCTCCTTTAGGAATTTTACCTATACCAATGGGTTGTTGAATATGGAATGAGGTTAAAAAGATCATGCATTGTAGTTTTTTTTGGTAAATCTATAGTTTATTTATTTGTGTTAATATGTCTAATTTTAAGATTTTGAGCATATTAGTGATATTGTTGAACTTTGGAGTGTCAAATAAGTGGTGATACCTTTCTATGGGATTGACCACCTCTAAAAGTAGATTGAAAGTTTTTTTTTTTTTATGCATCGTTTACTTTTTAAATAAAACTTTAGTTCCAAATTGTGAAGAAAGCATGTGTTTGGATTTGAGTATTATTGGTCATTGATTGTTTAATCAAATAATTTGTGTTCTTTGGGCTGCATTCTTTTGACCCTACCTCAAGGTGTTGGCAATTGTGTGGACCGGATCCTTGTGGATGTGAATATGAGTTTGTATATATGGCCTTAAGAACAAAAGATTGGAATTGAAATTGTTTGATTATGAATATACATTTTCTCACGAAATTTTTTTTTTTTGCAATAAAATGTTTTTGCTTTGTTTGATCCTCTAATTGAGTTGATCTACTTACTAGGCATATTTACTCACCCCATTATTATATTATTTTTTAGAGGAAGAAGAGTCAACATGAGGAGTGGTATTTGGAGAGTAAGTTAGTAGCTTAGTAGACTATTTTATTTTAAATTTGCGGAAACTCTCTTTAAATTGTTTAATTCGTTTTGAGAATTTCCAGTAGTCAACATGAGGAGTGGTATTTGAAGAGCACGTTAGTAACTTAGTAGACTATTTTATTTTAAATTTGCGGAACTCTCTTTAAATTGTTTAATTCGTTTTGAGAATTTCTAGTAGTTGTTTTATGATTATTTTTAGAATATAATTTAAGTATTGAATTTTATTCAAGGAAGTTTTATTGATTTTATTTTTAGTTATATAATTAGTCTTACATGCTTACATTCAAGCATAGGTACGTGGTGTTGTTAGTTTCGGTTCAGGGGTGACAAAGATAGTGCTCGAAGCCGTGCGCACTGATACAATGTTGACGATATCGGACTACTTAATTTGCTTTCTGATAAGGAAAGCACTGTCAGCCTCTGAAGACGGTGACAAATATTAACCAGTAGACTGCCTAATAGACTATTAGCTGTAAGAGCAATAATTTCCAAAGAGGAAATATTGAAGATCCCGGGGGCAGAGAAGCTGAAAGCAGATTATTTTCAATAATTGAATCCTTGAAATTATGAAGATTCCCAATATCTACTGAACTGTTCCTTCCAAAAAATTGTATGAAACCATTACACCTTCAAATTCGTCAAGTTAGAGATGGAAGGGGGTATATAACCTGTAAATGTATTATTTCGAAGAGACAAGTATTGAAGTTCATGGAAGTCACCAAGCCAGGTTGGAAGCGGTCCACTGATACTGTTGACGGCAAGATCAAGCACTCTCGGTCGGTGCAACTGAGCTAAGTCATGGGGCAGTTGTCCACGCAAATCGTTTCTACTAATGTTGAGGGAGAAAAGAAAGGATAGATTCCCCAACTGAGGAGGGATAGTGCCTGTAAGACCCATGTTAGATAAATCCAAAGCTGTTACTCTATTGTGGGTAGAGCCACAAGTGATTCCTATCCAGTCGCAAACACATGAGGTTACAGACCAGTTTTTTGTTAAAATTTGGTGAGGCTCAGAAGTTAGGTGAGCTCTCAAGGCAAGAAGGGCCGATTGATCTGTAGTAATATTGGTGACAGCCATAACTAAGCAAGCTGGTGCAGAACTTAGTAGAAAAAAAAAGTCCAACAAAGTAACTGTAGGAAGTTATGCTCGTGACTGTAATTCGATTTTAGATTTGAGATTACAGAATTGTTGTGGCCAATGACCGCTAACAGTTGGTAAAATATATACTAAATGATTAAGGCAGGCATAACCAAGAAAATATGAATATTAAGGCTGACAACGGAATAAGGATTCTCCGCGTGCTAGATTTCAAGGTTGACAGCAGAAATCACCAGAATTTTGTTCACACCGTATCACGTCGTACACGAAATTTTGGAGCAGCAGGTTGAAAGTCTCGTTTGGAATAAGTTGACGCCTGTGATTTAACGGGTAAAAATTGATGGTTAATATTAGGTCAACGTGCCAAATTTTAAGGCAAAAAACGATGTCATTTTGAAATAAAAAGTAGTTACATTGCCAATTACTTTTTTTTCACTTATGAAATACAAATCCTAACTAACCAATTATACATGCCTCTAACTTGTTTGAGCCAAACGGCCACTAAATTGGGAGCCCCTGCCCTTAAATTTTCTACATGGATTCCATACGCAAACTTATTTTAGTAACGATTTTTCCCAACTTACAGAGAAAAAAAAAATGAAAGGGAAAGAAAACCTATTTTTACCAGTCCAATCCCTTCTCCATCCTCATCCTTCCAGCCGCCATCATACCACTATATTAGTATTTAACGAGTGCCGTTATAATAGTTAATCTCAAATTTTTGCATTTTACTAAAAAAAATTGTGAAGAATTATACATTAAATTTCAATTAAAAATATAACTTATGAGAACAAGAGTCTCAATAAGTATATAATTCATCAAAATTACATAAATTAAAAATGTCATACTTGCGCAAAATATAAATAGAAAGTGGAACTAATTATCTAAATAAATATGTGTGTCTTTGTGTGTATGTATAAATATGTATATGCGAATGTATATGTATGTACATATATGTTACATGTTTTATAATTTTGCTTTTCTAGCTATATTATATTTATATAAATAGTAATATTTGTTTACTTTTACATTTACTTTTTTGGCTATTGAAAATTATCACAAATAAAAAGGGGTCATAAATTCTCTCTTTTTTGTGTAATAAAATAGAAAGAAATATCAAGATGTGACAATTCTAAAAATATTCATATATTCACGAAATATAAAATTTAAAGATTATGTGAATTCATTAGAAATAAAATGAGATATCAAATATGCTTTCAAGTTAAATTAAGGACATAAGTGTCTAAAATAATACATGTCGTCCTTTTATATTCATAAAATCTCTTTGTTCTTTTTCTTTTTTTTTTTTTTGGGGGGGGGGGGGGGTATTAAAGCATCTACAAATTTTGTTGAACCGTGTAAAGCAAACCTAAGGGTAGGTTTGAGGGCTAAAGTGTATTGTGTAGAATTTTTATGTCAATAACATATTACTTGTCAATTTTTAGTGGCTTGTCACAAAGAGTAGTCAATAATATATATATATATATATATAGATATAGGTATGTATGTATGTATGCATGTATGTTGCCTAAAACAATAACCACATCATAACAAGCCATTCCACAACAAAACAACTAATAATTGAAAAGTTTATAAAAAAAAAAAACAAATTTAAAGCGACAGTTAGTCATCTTGAAGCCGGCCAATGCCTAGTGATTTTGGTGATTGGGTTCAGGGAATGTGGGCTGGCATAAGTCTACTGCAAAAGGAAAAAAGGAAAAAAAAAATCATGGCTTCTTCCTTGCCAATTTTCTAGTTTGAATTTCATGTTCAATTCATGTATTTTCTTTTCTAATAACTCATTTCATTTGTTCCTCAATTACTAGTTCTAATGTCCTTTAATGTTTCCACCTTTTATTTATTAATTTTTTTGGGAAACTCAAATTTTTATTTGGGGTTAGACTATCAATAATCATCTTTTTTTTTTTTTTTGGGAAAATTAACGTGTGTATGGGGTTAGACTCCAGGGAAAAGACTCACTTGCCTTGACTATAAGAGGAAGCGGACATAAGAGAAATCAAATTGATATGCAATCAAATTCTTGACTTAGTGCATGTCCTTCGATGTTTCCTTTTTTTTTTTTTTTATTTGTGGGTTTTTGGGTATTTTGGTGGGTGATTTTTTTTTTTTTTTGGTTTTTGGTTGGTGTTCTTGAAAGTCATTTGCTTTGACCATGTGGAAGAAGAAGCCGACAGAAGCAGCTTCCAGGAAAAAGATAATTCTTGACTTGTTGATTCCTAATGACGTAATTCTACCTTACAGCTTGACTACTACTCGACGTAGTTTAACCTGTGATGGCTGCAACACCACCTAGACCTTTTAAGGGGGAAAAAACAATTTCAATAAATAACATAATGCTAAAGTTAGAATAAATTTTAAAGGAAAATTACCATCTTCGTTCATAGAGTTTGGCCTCCCAGCCAAATTAGTTCTCAAATTTTAAGTTGAAACCAATATAGTCTCTAAATTATTCAATCTTCACTAAATTATTTGCTAATGTTTTGCCCAAAATAAATTTAGTCCCTAAATTATCCAATTTCTATTGAATTTGCTTCTCATGTTGAATACAAAATTAATACCATAAAATAATAGAAAAGTGCATGCAAATTTTAAAAAAGTAAAATATACAACAAAAATTCACATAAACAGTAAAAAGTCATGAAAATATAAAATAACTATTTTTTGTGTGTTTTATTTAATTTTTTTATTTATCAAAATTTAGAATATCGAGTGATAGATTTACACCTTACAAATAAAGCAAAAAAAAAATTACAACAAAATTTAAAACAATTATAGACAAAATTTTAGATGTTATCCAATATATGTTTATATAGGGTATAAAAGATTTATAAATGAAGCATATGATTTATTTCTTACTAAGTTGGCAAAGTCCATCAATTGTCTTTATTTGATCAAAATTAATTTTACATTTGTTTTTTAAGGACTTTTTGTAATTTTTGTGATTTTTCTTCAATTTTCAGTGATTTTTATTTTTTTTAAAGATTTATAGGAATTTCTATATGTTATTTTAAATCTTTTTTATGAATATTTTAAAATTTTATATTGTTTTGGAAACAATTTCACTTAAACTGAATATCTCAGAAACTAAATTTGTTTCGATTGAAATATTAGGGATCAATTTGACCAAAACTAAATCATTTAATGACTGCATTTATTGGTGCAAAATTCGAGAATTTTGAAGAAAGTTGCTCTATCTAATGATCATTAGTATTATTAAGGCTAGTGATAAACAATTTAGAGACTACATACTACATAAGATGATTATTTGTTTTGCAAGCCCGCATCTCCAATTACTACAATAAATCATTAATTACACCGTAATAAAAGGGTAACCTTTGATTAATAGAATGGAAGGAAGAAAATATATAGTATAAAAGCTTAAAGGAGGTCGCTGCTCCTCAGAAGTTCCATATTAGGCACTTCCTTGGACAATTAGGTCCCTTTGATTGGGTCACCTCTTCCTGGTTCTCTTTATTTAGGTCTGCCTATTGGAATTGCACCATTCTTCCTTGTTTTCATTTCACATCCATTTTTATTTATTTGAATATTTGGTTCATTCCACACGGTGACTTTTATCTTCCCTAGATCTATTGTGTTCTCTTAGGGATAATTTCATAAACCTCCCTTGAGATTTCTAACAATTACACCTAGCTTCCCTGAGGTTTATGAAATTACACATACCTCACCTGACTATGTGAGATGTCTAAAATAACCTTGACAATCATTTTACTCTCACATGTGGAAAAAAAAAAAAGAAAAAAAAAGGGGAAGATTACTCTCCACCAACAACACTCTTGGTTGCCTTTCTCCAATTCTCCTTCCTCCAAAACACCATTTTTAGCCCTCAATCAATTTCTCTTCATCTACTCAATCATATATTCATTTCTTCCCCTCCTTAATTATTTTTTTTAATGGTTGAATGTTTAAAATGCTAATTGTTCTAAAAGGTGTAAGCGGTCGTGAAAAGGGGGACACGAAGAAAGTGGAATAGGTTAAGAAAGGAGGAAGAAAGGCATTTTGTCTGTTTGGAATCTAGTTGCTTGACCATTTTTTGTTTTTTAAATAAAACATAATGTTGGTTGTGGTTTGTCTATCGCAATAGTGGTGGTGGTACCTGCAAGAGCTCGTTGGCAGTGGGGTGCAAGTGGTAGGGATGGAAAACTTTGTTTGTAAAGGGTTTTATTTGTTTTATAAAATTTTAAAGGTGATTATGTTTAAAGATTTTTAATTTACTTTACGAAATTCATAGAGGGGTATTAGGGTATACGTTTAGTTTTTTGCTTATACAAGCAAAATGGGCCTATTGTGTTACTGAAAAGATTAAAGTAGGGGATATAAGTGTAATTATATATACTAGAGGGGAGCTACTTGTAATTATGAGATACCTCAAGGGAGGTATGTGAAATTATCTCGTTCTCTTAATCTCCTCTAAGCTCTTTCAGGGGTATTGTCATTCTTTTTGCTTGACCAGATCAGATCCTTTCTAATGTTTCTCTTTCTGTCTAACAAGGTGCGTTTCGAATATGTCTCTTCGAATTCTTTACTTTTGTTATGCTTAGCATCCTCCATTAGGATGTTCAAGCGTGCTGCAAATATTTCTAATGATTTTCCATTATTTCA
The DNA here is from genome assembly GCA_024721245.1 of Mitragyna speciosa. NCBI lineage: Eukaryota > Viridiplantae > Streptophyta > Magnoliopsida > Gentianales > Rubiaceae > Mitragyna > Mitragyna speciosa. The sequence goes on along the minus strand of CM045552.1, from coordinate 24,220,596 downwards.
AATACACAACTTAACTATAGGATAAACCTTTGTTTGTATATTAAGGGGGATCAAGCAACATTAAGGGGGAGACTGTGAGTTAAGGTTCTTTCTAGACATTCTTAGTATATTAATAATTTTATCTTTGGGTTTGTAAACTGAAATTTTGACTTGTACTACCATGGCCATGTCTAGAAAAATTGATTTGCTTATTTAAAAGATTAAACATATGAAATGTGATGGGTATATATGCTAGAAGTTTAAAAAATCACCAGGGTTGCTTGATTCATTGAGCAATAATTTGAAAATTCGTAACTATTTTTATACTTATTATTTTTGTATGAAATTTTGTAGTTTGGTACTTCTGAGTGTCAATGATATGTTACAAAAATTTCAGGTCAAAATTCATTGTTTGAGTTGAGTTATGAATTTTTATTTATAGCTAGTTTAGTTTGACTAAATAGCATGTTAAAACAAAATTTTGATCAAGAAATGAATTTAATTAATTTTAATTCCCAAGAAATCTATGTGGTAATGTTTTAAAAGTGTTTTGAAGTTAGATAAAAATATTTTCAAGTGTTTTTTTTTTTTACACGATAACCTTGTTTTCATTGAATTAAAAAGTTTGTTTTCAAATCAGTAAAAAACACAGAGATTTGGTTAAGAAGCAAAACCCAAGATCTTCTTTAGGTTATATTTTCAAATAAAATCTTGAATTTAAAATATTATGAATTTAGTATGATTCTGGAGATTTTGGAGAATTTTCAATGTGTTTTAATAGTTGTTTTCTTAAAAGTTTGTTCATCCTGCAATTTTGAAAATTTTTGCCTTTATAGGGTGATTTTATACTGATGTTTAAAAAATCATAACTTTTGATAGGAACCTTTGTTTGGTATGAAATTGGTTCTGATGGGATTCCAAACCAAGCAGTTTATGTAGTAGAAATTTTAACGGCATTTGAATATTGTAGAAATAAATATAATATTTTAAATTTGGATTGACAATCAACTGAGACACATTTTTGTCGGAGGTTCAAGTCAAATGTTGAGAGCTAAGCATGTTAATTTTGAAACTCTATCTTCATGAAAGCGTTTGGGTTGTGAATCTAGTTTCTAATGGTATATTTGGATTTTAAATCCAATATTTCTATGATGAGATAGGTGTATTTTTTTTTTTTTTTTGGAGATAGTGTCATTCTGGAAAATTTATTTTGAAGTTATAAATTCATTAAAAAATCAAGGACATGGTCATTATGATACAAGAGTAAGTTGTGGTGTATTAATAGACCTTTAGTTGATATGAGTGTGTTTGATGTGTGATTTATCGGGTAGAAATTAAGCAACCCAAGAAGGGACTTTGTGAAGTTTAGGATAAGTAATTTTTCATGTCCTTGTGTATTGAAAAAAATTACAATTTTCATGAAGTCAAATGTTATTTTGTGTATATGAAAATTTGGATACATATGATACGTTCAAGAATTTTGAAATATCAATGTTATGTATGTTTATGTTATGTAACCCAAGCCACTTAAGTATGATCATGACTAAACAACGTCCCTATTCGTTTGACCCTTGTTTAGTGGGGGTTAAATACTAGGCCATAGCCGTTTGACCCTTGTTTAGTGGGGGTTAAACACTTGGTCATATCCATTAGACCATTCCCTAGTGGAGGTTAAACACTAGGCTGTGTGCACAGAGACCGATGAATGCATGATCCTTTATTTAAGTAAATGACCTAAACCTATGCATGAAATGTGGCTATCATGTTCTGAATATGAGTTTAAGAAATTGTGACTGTGATTTAGGTATGTTCATGTGAATTTTTTAAAAGTTCCATAATTTGAGCTTTGCGAAATTTGATTAAAATTTTTGAAAATGTATGTATGTATGTAACATATGTGATCCAACAAAGATAAGTGGAACTACTTGCTAAGCATATCCATGCTCAACCGATGTTCTTAACATTTTTTTTTTTTTTGTAGATGGTTTTGATGAGTATGAACTAGTATATGTGGAAGGTGATGGAGATGGGAATGAGTAAAATGGAGCACAAGTGAGAGATTTTAATTTAGAAATTTAGAATGTTATCAATTTTTGTAATTAGTGATGCGAAACAACAAGGTAGGATGGTTTGATAAAGTTTAACATACAATGGTATGTTTTGGGTTTTTTAACATTTCCTATGTAATCAATAATTTCTAGAGGTTTAAAGTTTATTTGCGAATTTTTTGTTTCGTGGTATAGTAAAAGCAAGATGCCTTGAAAAATTTAATTTTTGAGTCTCATGGCATGTTATGTTTCAAGTCATGGTGGATTCAGGGTGTGACATTGAGTGGTATCAAAGCAATAGTTTTAAATACTTAGGATCTGGATATATTGTTTAGTTTTTGGCATGGTGTATTTATAGGATCATTTTTTTAAGGAAAATGTCTATTCCAATGACCATCCTTAGTGAAATTGTGGACCAAAGGTTGCACGATAGAGAGAAAACTCTAAAGTGGTTGAAGTTGTGTGATTAAGGTATAGATTACGATGTAAGCCTTCATGAGGAAAATAGGGAATTAAGGTATCAATTAAATGATATGGAAGAAGCAAAGGAATATTGGAGAAAAGCATGCATTGAGGTAAATGAAAAACTCGATCAAACTATTAAAAAGAAACCATTGAGCTTAAAGCTAAGTTGGGTGTTGACATATGGAGGGAAATTATTGAATTAAAAGCTGAGTTGGATATTGACCAAGCTGCTCAAGATACTTGACTTGGAGCCATGGAAGAGATGTTGCAAACACTATTGCAATGAGTTCCACCCCCTTAAGCCCTAGAGGATCAAGGTCATGAGGAAATTGATGGTGATGTTGAAGCATTCAGGAAAAAGCAAAATAATGAGGATGGGACTAAGGATTCTAAAGCATATGAAGTTAATCTTAGGACTAATGCAAAAATACATACTATGACAAACGTGGATATTGAGGGCATTTGAGATTGGTGGCAGATGTGTTTTTTTTATAAATTCTATGCTTGCTTAAAGTATTATTTGATTGTAGCGCATCCCATTCCTTTATGTCAAAAATATATGCAAAGTGGTCTAAGATAACGCTTGGGAGGTTAAATAGCCCTTATCATGTGTCTACACCTGGCGATAGAGTCTTTGTCTCTCATTTGACGTCTAATGGGTGCGAGATTGATATAAATGATAGAGTTTAGTGCTAATCTAGTGCAACTCAATATAAGCAATTTTGATGTAATTCTTGGTATGGATTGGTTAGCTGAAAATTTTGCGCAGATTGATTGTAGGCATAAAAAGGTAAGGTTTATGAGACGTAATGAGGAAGAATTTGTCTATCAAGGAAATATTTTAAGTACGAGACGAAGCCAAGCAAGTGTTTATTGTCTGTTGTGCGAGTAATTAGGGCTCTAAGAAAAGGTGCCAAGGAATACTTGGCTTAGTATGGATTGGTTAGCTGAAAATTTTGCGCAGATTGATTGTAGGCATAAAAAGGTAAGGTTTATGAGACCTAATGAGGAAGAATTTGTCTATCAAGGAAATATTTTAAGTACGGGACGAAGCCAAGTAAGTGTTTATTATCTATTGTGCGAGTAATTAGGGCTCTAAGAAAAGGTGCCAAGGAATACTTGGCTTATGTAATTAATAGTACCAAAGAAGTACAATCTTCATATGAAATTCCTATAGTAAGAGAATTTTCGGATGTATTTCCTAATGACTCACCTTGGCTAGCTCCTGATAGAGAGATTGAGATTGAAATTGACTTGGTGCCAGGTGCAATGCCAATTTCAAAAGCCCCATATAGGATGACCACAACAAAATTAAAAAGAATTGAAAGAGCAATTGGAAGAATTATTAGATAAAAGGTTTGTTCGGCCAAGTATATCACCGTAGGGAGCCTCAATATTATTCGTTAAGAAGAAAGATGGACCTTTATGATTGTGTATTGGCTATAGAGAGTTAAGTAAGATTATAGTTAAAAATAAATACCCCTTCCAAGAATCGATGACTTGTTTGATCAATTGAAAGGTGCTAAAGTCTTTTCTAAGATTGACTTGATGTCAAGGTACCATCTACTTAAGATCAAGATAGAGGATATAACCAAGAGTGCTTTTACTATAAGATATGGGCATTCTGAGTTCTTGGTTATGCCTTTTAGGTTAACTAATGTACCAGCAGTATTTATGGGCCTAACGAATTGTATTTTTAGATTATAATTGGATAGATTTGTAGTGGTATTCATTGACGACATATTAGTGTATTCTCCAAGTAAAGAAGCACACAAGGGCAATTTGAGAGAGGTCTTGAGCACATTAAGAAAAGAGAAATTAAATGCTAAATTTAGTAAGTGTGAGTTTTGGTTGAAAAGTGTAACTTTCTTAGGGCATGTAATCTCGCATCAAGGTGTATCTGTGGACCCTATGAAGATTGAGATCGTGGTAGATTGGCTAAGGCCTACAAACATGACAAAAGTAAGAAGTTTTTTTTTTTTTTTGGTCTTGCGAGCTACTATAGAAAGTTTGTAGAAGGATTTTCTACAATAGTCATTCCTTTGAGTAGGTTAATTCAAAAGAGAGTTAAGTTTGAATGGATACTAGAATGTGAATAGAGTTTTTAAGAACTTAAGAGAAGATTTGTGTTTGCGCCACTTTAGTTTTACAATCAGGTAACAAAGGTTTGTAATTTATAGTGATGCTTTCGAGAATGGATTAGGGTGTGTTTTACTGCAAAATGAAAAGGTGAGTGCCTATGCATCAAAATAGTTGAAATCATACAAGAAGAACTATCCTACTCATGATTTAGAATTAGTAGCAACTATATTTGCATTAAAAATTTGGAGGCATTATTTGTATGGGGAGCACTATGAAGTGTTTACATATCACAAGTGTTTAAAATATTTGTTCACTTAAAAGGAATTGAACATGAGGCAATGATGATGGTTAGAATTGATAAAGGATTGTGACCTTACTGGAAATAGTAGAGTCAACTACTGAAGTTCTTTCTGCTTTGGTAGTGTAACCTACCTTATTAGATTGCATTAAAGATGCTCAAAATAATGATGACGAGCTTGTTGGTCTAAATGATAGTTTACCTTTGAATTTCCATATGGATAATGATAGAAGTTTATGAATGAGAGAAAGGCTTTGTGCACCCAGAAAGGAAGATTTAAAAAATAAAGTCATGAGAGAGGCACATAATACTAAGTATTCCATTCACCCTAGAGGAAATAAAATGTATAGAGGTCTTAAGAGAAATTTTTGGTGGAAAGTTATGAAGAAAGATATTGTCGAATTTGTGGCTAAATGCATTGTCTACCAACAAGTGAAGGTAGAACATCAACATCTAGCTGGTTTGTCAAAGCCATTAGAGACAATTCAATGGAAATGGGAACATATAACTATGAATTTTGTAGTAGGATTACCAAAAACTAGACTTGAGAATGACACAATATGAGTCATAGTGCATAAATTGACTAAATTTGCACATTTCTTCCCTAAGAAAAACACAAACCCTATGGAAAAGTTGGTGAAAATATATGTAGACAATGTTGCATGCCTTCATGGAGTGCCAATAAGCGTAGTATCAGATTGGGACCTAAAATTTACTTCTAGATTTTGGTTTGTATACCCAACAACAATTGAAATTGAATTGCAGTTGAGTACAACATTTTATCCACAAACAGATGAGCAATCTGAACATATCATACAAACTTTGGAGGATATGTTAAGGGCTTGTGCTTTGGATTTCAAAGGACATTGAGACAGAATGGTTATGCTTATGGAGTTTTCTTACAATAATAGTTACTATAGTAGTATAGAAATGGCTCCCTTCGAGGCTCTATACAGAAGGAAATGTAGGTCGCCACTATATTGGGTTGAAATTGGTGTAAAGACAATCATTGATCCAGAATTGGTGGAACAAATGGTAGAAAAGATCAAGATTATGTAGCAGAAACTCAAGAGTTGGTAGTTTGGTTATAGGCTATCTTTGCCACATTTATTGTCAAAAGTATATAATGTTTTTTTATGTATCTCAATTGAGGAGATAAGTGCATGATCCACCACATGTGTTCGAAGATCAGCCTTCTAAAGACTTGGATTCAAACTTGACATATAGGGAATGCCCTATAAGAATTGTAGATCGTAAAGAGCAAGTTTTGAGAAACAAAGCTGTTTCTATCGTGGAGGTGCAATGGTTTAATCATGATGAAAGGGAAGCCATATGGGAACTCAAATAGGAAGTAAAGAAGAATTATCCGCATTTGTTTAACTAAAATCATATAAGTTTCAAGTACGAAACTTATTGTAAGGGGGGATGATATGATACCCTGTATTTTATTTATTTATTCTTTTACTATGATTGTGAAATTTAATTATCTATTTTATTTGTTTATTTGTAACGTTTCCTATTGTTATGATTTCATAGGACTCAATAATAGAGTATTCTAGATAAACTCTATATCTACAAGATAACCTTTTATTGTGCACGATAATCGTTATAGCATTTGTTGATAAGAGGAAGTTAGAAGCCTTATACTCATCAGAATCATCTAAGCGTTATTATATTAATATATATATATCTACCTTAGAACTAAACGTACGACTAAAATCTTAAGCAAAATTCAGAATAAAGTGAGAGAGAGTATAGAGTGGAGAGAATGTGTGTGTTCAAGGAAGAAGTTGTGGAACACCCAAATAATCAAGCAATGTTAACCAGGATCAAGCACATTAAGGGGGAGACTGTGAGTTTTGGTATTCTTTTAGACTTCCTTAGTAAATTAAGAATTTTATAGTTGGGTTTGTAAATTGAAATTTTGTCTTGTGGTAGTATGGCCATGTCTATAAAAATTGATTTGTATTTTGCCATAGATGCACCGGGGATTCTATAAGTACTAAGCAGGCTGTCCTGGTGTTTTACCTGGAAATTATCTTCCAAAACATAATTATACGGATTCACAATTTTTTGTTTAGATTTTACATGGAACTATCATTTTCCAAATGCACCAAATATAATCAATTCTGATTATGTTTTTTCGTTAAAAAGACACTTTTTCTCACCTCAATTTGGATAAATGTAGTAAATATTTTTAATTCGTTACATTTACATGATGTATATCTAGCAAGTAATCAAGTTATCACATTTTTTAATATTAAATATATTGCTGTATTAGAACTTTTATGATAAAATGCTAGATTTGTTAGTAAGTATAAGAAATTCATTGAAAAATCTAATGAGCATAAATGAGCTTGAGATATCCCGTACTCGGCCGAAGGCTACTGATTAAGTCAATCAACAAAGGGCTTATATGTGTGAGTTTTATGGGCTCAGGTTAAATTAAAAAGTCTCAAATTTGAAATGATACGAGAGCTATAACTCTGCCTAGATTGAGCTATTATGGAATAATATTTAAAAAATAGTACTGCAGTATATTTTAGAATGTAATGTGTAAGATGAAAAGTGACTAATATATTAAAAATTACTAAAAAAAGATGTCTGAATAATATTTCAAAATTATTTTTGGTAAAAAAAATCCATTATGCGTAAATATTAAACTACGACTCCTGGGCTTGATTATTAAAATACCTAATCAACATATTACTTCTGGTGGTTTTTAGCACGGACATCTTGTATTTGTTTTTTTGAACTCCACCTAAAGTAGTCACCACCTCCTAAATCAGTGACTTCTTTTTGTTGGCAAATATTTTAAGATCAATATGTCACCAACCGACACTTTTGGGATGATCAAGTGAGGTTTACACAGAAGATGGCTTGGTCGCTCTAGAATGACACAAGGCAAATGGCCAAGGAATATTCTACAAAGAAGATATTTAGCCAAGTACTTCTAGAACTAGCTAGTAAGAGTGGTAGGATGTTGCAAGTTGTAGAACATTCTAGAGAAAGCTAATAAGATGACTAGGTCTAGATGGTCATAGAATATTCTAGAAAGTAGACTATGTATAATAAAATATCTAGTGTCTGGAATGTCCCATATAAATATCTAGATATTTGTCTTATGAAAGGATCTAGATAGGTGAATTGTAACTACCCATTTAAGGAGGCCAACAAGTATAAATAGGCCATCCCCTCATTTGTAAAAATCAAGTTTGAGAGTGAATCAAACTTAGGCATTCCAAAAAGCTCTCTTGTGCTCTCTTGTGTTCTCCAAGTTCCTAACCTCCTTTTTTTTCTAAGTGTTACAAAAACTCTTCCTGCACAGTTAAAAGGCTTACTTAGGATCTTCTATAATTAGATTGTCTAGGTGCCGCACGGATGAGAATTCATCCCGTGACAGGTGGTATTCGAGTAATATTTCGTCCTTAGGTACGACCTAGTGGTGTTGGTAATGCTAACACTATGAGGCTCATAATCAACTTAAAAAATTTTAATTGTAGTCATTATTATATTTGTTTAAACAAATATTAAAGTTCGCATTTGTAGTGGTGTTGGTGAATTTATTAATGATATCTAGTTACAGTGAATTGGGTATTGAACCAGATCCTAATTAAGTCATAAACTAATGATCAGAAGTAATAAAAACGCAAGAAAGAATAGTCAAAGAGGGCCGGTTGGGAGATTTAGGAGACAAGCAAGCTGGAGGTGGCATTTTAAGCATGTGTCATTCCCTTGGAAAGGAAATGGTGAAACACCCTGGTTATACAAGCAACTCAAGCCAACCTAAGCTAATATTACAATTGAGTGAGAAGTTGAGCAGGGAAGTATCCGGGGATAGAAAGAAAGAAAGAGAGAGAGAGAGAAAGAGAGCAAAACGAAGCTAGATAGTTGGGGTTGAGTCATGGTTCAAAGACTCGGCCGAGTCAGAGATGACTCGGTTAAGTCGGAACAGGATCAGAGCTTGGCGATCCAATACCACTCTGATTTCACTCAGAGACAGCAGACTTGCTAGGAAATCGGCCGATCTCGGCCAACTCAGATCGATTTGGATCCGAATCGGTGCAAATTGGCCGATTTGGAACAAATCGTCTGGATCAACCCGGACACCATGAAATTGGTGCTATTTTAAAAAAAATAAATCAAAGATCTTACTCACCTAGTTTGGTCCAGCTATTTTGTAGTCGATTGGACCTATTTTCCGGCAGTTTAGGTGTGACTTTTGGAGGTATTTTTTGACGGTTTAGGTCTGAATTTGGGGGGTGTGATTTTGGTGATTATGGCTACGATTTGGCTGATGGGATGGTGGTTGAAGGTGAGGAGAGTTGCTGTGGTGGTGATGTTGAGGCTGGCTGTGGCTTTGTTCATCTAATCTTTCGGCGTCAGAGTCGGTCGTGGGGAAGACGATGCAGGCTTTTCTTTTTTTTTTGTGTAATTGAAACCACAGCGCACAATGTGTGCAGAGGCTTTTTCATTTTAATTCGACAATTTGTGTGCAATTGCTTTTTTTTTTTTCAACGCGCTTTTAATTGGTAATGTTTTTGAAATTGCACTCCAGTCTAAGGACTGGAGTGCAAAAAAAAAAAGGAATCAGTGTAATAATGCACTAAAAGAATCAATGAAATAATGCACTATCGTGAAGTGACCACACACGCAATTGGTTCAATGAATCGATTAAATTTTGGCAAAAGTTATCCAAAGGCTGAGAAGAAAGCCGTATATAATGTACTCATTCTTTATTATATTCTTATGCACAATCTCTTCATTTTCTTTCTTCAGTCTGTTTCTTCATTGTCAGATATCAAGTTGTTTGTTCATCTTCTTCAACTTCATCTGAGGCAATTTTTTTAGGTAAGTTTGTTCATTTTGTTTTTTTTTTGTTTGGTTATCATAATAGTTATTATTCCCTAAACTTAATGATTTATTTAAAATGTAATTTATGATTCTTTTATGTTTATATATTAAGTGATATGTTGTTTTATTTTGTTGTGATATGTTATTGTTTTTTTTTTTTTGAAAATAGATTTAGTTTGAGTGATTAACAAACTAAGAGTAAATTCCAAATGCATTAAGAATACATATTTTACTAGTTTATTACTAAGATAAATAATTAATTACTTATGCTAAGATACATACACATATATTGTTTTAGACATCTTCTCTGTTAGTTTTCATTAGTAATTTCTTGGTTTATAAAATAGATAATAATATATTGCTTTGTGAAAACATAATTACCGTAGCTACACTTTTATATTATCCACTTAGGCAATTGGCCCAATACACATGATTTATCTTTGAATTATCCAGTAATGCATGTTTAATTCAATTGGTACCTGCTAGATAATTCAATGACAATGGTGCTAATTCATCACTTCACATAATTTATCTTTGAAATATTCAATTGCTTTGCATAAAATGACAACGATGCTAATAGGGATCTAGTTTCATAGGAAAAATTACCTCTAAATTTAAAACTACTCTAAATTTAGTATGCAAACAAGTTTATATGTAAATAAGATTTGCAAGTTACTAACATAAGCTAAATAATTATTTTCTTTTGTTAAATGCCAACTCATTACTTGTAGTATTTTTTGATGCATTACTTATACTAAGCATTTACGATGGTGTATGTAACAGGTTATATGGCAAGTAAAGATATTAGTTGGAAACAAGGTACACCTGTAGGTGGAAATAAAAAAGTTGTGAGATGTAACTATTGTGAAAAAAATAGTGCATGGCAGTATTACAAGATTAAAAAAGCATGTTGGTCATATTACATGACAAGTTGAAGCTTGTCCAAAAGCTCCAAGAGAAGTTACAAATGTAATAAAAATGCATTTAAAAGCTGGTAAGACTCAAAGAGCTAGTCTAAAAAAGAAAAAAGAAGAAATATTGAGCTCTTTGCAAGAGAAGAATATGTATGGTGATGAGGATGAAGAAGACTTGTATGAGATTGATGAATCAGAACAAAAGCAGATGAGGCAAGCAATGAGAGAGAACCGATACTTAGAATTTGTTGAAGAACAGCGAAGGCATTCAATGTCTGAAAGTCGACCATCCATATCTATGCCAGGTATTATTTGTAAATTAAAATGTTATGATAAGTGTCATATCAATTAATTAAAATACATTGAAATTATTATTTATTTGTTTATTATTTTTTTAAATATTTTTTTGCTCCAAAATATATGGGTGTTGGCACTTCGGAGCAAGCAACTGCTGGAAGTCAAAGAGGCCTATCTCGTAATTTTAGTGTTAGATAGGCAGATAAAATGATAAGCAGAGGAGTTCACTTGCATATGTTTCCTTTGAAACAAAAATCAATCAAATCAATGTTCGTGGAGAAAACATAAAGAGAGTCGATAAGGTAATTTCGAAATTTTTTTATTTCAATGTTGTACTATTATATGCAACTAATAATCCATACTATCAATCAATGATTGATGAAATTGCCATAGCTGGTCCTGAAATTAAAGGCCCTTCAGCTTATCAAATTGAAAATGAATATTTAGATGAAGAATTTGATGAACTTCATAAATATTTGAGAGATGTCTATGATAAAGTTTCAATTTTTGGCTGTACACTTATGTGTGATGGTTGGAGTGCTCGCACTAAGCACCCAATAATAAACTTTTATGCTATACTGTGATAGGCATATGCTATTTAACAAATCAGTTGATTGCACAAATGTAAGAAAAAATGGATAATATATTTTTAAATTAATGGATGAAGTAGTAGAGTCTATAGGAGAATAAAATATTGTACAAATTGTGACAGATAATGAATCTAGCATGAAAGTTGCTGGACAATTATTAATACAAAAAAGAAAACATCTATATTGGTTACCTTGTGCTGCTCACTGCATTAACTTGATGTTGGAGGATATTGGCAAGATGGATGAGGTGAAAAAAACCATTGCACAAGCAAAGAGGATCACTAGTTTCATATACAACAATGATAAAGTAATGAATTTGATGAAGACATATACAAGAAGAATGGAATTGTTACGTTCTGGCATCACAAAATTCGCTACTGAATTCATTTATTTGGAAAGTCTGCTTCAGCATTGTACAGAATTGAAAAGAATCTGCATCCCATATGAATGGATAGATTTCAATAACACTACCAAACGAAGAGCAAAAGTTGTTGAAATAGCTGAATTGATACTATCGAAAGGTTTTGGAACAAAGTCAGATTGGTCTGTGCAATAATGGAGCCTTTGGTTAAAGTCTTAAAGACTGTTGATCAAGACAATAAACCGACCTTACCAATTATTTATGAAGTCATGGATAGAGCAAGAATGGCCATTAAAAAGTCAGTAAAATGTTGGAGTATTTGGGATGTGATTGACAATAGATGGTACAACCAATTACATTGTGATTCACATGTAGCAGGTAATTTAAAATAACACATGCAAATTTAATATGCATTATATATGTATTTACTTGTTTATTTAATTTTATGATTTTATTTTATTTAGTATATTTTTAAACCCGACCCTACAATACTCTGGAACATGTGAGTGTAACCTTGACAAGGTTCGTAAAGGGTTGAAAAGACTTATTGCAAAGTTGGAGCCAGATTTGGATGCACAAGTTGATGCCATAATGAGGTATATTTATGATTATTCTATTTATGTGTATTAGTGATCATATGCATTACCAAATTCTAGAATTTCAACATACATGCATGCATTATTTTTGCAGATTAAAATTTTTACAGAGAAAAGAGGATAATTTGAAAGTTCTATTGTAGTAAGAGCATTATCGAAATCATTACCAGGTTCGAGCTCAACTCAATATATACTAACATTTAAGTTATATGAATGAAGTTAATATTTTTTATGTTATTAAGATTATTATTATTATCCTAATTAATTATTATTTTGTTTGTTTAGCTGAATGGTGGCTCAATTATGGTGAAGATGCTCTACATCTGCAAAAGATTGCAATGAAAATGTTAAGTCAAACATGCACATCCTCTGGTTGCGAAAGAAATTGGAGTACTTGGTCATTGATTCATACAAAATTTCGCAATCATCCAGCAATTAAAAAATTGCACAAATTGGTCTTGTGCATTATAATATGCGATTAAAGGTGAAAAATCTTATGCATCAAAGGGACACCGATGATTTCTACAGTCCAATTGATTTGAATCACATTTTTTATCAAGATGACGTATTAGATGAATGGATAAGAGAAAGTGATCAGCTTGCCTTATCTGAAGATAATCTCGAGTGGTTGGATAAGGGCATTCGCTAACATGAATTAGAAATAAGTCAAAATGGCTATAGACGTGATAGTGATGATGATTTTGATGATACATTGTCCCAATTTATTACCAAGAGGAACAAGAAAAATACAATTCAATCATCATCTCAGGAGCATAAGGGTAAGGGTAAGGGTAAGATGGGACAAACAAGTATGCGTATTGCTATTTTGTCTTTGTCTGATAAAAGTGATAGTGACAATGATAATGGTGATGACGGTGGTGATGAAAATAGAGTAGATAATTCTTTGAGACATTGATGAAGACATCAATGCTCGTGTTCAAGTTCAAGGGAGTCGTGATCATAGTGTTGCTGCAAAGAGCCCATTCCAAGACATGGGAGGTCCAATGACGAGGTTGAGAGCTACAAGGTTGAAGCAAGCTTTGCAAGGTTTGATTATAGAATTACATGAAGATGAAGCTATTTGGTTGAAACAAGAACCTACAAGGCTATTCACTTATATTGGGCTAGAGTTGGAGGAGTTTGGAGGTCGTGGACTTGGATTCAATTGAAGAGCCTGTTTGTCACTTGAGGTTATGGGTTTCATGGGCTTAGTTTGTTAGTTTAATAGCCCACGTTGTACCTTTAGTTGCACGTTTATGTTATGGAGTAACTAGGGTTAAGTTAGTTTCCATATTTAACTTATATCTTGATGTTATGCGCCTCTTTATAGAGGGTGTTACTATTCATCTGAATTTTAGAACATTAATCAATAATATTGAGTTTTTCTCTTCAAAAAAAAAAAGTTTTGCACAAAGAAAAGTCGTGCAATACAAAGGAAAGCAAAAGAGGCGTGCAAGGTGATAAAAGCCAAGCATACGAACCAAACCAATTAAACTGAAGTATATTTGGCTGGAATACTATCTTTGTGCAACCGAATAGACCTGTTGAAACATACAGATCGTTGGACAGAGAACAACGCCACGTACGAAAGTTTAATTGACCAGATTCTACTCTTCTTATTTCTTGATGTTTTGGTAGAGTTTCTTGTTATTTCTGTTTGAACATAAGTGTATTAAAGTTATTAAGGGACATTTGAAAATCAAGATTTTTATCAAGAAAACCACACACAAAGGAGTGTCAAACGTGCTTCTTAAATCTGAAATTCCTTGAGTCTTGATTTCTTGAATTCTAGTGGTTTAAACCTTACCCTAAGCTTCCATTTTCATTACTACTCATCTTGAATACTTACTTGGGTTTGTACCAAGGATCAATTGAGCAGGTTCTCATTCAAGGGCATACAAGGTACGCTCAAGGAGTCGTAAAAGGCTAAGGTGTGAGCTCATCATCGAGTAAAAGTCAAGATTAATTGGTGTGATACACAAGTGATGAGGGATACACGTAAGGGAGTGAGTGAGGTTTTATCTTGATCCATTGTTCTTTTCTTGTGTTACTAACAATTTTTGTAGGTTGTTGAGAATACCATGGGTGAAGGAAATGCTATGGAGGGTAATGAGCTTAAGCTGTTCATAAAGGCTATGCAAGACACACAAAGAAAAAACAATGAAAATTTTCAGACCATCATGGCACAACTTCAACAAGTGTCTTTAAGGATGGACAACTTTGAGAATATGACAAGGGGTCGTGAGGAGTTGTCGGGAAATTTGGGAGCCCGTGGTACTTCCTTTCACAAAAGGGTGACCCGCAACTCTACTTATGAAGATGAATTGGGAGCCGAGTCTGATTTTGAAGAAATAGGTACAAGGAGAGGAAGGAGGGTGGTAAACTGTCAAGATGACAACCTTGGAAGTATCAAAATGAAAATTCCATTGTTCCAAGGAAAGCTCGATCCCGAGGCTTGCATTGAGTGGGAACGCAAAGTGGAGGGGATCTTCAATTGCCACAATTACTCGGAGGGGAAGAAAATACAACTTGCTGCGATTGAGTTTACAGATTATGCGAGTGTTTGGTGGGACAAACTCCACAAGGACCGTGCTAAATTTGGTGAAGCACCCGTGAACACATGGAGTGAGATGAAAAGGCTCATGCAAAAGAGGTACATTCCGAGCTACTACACACGTGATCTCCATTGGAAACTTCAAACATTGAGACAAGGTACCATGTCCGTGGATGATTACTTCAAGGAGATGGAGATTTTGATGGGAGGGCCAACTTAGAGGAAGAAGGAGAGGCACTAATGGCAAGATTTATGGGTGTCCTCAACACTGATATTAAGCAACGTGTGGAGTTGCAACAGTACCTTGACATAGGAGATTTGGTTGACATGGCAATCAAGGTAGAGCACCAACTCAAGACATCAAAGCCGATGCCCATTGCTTCACCCTCAACCCGGCCAGCTTGTAGGGATTCACGAGATAGAAGAGCTATCTAAGAACGTGATAAGGGGGCTGCTCAAACACCATCAAAAATTAACGAGCCATGGCAAAGAGGGGCTACGGGTTTGGCAAGTAATAAACTCAAGAGTGAGAGCTCCGCATCCAAGCTACCAAACAAGGGTAAGAATGAGACTTCTTCTAGACAGAGAGATGTTAGTTGTTTCAAGTGTCAAGGATATGGCCATATTTCCTCTCAATGTCCAACAAAAAGGAATATGATCATTCTTGGCAATGGGGAGGTGGAGAGCGAACATTCAAGTGATGAAGAGATACCTCCACTTGAAGGACCTAGTGATGATGATTCTGTTGAAGGGGGACCCGAGGATGCCATTCCATCTAGTGGTGAAGTGTTAGTGACTAGAAGATCATTGAGCATCCAACCAAAGGAGGAGGAAGAGGAGATGCATAGGGAACATATATTCCAGATGCTTGGTTCAAGGCAAGGTATGCAGTGTTATTGTTGATTCTGGTAGTTGCACTAATGTAGTTAGTACCTTGTTTGTAGAGAAATTGAAGTTGCCTACAATTCGCCATCCAAAGCTATATTTCTTACAATGGTTGACAGATTTTGGGGATGTGAAGGTAACCAAACAAGTGCTAGTATCCTTTGCCATTGGAGGATATGTGGATGAGGTATTATGCGATGTTATTCCCATGCATGCATGTCATAGTTTGTTAGGTCGTCCATGGCAGTTTGATAGGCGTGTGATTTATGATGGTCATAAAAATACTTATCGCCTAGTTTGGAAGAAAAAGGAGTTCATATTGAGACCATTGACACCTATGGAGGCCTATGCTGATCAAGCACGAATAACAAAAGAGTGCAAGGCTCGTGATGAGTCCAAAGGAGCCAAGGCCGAGGGGTCTTTATTGGAGTCGCCTAGACAGATTGCGCATCATGAAAGCAATCGGTCTAGTGGGGAGAAAAAGAAAGGGAAAGGGAAAAGAGGGGAAGCCGAGAGAGATGAGGGGAGAAAAGTGAATGCCTATGTTGGGAAAAGTGAGATCAAGAATGCACTGTTGGCAAGGCAACAATTTCTTGTCATTTTGTATAAAGATGTTTACTTTTCTACTAATGAGCTTGACCCTTCTCTTCCTAGTGTTGTTGTTTCTTTGTTGCAGACATATCAAGACTTATTCCCTGAAGATGTCTCAAGTGGATTACCACCTTTGAGAGGGATAGAACTGTTAGTGTATGCCCTAAAACCAAGTTGGTTTTTGGGATTTTTATTACGCTTATTTCGTGTTATACTTATATATGTGGCATTTTCTTTGTCATTTAATACTTGTTATTAATATTACTTGTTTATTTGATAAAGTCCATAGAATATTAACTGTGTATAAGAGATTGTAAGAGTTACAATGATGAGACTCTTATTACACATTAAGTTATATTCTTAAATATCCCTAGTCGTAGTATTAATGAGATTGGACATCATTAATATGGAAGACTAGCACATACTTTGCCTCTACTTATGGTAAGTAGTAGTTGATCTTGTCAACTATGGCGTGTGACACCTAAGCTGGTATGTGGATGCTTGTTAGAGAACAAGTTACATTGGATTGATCCGCCAAGAGTTACTATTCATAGTGCTTATGAATTATACTCTTAATGGCAATGGTGTAAGTGATCCTTAGACTTGAGATTACCATAGTATCTTGAGTGTGGATTGCTATGCTTTGACTCTATTGCTCGGTGCTCAGTAAAAGAGTAGCCCATACGGTAGAGATTGGGTATAGCATGAAGCATGGAAGGATAGTGAGTAATCGATATAGGATTCACCACTCCTTATTATAGGAGAGTATATCCCGGATTGGCCACTTGTTGAAATATGACTTAAAGAATCTTTTGCGCAAAAGTGAAAGTATGACTTGAAAGAGTTTCAAGGTTATACTTTTATGAAAGTTATATTTCGGGAACAAGAAATCATTAATTAGTCATTTAAAGAGTGCGCACTACACTCTTAGACTAATTGGGATATAGTGTGGTGAAAGGATATTAATTACATGGTAACATTGTCATTGATAGGTGTAGTCTACCATATGACTTTCCTATTCACTTGGGTGGTCATGATGCATTGCTAGACGCCACTCATGATCTATAAGTGCAAATTAATTAATTAGTGAATTAATGATAAATTAAAGTGTTAATTTATCTGGCTCTTAATTAATTAATTAATGAGTTATAATTTGTACTTATTGCCAACGTGAATGGAACCTAATGGGTCACACACAATAAGAACATGGTCTTTGGGTTAAATTGTTATTAAGATAAGTATATGATACTTATGGGGTTAATTTATGTGATAAATTAACTTAAAGGACTTATTTATAAATATTCTAAGTCTTGATGGAAATTAGTTTCCTAAAAGGAATTAAGAAGCTTATTTGGTTTCCTTTTGGAATTGGTTTCCTAAAGGAATAGGATTAGCTTAAGGTAAGCTTCCTAAACCTTCTTGGTTTCCAATTGCTCTTGTTTCCTTAAAGACTAGGATACTACATCTATAAATAAGTCCAATGCCTTGACTCTTGGAAGATTGATGAAACACAAGATAAAATTTAGAGAGAGAAAAAAGTGAGAGAGGCGTGTTTTCTCCCAAGAAAAACGCCACACCCTCTTCTCCCTAAGGGTTAGGGTTTTGTCTTCCTCCTCTTCTTGTTCTTGTGTTCTTCATGATATTCAAGGGAGCTAGCACTCAAAAGGCAAGGCAAGCAAGCCCAAAGGTTCCTAAAGATCATGTTCGTGTGGATACCGTTGGAGGCTCGACACTTGGAGGGCTTTTCATGGTAGATCAACACCTTCATCGAATAGGATCTTGCCCTTGAAGCATATAAACCTTCTATGCTTGAGGTATTTGTGCTAAACACCCTTTAATCGTATAGATTACATCAAAGAGATCCATGGCTAAGGTAATAAATTTTTAAATTTTCCGCTGCGTTACTCCCCTTATTACCTTACAAGAACATCAAATAGATTTCATGTCTGGAGCAAGCATTCCAAACTGTCCGGCTTATAAAGCTAACCCTGAGGAAACAAAGGAAATTCAAAGGCAAGTAGATGATTTATTGGAGAAGGGCTTTGTACGTAAGAGCCTTAGTCCGTGTTCTGTGCCTGCGATTCTTGTACCTAAGAATGATGGTTCTTGGAGGATGTGCGTAGATTGTCGAGCCATTAATAAAATCACGGTAAAGTATCGTCATCCTATACCTAGGTTAGATGATATGTTGGATAAATTATATGGTTCACCATTGTTTTCAAAAATTGACTTGAAAAGTGGCTACTATCAAATTCGAATGAAAGAGGGTGATGAATGGAAAACTGCTTTCAAAACTAAATTTGGTCTTTATGAGTGGTAAGTTATGCCTTTTGGTTTGACTAATGCTCCTAATACTTTTATGAGGTTGATGAATCATATTTTTCGTCATTTAATTGAAAAATTTGTAATAGTTTACTTTGATGATATTTTTGTGTATAGCAAGTCCTTGCAAGAACATTACTTACGTGCTGTTTTTAAGATACTTAAAGTACATCAATTATTTGCTAATCTCAAAAAGTGTTCTTTTTGCATGGATTCTGTTATATTTCTTAGTTTTGTTGTAAGCTCTAATGGAATAAGTGTAGATGAAACCAAGGTAAAGGCAATTAGGGAGTGGCCAACGCCTACTAATGCCAATGAGGTAAGATCTTTTCATGGTTTAGCAAGTTTTATAGAAGGTTTGTGCGTGATTTTTCTTCAATTGCTGCACCTTTGAATGAACTTGTTAAAAAGAATGTGATTTTTAAATTGGAGAAAATGCATGAAGATGCTTTTAGATTGTTAAAGGAAAAACTCACCAATACTCCTTTGCTTAGTTTGCCTAACTTTGACAAGGTTTTTAAAATTGAATGTGATGCTAGTGGAATCGGTATATGGGCTGTTTTGATGCAGGATTTTAAGCCAATTGCCTACTTTAGTGAGAAGCTTCAAGAGGTGAGCTTGAATTATCCTACCTATGATAAAGAACTTTATGCTTTGGTTCGAGCTCTTCAAACTTGGCAACATTATTTGTGGCCAAAAGAGTTCATCATACATTCTGACCATGAAAGTTTGAAATTTCTCAAGTCTCAAGATAAGTTGAACAAGAGACATGCTAAGTGGCTCGAGTTCATTGAAACCTTTCCATATGTGATTAAGTATAAACAAAGTAAGGAGAATATTGTGACTGATGCACTATCTCGTAGGTACACTTTTCTTATTTCTTTGCATACTAAATTACTTGGTTTTGAGTACTTGAAGCATGCTTATGTGGAGGATCGTGACTTTGGTGATATTTGGCAGATTTGCATGAATCAATCTCCACATTTGGGGCGTGTACATGGAGAGTTTTATTTACATGAGGGTTACTTATTTAGGAAGGATAGGTTGTGTATTCCCTTCTGTTCTATGCGTAATGTGCTGATTAGTGAAGCTCATGGAGGGGGTCTTATGGGACATTTTGGTGTTGTTAAGACTTTGGATATCTTGCATGAACACTTTTATTGGTCTCATATGAGACGTGATGTGCAAGCTTTCTGTGCTAAGTGTATAACTTGTAGGAAAGCTAAATCCAAGGTGATGCCTCATGGATTTTATAGTCCATTGCCTATTCCTAATATTCCGTGGACTGACATTTCTATGGACTTTGTGCTAGGTCTTCCACGTTCTCAAAGTGGCAAAGATAGTATTTTTGTTGTAGTTGATCGTTTTAGTAAAATGGCACACTTTATTGCTTGTGTTAAAACTAACGATGCAACTCATATTGCAGATTTGTTTTTCAAAGAGGTTGTTCATTTGCATGGTTTGCCAAGGACAATTGTGAGTAATCGTGATGTCAAGTTCCTAAGTCACTTTTGGCGTACTTTTTGGAGTAAGTTAGGGACAAATTTGCTATTTTCTACTGTTGCTCACCCTCAAACGGATGGACAAACTGAAGTAGTCAACCGTACACTCACTATATTGCTACGAGAAATCATCCAACATAATATCAAAAATTGGGAGAAGTGTTTGCCACACATAGAGTTTGCTTATAATCGCACTATCCATTCCTCTACTTCTTATTCTCCATTTAAAATTGTTTATGGTTTCAACACACTAACACCTTTGGATATTTTGTCTTTGCCTTCTAGTGAACACGTTGACATGGATGGCAAGAGGAAGGCTGACTTTGTAAAAGATTTGCATGCAAAGGTTCGAGCTAACATTGAGAAGAAGTATGAGCAATTTGCAAAGTAAGCAAACCGTGGAAGAGTACAAGTTCACTTTAAGCCTGGAGATTGGATTTGGGTGCACTTAAGGAAGGAACGTTTCCCTCAACAACGCAAGTCCAAACTGAGTCCAAGAGGAGATGGTCCCTTTCAAGTCCTTGAACGAATTGGAAACAATGCTTACAAGATAAATTTGCCAAGTGAGTATGGTAGTGTTAGTGCAACCTTTAATGTGGCAGATCTTTCTTTGTATGATGTAGGGGATTCGAGGGCGAATCTTCTCGAGGAAGGAGGGAATGATGAAGACATCAATGCTCGTGTTCAAGTTCAAGGGAGTCGTGATCATAGTGTTGCTGCAAAGAGCCCATTCCAAGACATGGGAGATCCAATGACGAGGTTGAGAGCTAAAATGTTGAAACAAGCTTTGCAAGGTTAGATTATAGAATTACATGAAAATGAAGCTACTTGGTTGAAATAAGAACCTACAAGGCTATTCACTTATTTTGGGCTAGAGTTGGAGGAGTTTGGAGGTCGTGGACTTGGATTCAATTGAAAAGGCCGTTTGCCACTTGAGGTTATGGGTTTTATGGGTTTAGTTTGTTAGTTTAATAGCCCACGTTGTACCTTTAGTTGCACGTTTATGTTATGGAGCAACTAGAGTTAAATTAGTTTCCATATTTTGACTTATATCTTGATGTTATGCACCTCTTTATATAGGGTGTTATTATTCATCCGAATTTTAGAATATTAATCAATAATATTGAGTTTTTCTCTTCAAAAAAAAAAAGTCTTGCACAAAGAAAAGTTGTGCAATACAAAGGAAAGCAAAAAAGGCGTGCAAGGTGATAAAAGCCAAGTATACGAACCAAACCAATTAAACTGAAGTATATTTGGCTGGAATACTGTCTTTGTGCAACCGAATAGACCTGTTGAAACATACAGATCATTGGACAGAGAACAACGCCACGTACGAAAGTTTAATTGACCAGATTCTACTCTTCTTATTTCTTGATGTTTTGGTAGAGTTTCTTGTTATTTCTGTTTGAACATAAGTGCATTAAAGTTATTAAGGGACATTTGAAAATCAAGATTTTCATCAGACATAGTGGAAGTCACAATCAAGAGAGTCAACAAACAGGAGATACGTCATGGGTTCGAGGTCAAGATAATTATTATGCCACTCAAGACACTGATCATGGTTATCATCTAGGCATAAAAGCACAACGAGAATATCTCAACAAATTAACTGAGTTTCCAAGTCAAGATACTTTCTGTTATCCTTTAGGCTCACAAAGACATAGAGGAGTTCAAGAGCATATGCAAAATTTGAGTATAGATCCAAAGTATAAGTATGATTCTAGTCCAAATTAGAGCACTAATCAACTGCGGTATGACTACGATAGTGTCTATTATAGCCGATATGGTTTATTTGATGGAACTGGACAAGTTGACAGCTCTACTAGTAGTCATGGTGGTAGATATTATGAATAAGTAATATACATCATGACAATTCTTCTTTTGACTCTAATAGCTTTGGCTATGATTGTACTAGTGATAGTGCTGATTATCGAGGATTCGAATATTATCATTATGCTCCAAAATTCACTGGCAATCAATTACTTCCCACATATCATGATCATGGAATACCAAGTCAATCCTCACAATCAACAAATGCACGAGAGGGCTCTTATATGTTACCTACTCAAGGTCATGTCCCATATCCACATTTGTTTTACCATCCATCGGGAGAAAATGAAAGTGATTTTGAACCGCATCGTCATTCTACTGGGTATTGATAAGTATAAACATTCAAAATAATATTAGACCTTTTTTCAAGTCCTTGCATTTTGTTTAATATGATTCCTTTTTCAAGATATAGATTGGTTTTTTATATTGATAAAAATAATACATTTTAGAGATTTTATTTACTTATTTTTTTGCTATTTTTGTTTACTATACTTTTCTTATGTTTTGAATGATTATTTATAGTTTTAGAAATAGAAATTGATTCAAAATTTGTGTTTTCTCGAGACTGTGACTGATACGCTAAGTCCAAGGTGGAACGGTATGCGCCGCCACCGCGATTGCGAGCGCGACCGCGACATTGAACCATGGGTTGAGTAACCAGGTTGAGTGATTAATCCATTTCTACTTGGTCAGGAGGTAAGGTTTAATATCTCTTTGTTCTTGATATGTTACTAACCTTTAAATCCTGTACCTTTGAATTGGACCAAAGAAACTTACCCGGGAATAAGGAAAACTAAGCTAAAGGCATGAAGTTTGAGGGAAACTGTGCACACAGTCCTACTACACCAGTCTTAATAAATTAGTTATAACCTTATTTAGAAAATTTCAAATTGAATAGTTCTTGTTGTGTTGAAAACTGGACTTAAATAGGTTTTTAGAGGTGCAAACATCTTGATTTGGTTCAACTTACATAAATCTTAGGTTGTTTTGAAAGTTGACTGGAAAATCAGCTTCATACAGGATGGGGATATAATAGTGTTCAAAGTTTTTGTGAAATTGTGGTTGTGTTGTTGTTAGAATTAGAAATGATGACTCTTTGGAACTCACTTTACATTGAATATAGTTTAAAATGGTTTAAATTTTATGATTTTTCATTGAGTATAGCATGAAATATGTTGAATTGAATATACAGCTGGTGAAAAACTTGAATAGCAGTTCTGTTGGACTAGTTGTGGAAAATTAATCATAACTTTGTGTAGAAAACTTGGATTTGGATGATTCTTATCATTTTAGAAACTAGATTCATAGATATTTCAATTGGAATGATGCTTATGTCCTAATTCCTTGTGGAGTGATACTAGAATTTGTGCAAATTTGACTGAAAAACCAAATCTGTGCAAACAAGGATGGTGACGGGCTAAATTGTGTACTAGTTTTGAACCTATTATTATTGGAATTTGCATGGGTGTTCTTCATAGATATTTAGCCCTTTAAATTTAGTTTTTAATCGTGCAATCTTTAATTCCTGATTCTTATTGGGTTGAATCCAAAATTCGACGAAAATGGACTGCAACGTGAACCCTGCACAGCAAGGTTGACGATGTGCCAGATTGTGACCCAATTTTGACCTGGTTCCTGTTAGAATTTTAATTCAGTTTCTTCACAAATCCTTGAAACCTAGTTTCTAACCATGTAAAGTTTGAAGCAAAATGAGTTTCATATAGAAAGTTATACTCATTTGAATTCACATACTTGGAATGACTAAACGTAGAATATTAATAGTAAATGAACCACTTTGTGATTGGAATCTGGTTGGGATATGATTGGAATTGGAGCTTGTTGTCTTCATGAAAAGCACTCCAAACTAAGTCTAGTTTGCAGGAGTACCCAGTTTGTGAAACTTGGTTTTGTAAAAATTCAGTTTGGCTTCTCAAATGGAAAATCCCTAATTTTTATAATTTGTTCATCCACCTTGATTTAATAGGTAACTATATTGCCTTCAAATAGGTGATTCGGGTGAACCTAGTGGCAAGCATTTGAAGAACCTATAAACCTTGACATACCTGTGAGTGTCCTAAAATTATTTTTACTTATGAAATATTCTTTTATTAAATTATGTGACTCGTTTTAGGTACTTGAAATCAAATGGTATTTTAAAAATTTCAAGACTTATTGTGAGTGTCTAAACTCCATTCTTATTTACGAATTGCTATTTTACAAGAATATATGGTTTAGTACTAGTATTTGAAAATGAATGATGTTTTGAAAATTATATGATTCAATATGAACTACTTGTGCTCTACAGGGATATGTGACTACTGTTTATTTATACTGCTCTTATTTTCAACTACATGATAACTGTTATTGTTATTGCCAAACAATTGTCCTTAAATTTATTTTTACTTACAAATTATGATTTTGTAATCAAGTGATTTGTTTATTTAATGCCCCTCACTTTTACAGGAGATTCGTAGGCTTGGGGATATATGATGAATAATGATTCATTTACTTTGTATCCTTTGCTTTTTACGGGAGATTCATTGACCTAGGGATCTATGACATGTATTGGCTTTGTGACTTGGTACCCCCCGTTTTTAAGGGGAGATTTGTAGGCTTGGAGATATATGATAGGTATTGATTCATTTACTTGGAACTCTTTGCTTTTGACGGGAGATTCGTAGGCTTGGGGAGGTGTGCTGTGTATTGGCTTATTTATTTGGCAGCCCTTGCTTTTACGAGAGATTTGTAGGCTTGGGGACACATGATGTGTAATGACTTATTTACTTGACATCCCTTGCTTATACGAGAGATTTGTAGGCTTGGGGTGTATGTCGTGAATTGACGTGTGTATATCTTTTAACTTTTTTCTTGATTAAAATAAATGCATTTCACAAACTTTTCTAAAAGTTTTTAAAATGGACCTTACTGGGCATAAAGCTCATTCCATTTTTCATTTTCTTTTCTTTACAAGTGTTTAACCATGAGGAAAAGGTAAAAAAATGAAGAGAAGTTTTTCTTTAGTTAGCATTAGCTGTAGGGTGAATGTAAATTGAGGCCTAAGTGGCTCAAACTTTATAATTATTTTTTGAAAGTATATGTAACTTTTAGTTTTTGATTATATTTTGAGCATATGACTGCTTGTACTTGAGTTCTAGCGTGAGTTAGGCAGGCATCGCGATCAAGATTATAGAGTAAGACCTGGTTGGGGGCTTCACAAACACCATGGCGTTTGAGGAAAGAAACATTGTTAGTATGGAGGTGCAACAAGAACAACCTCGTGGACGAGAAGAACAAGGCCGCACTCAAACCAAGCATGGAAAATCTAGGGCTCCAGCGGGTGAGTCACTTGAGCCTCGTGTTGCTACCTGGGAATCTCACATGGAAGATACAAGAACAATGGTAGGTGATCTCTCTGATCAAGTTGATAATATTGTTCAAGAAAATACCGAGATTACACGTGTTGCCAAGCTCATGATTGAGGATCTTGTTTGCAGCATTAGGGGAGAGTCACGCTTCCTCATGCAAGACCTCTCCGACCTACAAAAGTTTGTCAAGAACAATCTACGCGAGCTACATGCGAAAAAGGACGAAATTCGTCATGAATGTAAGTTCAATCCCCATGCAAGCAGTTCCGAAATCACCAACAATACTAATGTTGGAATACAAGGGTTGAAAGTATCCAAACCTGCGATGTACAATGGTACTCACAATGCCACTATGGTAGAGAACTTTATTTTCGGTCTAGAACAATATTTCGAGGCCACGAGGTAATGGATAACCTATCAAGGATTAGCCATGCCTTTACCTTCTTTAATGATGCAGCCCAACTTTGGTGGTGTTGAAAATATGCCAAACGAGAGAAGGCAATATACACATTCAACATATGGGAGCAATTCAAGGCCGAGTTAAGAAAGCAATTTGTGCCTCACAATGCGAATATAGAGGCAAGAGGTAAGCTACGACACTAAAGGCAAAGTTAGAGTATCTCCGAATACATCAAAGAATTCACTATCATCATGCTCAAAATCGAAGATTTGTCTAGCAAGGATGCCCCATTCTATTTCAAAGATG
Source organism: Mitragyna speciosa (assembly GCA_024721245.1). Classification (NCBI taxonomy): domain Eukaryota; kingdom Viridiplantae; phylum Streptophyta; class Magnoliopsida; order Gentianales; family Rubiaceae; genus Mitragyna; species Mitragyna speciosa. Next base: position 24,194,357 of record CM045552.1, on the reverse strand, counting down.
GGCTCAAAGATTGGGTAAGAATAGAACTAGACAGATGCAACATGCATAGCCTAAATGACGCTATTGCCATTGTCGAGTCTCTTGTTGACTACTCTTTCAAAAATAAAAAGCCTAATACTAGAAAGAGTGGGGAATACAAATATGGAAAAAAGAAAGGTTTCGATCGCAAAGATGATGGGAACCAAAAATCCTTTAGCGGGAGCTCTAAGCAAGAAAAGGGCTCTTCATCTAAGTGTGATACCTCGAAACCTCCAAAACCATGCTTCATATGCGAAGGGCCACATTTGATGCACAACTGTCCCAATCGAAAGGCAATGAACGCAATTGTAGTGAAGAGGAAGATCAGGCAACCCTAGAAAACTCAAGCCAACTTGGGAGCTATGCAAGATTTGTGATTGTGAGTTTAGGTTATATCAAAATATAGCAATAAATCCACTTAAAATCACACAAACAAGTAATAAAATTTATAACCTAATACTCGTTCCGCAAGTGCACGGGTCAATTATAGTTGTGATGAGTATTAGGGTCGATCCCACAAGGAAACATGAACCTAGCAACTACCAAAATTACTAACTTGCTTTATTATCTAGACAATCAATCTTTAGAGTGAAGAAATAGTAAGAAAAATCAAATTCAAGTAAACAAGCAATGAAGAAACTAGTTAAACAAAGTTGAATAGGCTTAAGAATCCACTCAATATGAATGTTTAGCTTATGACCTTAATGATTTTATTCATGTTTAGGATTCAATTCCATTTTTACTCCAAACTAGATCTCTCTATGAATAGAAGACTACTAATACATGAGCTTTCCTACTCTCGTGGTAAAGTCTAGCATGCATTAGTTCATTAAAATCATGAATTATGGCTAATCCTTAATCCACCTATGTGAAGCACTACTCTTGTGAGATTCAACATAAGTTCCATTTACTCTTTCCATTGTTAAGTGCAAATCTCTTTGTCAAATAACAACTAGATGACTTGAAAGTTGGTAGCTAATCAACAACAAGTGTTAAGACCAAGTAAATGAATAACAAGAATAAATAGGCCATAAGCCAATTCAAACATATTAGAGTTTCATCCTAAACCTAGTTGAATCAACTTAGTTCAACATATTAAAGATAAACTTAAGCACATAAATGAAAGTAAAACAACATGCACACATGAAACTAGAAAGAGTAAGGTAAGAAATGCTCAATATATGGTTGAACATGGCTCTAATGCATCTTCCTTCATTCCATCAAATATGTTGAGTACAAGTTTCTTCAAGGTTTGTTACAAGAATTGAGAATTCCTACAAATCTAGAAAGAAAACTAATCTAAGTATTTACAAGGAGTGCTCCTCCTACCAAGCTTTAGTTCTAGCTTTCTTCAAGCCCAAAACTAAGCATAGAACTCAGCCCCCCTTTCATGAATACAAAGGCATAGTATTTATAGAAATAACCCTTAGCTCAAGTCTTTGTCCAAGTTGGAGGCATAATGATGAAATTTGATTACTTTGGCCTCAAAAGTCTTCCTTGAGCTTTGTGCTATCTTCTAGGGCATCTCAATATGTAGTTGGACGTTGGAATTATCTGCAAAAGTTGTGTGAACAAGATGCAAGTTGAAGAGGGCCGAAATCTGCAAGTTGGTGCCGATATGCGTCTGCGATACGTGGCTGACGTCACGCATATCGTTAAACCGCGTATCGCTCCTTTTTACCATTTTGCCCTTTTTAACTTTGGTTATTCCTATAATGCCTTTGAGAAATTTTTTCACCATTTAAACCACTAATTTTCTTGGTAGGATCTAATGAAGAAAAATTATTCCGGAAATTCCAAGCTTAATTGATAAAATTTGGTATGACTTGAATCAACTTTGAATTTGATATTCTTTGAGTTTCAATTGATCCAAATTGTATTTAATCATCATTTTCCTTCATAATCAAATAAAAGTGGGCATTAATTTGCTCAAAATAATATTTCTGCCTCAAAACCTAAATTTTCTGGACCAAAAACCCTAATTTTGTAGCAAACCTTAATTTGATGGAAAATAATAAATTGAGCCATTTTAATATAAAAAATACTAGAAACATACTAAAAACATACTTAAAACATATATGAAATATTATACAAAAATAGGAAAAATTATTACTTATCAATTTGAGCGCACTATCTAAACTCTTCTCCCCAAACAAAGAGGAAGAGAATGACTTACTCTATGCCGATCTTGCCATCCAAGGCAAGACAACCACCGAAATGTTAGATACAGGAGCATCGCATTTCATCGATGTCCAAGAAGCTAAATGATTAGGCATCTAGCTTAAATCAGGCAATGGCACCATCAAGGCTGTCAACTCCAAGCAAAACCCATAGATGATTTTAAAGTCGTGTTGAGTTTAAAATTCTTTTATAAGGCCCATGCATTTCCTATTCCCGCAGTCTATTCTCTTGTGATTACCGATACAAGTATGATCCTTCTAAGACACATGGAGAAACCAAAATCGACACTCTCTGTCCTGCAATTTAAAAGAGGTCTTAAGCAGATGGAATATTATGTTGCCCCCGAAAGGGAATTGTGCGATGGGGAAGGCCCAACCAATGCTAAGAAACCCTTGCCAAAATGTGTTCAAGATGTTCTTAATGAGTACAATGACGTAATGCCCATTGAGTTGCCGAAGAAATTGTTGCTTGGCCGAGAAGTAGATTACCGGCTTGAGTTGGCGCCAAACCACCTGCCATGGCACCCATCGCATGGCTCCACCAGAACTCATCGAACAAAGGAGACAATTAAAAGATCTCCTTGATGCTAGGTACATCTTACCCTTGAAGGCTCCCTATGGTGCACTGGTTCTTTTCCAGAAGAAGAAGGATGGTTCTTTAAGGATGTGCATCAACTATCAAGTATTAAACAAGATCACTAACAAGAACAAATACTTGATACCTTTGAAGCCAATCTATTCGATCAAGTTGGGAAAGCAAGGCACTTTTCTAAGCTGGACTTCATTCAGGATATTGCCAGGTACGTATAGCTGTTGGTGATGAACCGAAGATCATTTGTGTTACGAGATATGGCGCATTCGAGTTTCTATTCATGCCGCTCAGTCTTATAAATGCATCGGCAATGTTTTACACACTTATGAACAAGTTGTTTTACCTATTGCTTGATCGGTTCGTGGCAGTATATGTAGACACCAAATTTTGACACACCTTTTTATAAAAATATGTGTGTTACTTTAATTTAGAGGGGATATTTTTCATTTTTCGGGGGTCAATTACAGTTTCATGCAATTTATGACTAATTCGCCACATTAGGGACAAAATAGTAATTTCACCACTTAAATATTATTCTATTTTGTTTTATTTCCTAAATACATGATTTTACTATTTTTTATCATTATTTATGATTTTAATAATTTTTGGGAGTCATTCATTATTTATTTAAAATTTTAGTATTTTAAACTTAATGGTACGTTTGCCAATGCACTACTTTTACAAGAATTTTCAAGTGAAAAATTTTATATGTGCATTTTTTGTATTCATAAATTTTTTGTCAAAATTACATACTTTTTGGAGGTCATTTAAGTATTTATTTAGTTTTTGTCTTTTTATTTATTAAGGGCACATTTCCCAAGAATGCGTTAATCTTAAAATCTATGAAAAAAAGAAAACTTTAGTATATGTGTTTTATGTGATAATATATTTTGTGTAAAATTTTTCGTGATTTTTAAGAGTCATTTAGTATTTTTGTGATCTTCATAATTTTTGCCATATTACGTCACATTTTCCAATGCACCTTTATTTAAGAATTTTTGTGTGTGAAATATTTTATATGTGCATTTAATATTTGTAGATTTTATGTAAAAATTTTTTGATAATTTTTAAAGACTACTTGGTATTTATTTCAAATTGTATCTTTTTGTCTATGACATGTTTTTCAATGGTGAATTAACTTTAAAATTTTAATTTTTTGTTATTATTGAATTTTCTTTTTCTAGTAATGCTAAATTTTAGTTTCATTTTAATTTTATTATTTTATTTTATTTACTTTTTATTTTTTATTCTAAGAAGTCCATAGGATTTTTATTTTATTCTAATTTTCTTCATTTTCTTACATTTTTTTTCTTTTTTCTCTTTTCTTCTTCTTTACAAATTTCAAAAAAAAAAAGAAAAGGGTAGAGCAGGCTGCGTTTTGCAGCCTGCTACAGCAGCAGCATGGCTGCTTAAGCTACAAAGCAGCCTTATGGCCATACTTCCAGCCAACCTACATCACCAACCCCCCTACACTCATTATCCCAACTGCTCCTTGCCTAATCACATCATCGCCCTCCCAACTTACATCCAATTCAGCAGATTTTGGGAGATTTTGGGCTTGCTTTTTCAGTCACCATTTCACACTCACTTCTCTCAGTTCCCTTCCCTCACTCACACAGAACACACTTTCACTCACAAAAACACACAACTCACTTCTCTCACAGCCGTCACCACACCAATGCATTCACAGACACAACTCACAGACATCTCTCCTTTCTTCCCTCTCTCAGCTCACCCATTTTTCACTCTCTCTGCCAGACTACTCTCTGCACACTCTCACAGACACACATTCACTCACAGACTACACCCTTACACCAGATTACTCACAAACATCACAAAAACACACCTCTTCCCTCTCTCGGCTCTCTCATTTTACACACACACAGTTCACTCACACAAACACCATTCACACACCCCACTTTCACTCTTTGCAACATCTCCACATACCAGCAGCACAATCACACATTACACACACCTGCACCATCATTCTTACACACGCATTACACACACAGAAGCACACACATAATACACACATTGCACTCACTCACTCACGCACAATACACACACCTGCATACTCCTCTTCTCTCTCTCTCTGCCTCCCCTTCTCCTGTACACAGACACAACTCATAGATACACACTCACCATTCTTTCCTCTCCTCACTTTCATCAAACACACACCCACACACAGAACACACAACAAACACACATTCAAACACACACCCACACAATCCTCACACAAACACACTGTCACAGGCACACACACAAAATTCACAGTCTAACACACAACTCACACACCCCTGCACAAACACACACAACACACAACGCACGACACACAAAGCACACACATTTCATCTGCACTACCACTTTCACAAACCAGTCACAAACACACACTTCACTCACATCAAATTCACACACTACACACGCATTGCACATACAAGAACACAGACAAAAACACACAGAGCCAATTCACGCACCACAACACACGCCAGTTCACTCACACACCTGCAAGAGACACACACACACACACAGAGCCAATTACACACATCAAACACACACTTGCACAATCGAACAGCCCAAATTATCACCTGCAAATAAAAAAAAACAACAACAACAACCCCTTCTACCGGACTCCTCCAACACCACTAGCGCACCACCAGCCACCATCCATTGCCAATCGTAGCCTCGCCTCCATCCCACCGCTGCTCTCCACAGTTGCCCGCTGTCTCCCAAATCTAGGTAAAGCTCTCACTCCTTTTATTTCAATTCCTGTACTTATTGTTTTGGCTGATAATTGATGGAATTAAAAAAGTTAAAAATTTGATTTTAGAAAGGGATTTAGAGATTTGAATGGGAAAACTGAGAGAGAATCCGAGAGAGACACACACAGAGAGACAAAGAAATCGAAAGAGAGAGAGAGAGAGAGAGAGTGTGAGAGAGAGGTCCGGCGAGGGGCTGAGAGAGGTCCGGCGAGAACGAATCAGAGGGAAATCAGGGAAGGAAAAAGAAAGAAAAAAAAAAGGAAGAAGAGAGAGTCTGGAAAAGAAAGAAAGAAAAAAGAAGAAGAAAGGAAAATCAGTAAAAAAAAAAAAAAGAGTTTTAGTGAAACTACGTCGTTTTGACGTAGTTTCACTCAAAATTACGTCGTTTTGTTGGTTTCGTTTTTTAATTTATTCAATTAATAATATGTATTTATTTTATAGTCTTTAGACTTTTATTAATGTTATTGTAGCCCTGAACATTTATGATTTGTGCATTTAAGTTTCTATTTTTTTTAGATTGACCCCCACAATTTTATTTTCTCTTCAATTAGATCCTAATTAATTGCATTTTGGTCCCTTGATTTTTACATAATTACATTTTGACCTCCATATTTTTCTGTAATTACATTTTAACCCCTATATTTTTAGAAAATTACATTTTTTACCCCTAAATTTTTCTGGAATTGCATTTTTACCCTCTGATATTTATGAAATTGCAATTTTACCTCCCAAGTTTGCTGGTATTGTATTTTAGTCTTTAAATGTCTGGAAATTATAAATTTGATCCCTCATGTTGCTGAAAATTGCATCTTTGGCTTTCTACATTGCTGGAAATTCTATTTTCACTCTAGAATATTGCTGGAATTTTGTATTTTTGCCCCCAAAGTAGCTAGAACTTGAATTTTAGCCTTGAATGTCTGCTGGAATTGCATTTTTACTCCCCAAGTTTGCTGAAATTATATTTTTGGCCTTAATAATTGCTGGAAATTTTACTTTTAGCATTGTGTTTGCTGAAAATTATGTTTTAACCTTTTAAATTTGTTGTAAACTATGTCATTACCTTAATTAGGGTTTAAAATTGTAATTTCACCCTTTTGTTTGTTGTAAGCCACATTTTCACTCTAGAATGTTGCCTAAATTTTCATTTTTAATCCAAACCTTGTAATATTTTATTTTGCCAAAAGGAAAAATTAAAATTAGTTAAGTCCTCAAAGCTTGTAATTATTGCTTTTCACATTCTATTTTATTTTATTAAATTTATGATTAATGTTCTAAAGTTCAGTTTTTGTTAGTCTAATTAATGCTCCAATTAATTTCTTTATTCCTCTCTTAATTATTTTGGTAATCCTTATTTTTGTGTTAAAAAAAAAGATTTTCATATATTATTGTACTTTAATTTTATTATTTTATTATTTTATTTTCTTATTTATTTATTTACTTAGTTTACTTAAATAATTTTCATTTTCTTCCTAAATACTTGATCATTACTTTTCTTTAATTTTTGTTTATTATTGCTATAATTGTTTTGAATTATTGTGACATGTTTATAGTGATTACTCTAAAATAATTTAATTAATGGTTTATTTATTTAAATAATGGTACCTTGATTAAGTTTGTTCATGTTGATAGCATTTGTACTGAGTTTTCGAATGGGAGGTACCCCCTATTACCCTTCCAATATTTCTTTATGCGCTCTTACGTGCTCCTATGTGTTTTTCTATGTGTTTTTTTATGCACCTTTTTGTGTTTATTATTTTTTTTATTCATATGTGAGTATTTATTCATTCATGGCATGTTGTTTATTTGAGTTTAATTCTAATTATTCAAAGGAATATAATAGATAGGTAATATTCTATTTGACAAAATTTTGTATTTAGATAGAAAATGTAATGGATAGTTTACATTTATCTATTTAACAAAAGCTTATGTATTTTTTTTTTTGGCAAACCCTATATGCAGGGGTGGGATGCCAGCCCAAATTTTATTAAAAATATAAGGACAAAAGTACATAAGTAGAGGGGGGCATAAAACCTTACCTCTAGATGAAGAAATAATAAAATTAGAGGAATACAACTTCTTATTACATGTAAATATGATTAAATACTATTTCTGAATTTTCTAATGGATGGAAACCCAAGTTATCAACTCTAATCTCTCCACTTGCCAAACGTGGAAGATTCAATTCATCATAGGTAACGAAGTCAACAGGCAAAGAACATCCTTCATTGGCTAGCAAGTCGGCAACTTTATTTGCTTCACGATAACAATGGCTGAATGAAATGATTATAGAACTTATGTTGAACAGCTCCTGAACTTCTTTAGCAATAGACCATGGACAGGATATTTTATTTTGAAGGACTGATATGAGGATCTGAGAGTCACATTCTACCATGATCCTAGAAAAGATCTTTTGTCTACATAATTGGATACCCCAGAGTAAAGCCCTAGCTTTTGCTTGAATGCTTGTAGCCTCACCAAAATAACAAGAAAAGCCAAATATCATTCTGCCCTCATGATCATGTAGCACCCCTCCTCCACCACTAATCCCTGGATTTCCCTTCGAGCTCCCATCCGTGTTTAACTTAAAAGACATGAAAGGAGGTGGCAACCATTTCACCAAATGGAAAGAATAAGACTGGACGAGAAAGACGAATAGATTTGATAAAAGAAGACCAATTTTCCTCCTCCAATCGAACATTTTTAAATTGTAAGTGGAAAAGGTCTCTCATATCCAAAAAATTTTTTTGCACCATATGAGTAAGAGGAATATGTTTATCTTCAAAATGAGCCATATTTCTAGCCTTCCATAGCTGCCAACAAAGCACAATAGGTAAAATCTGCAATATAAAAGAGAAATGAAGATTTCCTGACCCATGAAACCAACAACGAGCCAAGATAGGACGAATTCGAGCGTGAGAGATCAAAAGGTGGCAATTAGGCAAGAAAAAACTCCATAATCTACTCGCCAAATCACTAGAAGCAAAAATGTGATCAATGGATTCTTCCTGAGGATAGAGACAACAATGACATTTGAAAGGGCCATAGAAGCCAAATCTCTTCATAGTGACATCGATCGGAAGCTTATCACGTAACAGTCGTAGCATAAAAAAAGACAGCTTAAAAGGAATAACCGAATGCCAAATCTTACTATGCAGGAAAGATAAAGTACCTTTGCGTCGAATTAATTAAAAAGCTGAAGACAAAGTAAAATTGCCTGAGGGTGTTAAAGTCCAAATGCCACGTGACTCTCTTGCTTCATTGTTCGGGCTCCACAACAAGTGATTCTCAACTGCATCATGTACTTTCATCGTGCACTTCCAAGTTAATGAAGATGAAGAGCAAGCTGAGGCAATCATAGGGTTTTCAGAAGCATAATATTTGGCTTACATGAAATTAGTCCATAAGGTTGAAGTAGTCCTAAATCTCCACCAAAGTTTGATAGAGAAGGCTACGTACATATCCTCAAGGGACCTAACTCCAATGCCACCTTCACCATGCGGATAACAGAGCTCATTCCATTTAATCCAATGGAATTTGTGCCTACCTTCAAAAGTTCCCCATAAAAAATCAGCCATTGTCTTCTCTATAATCTTGAAAATCCCTTTTGTTGGATTTGAAGCAGTTAATAAATGAAGAGGAAGTGAAGATAAGACACTTTTAATAAGCACAATTTTACCCCTAGGAGAGAGTAATCGGTTCTGCCAAGAAGCTATCCGATTTACCACGGATTGAGACATATCTGCAAAGTACGATGCTTTCCTATGTCCAGAGAACAAAGGACAACCCAAATAACAAACTGGGAAACTCTTATGAGAAAAACTCATAATCTGGCCAATTTTTACTTTTTGTTGAAATGACATACGATCATGCAACAAAAAACAGCTTTTATGACAGTTAATCAACTGCCCAGAAACTAGTTGGTAATCCTCCAACACCTTCATTATACGCTTCAAAGAACTAGCCCCCGCATTGCAAAAAATTAGAACATCATCTGTGTAAGCTAGATGAGAAATAATAGGATAGCCCCGAGGTACTTTAAAAGCGCAGGAAGGATGTGCCAAGATTTCGGAGTTTAGACTTCTTAATAATACCTCAGCAGCAATAATAAACAAGGCTGGAGAAATTGGATCTCCCTGACGAAGGCCTCTAGAAGACTTAAAAACCCACAACTAGAGCCATTAATGATTATAGAAAACCATGAATTTGAAACTAGACACCATATCATATCAATAAAACACTCACCAAAACCAAAAGCCCGGAGCACTTGTAACAAGAATGGCCATGACACTCGATCATAAGCCTTAGCCATATCAAGTTTTAGAGTCACATTACCACCTCTACATTTCCTCCCAATTCCCTGAACCATCTCTTGTGCCAACATATAATTTTCAAAGATGAGTCTTCCACGGATGAAGCCACACTGATTAGGTGAGATCAACTTAGGAAGTAGGGTAGCCAGTCTGTCTGATAACACCCTAGAAATAACTTTATTAAAAAAATTACAAACACTAATGGGTCTGAATTGAGAAAAATCCTGAGGACATACGATCTTTGGAATCAACACTATAGAAGTAGCTGTGACCCCCTTTGGCAATTCTGCACCACAGAAGAAACTATTAATCGCAATCAAATACATCCTGACATATTATCTCCCAAGCAGTAGTGAAAAATTTGCCAGAATAACCATCCTGCCCAGCTGAGCTGTCCCCATCCATAGAACAAAATAACCTTCCGAATTTCATCCATTGTAGGATTACTCCTCAAGCATAGAATTATCCTCTGAAGTAACAATATTAGGGATCACCTTGATCATGTCTAAAGAAGTAGGACATTGTCCTCCAGAAAATAATTCTTGAAAAAACTGAACTCCTGCTTGTCCAATGTCCTCATCCGATGTAATCCATGCACCTTGTTGATTTTTTATCCGATGGATCACTGCTTGAGATCTTCTTTGCTTAACAACGGAATGAAAGAACTTAGTGTTTTTATCCCCTTCTCATAGCCATTTGATCCTTGCCTTTTGTTGCCAATAAAGTTCCTCCATAACAAGATGATGGTGATGATTAGAATGAGCCTGGTCTAGAGCCCTCCTCGCTTCAAGAGAATCATCAATCTCCACCCGTTGCTCAGCCAACATTAACTCCTTTTCAGCTTCAACAACTTTAGTAAATAAATTACCAAATAAGGTTTTGTTCCAATGTTGTAAGTCTCTTTTTAAACGGCGTAGCTTTGCACATAAAACTTGCAAGGGTCGACCAGGAACTTCTTGCTGTCAAGACGCTCGTACTACCTCCATGAACTTGTTGTATGAAGCCCAAACATTTAAGAATCGAAAAGGTCGGGGTTTGTTGTCAAGCCGAGTGGAAGATGAAATTAGCATGGAGGCATGATCAGAAGGGGCACGAGCCAAATGTGAAACTGAAATGGACAGACCATTAGCACACTCAGCATTCAGTAAAAGCCTATCAAGACGTTTCCAAATGCGCATCCTGCCATTACGATTGTTACACCATGTGAACCTGGAGCCTGAAAACCCAGCATCAAACAAATTTGCAGAAGACATAAAATTTTAAAAATCTGTAGCCTCGAAGGGGTGGAAAGGTCTGCCACCTTGTTTCTCAGAAGAATCTACTACGAGATTAAAATCTCCACATACTATCCAAGGGCCAGAGGATGGTTTATCATGCAATAAAGCATCCCATAATTCAAGTCTCTCAACTTCTAAACATCTAGCATGAACAACTGATAGAGAATATGTAGCTAAAACTTGCGGATGATTAACAGAAATTGAAAGATGTTGCTGACTTTGTCCAAACACCGAGCATTGAAAAGGAATATTGTAGAAGATCCAAAGTGATCCACAATCATTACTCAAAGCCATATCAAATTTTAGTTTAAGCCTAAGTACCTCCAATAGTGTAATATCCCTTTTCGGTTCACAAATTAAGAGCATTTGAATCTTGTGACATTTAATCAGCCTTTTTAATCTTTTGAAATTTGGAGCTCTAGCAATACCCCATATATTCCAAACAAGAGACATAATCATTGAGACAATTTAGAAGAAGTAAGTGAGGATCTAACCGACAATCTTAACTCACGATCCAAAGGAACGCAGCTCGTATGCCTTTGAAACCCTTAGCATTATTCAATTGTCCATCTGCAGCCATTATTATCATAGAGTCCAAATTTCCAGCAGCAGATGAATGTGCAGTTGTAGTGGTATGCACTACATTTCTAGGTGAAAGGTTTCCAGCAATGACAGGCAAGTGTTGCTCATTAACTTCCAGCAACCCTTCATCATCATGTGCAATAATATTCTCCTCATGCCTGGCATGCGACTGCTGTTCAGATTTCATCATAGAAAAATCCTGAATTGGAGAATCCGTTTGGGGGGGAGCTGCCCTTGGCTCATCGACTGTAAGCTGTTGTCCAGCTTGCTGTGTTCCATCAACTTCAGTGGGTTCCATCTGAGTGTCTAACCTGTTGGGAATAACCAAAGGTGGAGCCATCTCCAGATTAGAAGTAACGATTTGTTCCAGGTTTGTCGACTGCATGGCTGCATCTTGCGTTCGTTGTTTCCTAGCTTGCAAAGTAGTAGTAGGTGCATCATTCTCCATCTCGTGTTTCTGGGTTTTTTGCACCCTAACCAAGTGCTGAGTTTCAAAAGGGCCTTGTGCGACAGCATGACTCAGATTTTCATTGCCAAGTCTGCATGTCTGCTTGCCATGTCCAAGCTTGCAGCAATGATCACAATATAAAGGAATGTTCTCATATTCAATGGATTGCCAAAACCCAGCAAAACCATTATTGATCCAAATACGATCCGGATGGGGTTGTTTCAAATCAACTTCAACGCACACTCGGGCGACGCTAGGTCATGCTAGAGAAGCTATGGACGCATCTAGTTTCAGAGGGCTTCCTATCAGACGAGCAATTGAAAAGAGAGGGCCCTTGGCAAATAGATGAATAGGGAGATGAGGAAGGCGAATCCAGATAGGAACTATAGATGATTCCACATCAACATTGAACGAGGAAAACCACTTAAACACTCGCATGACACAGCCTTGAAAGGACCACATACTGCGCATCCAACATCTGTGGAAATCTTCTTCCAAGTCAAATCTAATCAGTACATGTTGAGGGTCCAAAAGACCAATTGAAAAAGGCCCTTTAAAACCAACCAAATGGAAATCTTTACGTAGAGATTCCATAGAAGGACGTCCCTTGGAGAACTTGCCAACTAGTGAATACTTGAATAGAGCCGAAAGTTGATGAATTTCTTCACTGGAAATAAAAGAAATCGCAGGCTGACCTCGATGGATTTCAGGCGGCTTTATGATAGGATCAGATGGAACAGCAACTCCAGATAGCACATCTGCAAAAGAGCGCTTCGAAGGAGAAGGATGATCGGCATGAAAAGCAGCAGCTGGAGGAAGGGAAGCCATGATAGGAAGGATGGCAGTGAACGACAAAGCCACCGAGCACCACCACCAGAACGGTGGAGAAGGAGTTCAAAATTCAAAAACCCTGAAAATAGGATGGAAAGATATGAGAGAAAAGAGAGCATTTCTCTAAGTCAGCTGAAGCTAACAAAAGCTTATGTATTTTAGATAGAAAATGTAATAGATAGGTTAAATAGGTTATTTTTCATTTTAGATTGTGATTAGGTTTTTCTCGGGTGTAATAGTTAGGGTTTTGTGTGCTATGTGTGCTGTGTGCTTATGTGTTTTATTCGCTATCTTTAGGACTTTGCATCTAGAATATTATGCTTGTGTGCTATGTGCTCCTATGTGCTATTATGTGCTTTTATGTGATTATTTCTTTAATCTATGCTTTATTTATTTACTTGCTTTATTATTACATATGTGTATCGTCGCCACACTAGTCCAACGCTAGTTGTAGTTAATTTCGTTTTCTTCGCTAGTCCAACGCTAGTGAAAAATTCCTAGAAAGTAAGCTAGTCCAATGCTAGGCCTTTAGGTCATTTTAGTATTAGGATCACTTCTCGTGTGCATTTCACACCATTTCACACACATTTTCTCTTTTTAGGTCTTTTTTCATTTTCGTATGGTTTTTTTTATATATATATGTATATCATTATCACTTATTATCTATTTTTAAATACATGTTTAGTGCATAACATTAGATTTCACTACACATAGAATTTTAGGTCATTTGTGTGATTCGACTAGAAATAGCCATCTACTCACGTGGGAAGCGATGGCGTACATGTCGTTCCCCCCTCCGTGAGTAGGAATAGCAAGTCACGAGTCTATTAGTTCCCCGCACCCATTATGTTGCATCCCCACTTTCTTTGTTCACTTACTATCTATATTACTATTTTTCTTTTCTTTTGCATTTCATTTTTGCATCTATACTCGTGACTTCATCGAGGTCAAGACTCGAGTTTCGCAATTAATGCGATAATTCCGACTAAACTTCAATGGAATATTTTGTCCCTTAACGATACCTTTTCTTAGGACTAGATTTGGATTCATATAGTTGCATCCAAATGTGATAAAACCTTAGGGTTACATTAGGAAAATTTGAACTAAACCTTGCAACTAGTTTCGGTTAGGTTGAAAGGGTGCCTTAGGCGTGAGCCTTTGCCTTCCCTTTCTTCAACTGTGACTCCCGAACCTTTTTCTCTTGTTTTCAAAGACTTGGAGTTGTCTAAAAGGGTTTTATTGTCTTCTTACATTTTTTTCTCAAAAATCATTTTTAACAAATCATTCTCGATTTTCTTATCTTTTATAAAACATTTTTTTGGTGACTTGGTACACCAAAACTCAATACCAAGTGGCGACTCCATTTTTCACTAAAAACCCTTTTCAGACTCTATTTTCGGCCTAAAAAATCATCACATTTCCAAAGTCCCATTTTAGGCCCTTTTTCTTTTGTGTTTTCAAAATAAAGCATTTTATAAAAATTACGTCTTTTCTCAAACAATTTTTTGTAAAGTATTTTCTAAAAATCATTTTACAAAAAACCATTTTCTTTTCCCAACAAATAAACACCACAAAAACACATTTAATTTTCTTTTTCTGACTTTCTTCGAAAAAAATGGGGCGCGACAGTATACTTAGATGACATTGTGGTATATAGTACGACTCTTGCCGAACATGTGCAGCATTTGAAACAAGTCTTCCAAGTACTCTGCAACAACAAGCTATATATCAAATTGGAGAAATGTTCTTTTGCTCGGTGAAATTTCCTTGACATAAGATTAAGGATGGAAAACTCGTGAAGGGTCTAGCAAAAGTGCAGGGCATTCAAGAATGGGAACCGCCCATGAATGTCCCAGAGCTATGATCATTTCTTGATCTGGCAAACTATTATCATCGGTTTATCAAAGGATATTTGTCCATTGCTGCCCCATTAACGTACTTACTCAAGAAGAACAAAGTAGTAAATTAGTCGCATGAATGCCAAGAAGCTTTCAAGGAGCTTAAAAGGGCTATCGCATAGGAACCTATTATGGTGCTACCAGATTACTCAAACCCATTCGAGGAATACACAGACTACTTACTCGGTAGTCAGTGTGTGATTATGACCGATAACATTGCTATAAGCTACTTCCAAACATAGAAGAATCTCAGTCCACAGCAACCTCATTGACAAGATTTTCTAGCCGAATTCGACTATCGGTTAGAATAAAATCTAGGCAAAGCAAATGTGGCGGTAGACACCCTAAACATAAATGCGAAATTCGCCACACTTACTACTAGCTCACCTCAGAGCAACTTTCTTGATCAAATCAAAGAAGGTAGGCAATAGGATACCCTGGCAAGCAACCTCATAAAGATGGCCAATGAAGGCAAGACTCAGAGATTTTGGACAATTGATGGAGTCTTATATAGCATTGGCAACCGATTTTTTGTGCCAAAATGGGAAAATCTACGAAGGGAGATCTTGAAGGAATGCCCCAACTTGAAGTGGGCCTATCATCTAGGTATGGCATAAACATTTACTCTCGTGCAAAATTCTTACTATTGGCCACATATACAAGATGATGTGGAAGCATACGTGAGGACATGCATTGTTTTCTAACAAGATAAAGTTGAGTAACGACATCCAGTCGATCTACTTGAACCCTTTCCGGTTGCCGAGAAACCTTGGGAGAGTCTCTCTATGGATTTCATCATGGTTCTTCCAAAATCTCATAGGTATGGAAGTATTATGGCGGTAGTTGATCGACTTAGCAAATATGCCACTTTCATACCTACATCTGTGGATCGTAAAGTTGATGAAGCAGCCTGCCTATTTTCAAACACGTAGTGAGGTTCGGGGAATACCTCAGTGATAGAGACCCTCACTTCACGGGAAAATTTTGGCTCGAGCTTTTCAAAATATTAGGGACTGACTTGAACTTCTCCACAAGTTTTCCTCTCCAAAGCAACAGACAAATGGAGCAAATCAATGCTTTGTTAGAGTTATATCTATGGCATTATGTAGTTGCTCATCAACAAGATTGGGCAAAATTACTTAACATAGCCCAATTCTCTTATAATTTGCAACGAAGCGAGTCTATGTGTAAAAGTCCTTTCGAGATCGTCATAGGACAACAATCGCTGATTCCTCACGCACTAGTGACCCCACATGTCGAGAACAACCTTGCTGTCTATAAGTTTGCAAAAGAATGGTAGGAAGAAGCTGATATCACTCGGGCATGCTTAGACAAAGCTTCTCGTAAGATGAAGAAGTGGGTCGACACCAAACAACGCCCCCAAGAATTTAAGGAATAAGACTTGGTAATAGTGAAGTTGTTGCAAACCCAGTTCACAAAACCATGCAAGGTGCATAAAGGGTTGGTAAGACGTAATGAAGGCCTCTTTCCCATCGTCAAATAGGTTGAAAAAGTAGCTTATAAGGTACAACTTCGACCAAGACTAAAGATTCACCGAGCCATCCACATAAGTTTTCTAAAAGAATTTCATGGTGATAATGAAGATCCTTCAAGAAACATCTACAAATGTGTACCAACTGCTGCTGTCACTGAATTCAATAAAGAAGTTGAATCAATCCAAGCAGATCGCGTGATTCGGAGACGAAGAGTTCCTAACTACATAGAATACTTAGTCAAGTGAAAAAATCAACCAGACCAGACCACAAAGCTAGTTGGGAACGAGAGGACGTTTTGTAGCAATTTTCAGAGCAATTTGGCAATACAAGAAAGAAAACATGCCAAGGACATTGGGGAATTGAGTGGGGAAGGATGTAACAACCCGACACTTCTTGGATGATCAAGTGAGATTTACACGGAAGATGGCTTGGTGGCTCTAGAATGATACAAGGCAATTGGCTAAGGAACATTCTAGAGAGAAGATATTTAGCCAAGCACTGGAAGGTTCTAGAACTAGCTAGTAAGAATGGTTGGATCTTGCAAGTTGTAGAACATTGTAGAGAAAGCTAGTAAGATGACTATGTCTAGATGGTCATAGAATATTCGAGAAAGTAGACTATATACAATAAAATATCTATAGTCTAGAAGGTTCCATATAAATATCTAGATATTTGTCTTATGGAAGGATCTAGATAAGTGAATTATAACCACACATTTAGGGATGCCAACAAGTATAAATAGGTCATCCCTTCACTTGTAAGAACCAAGTTTGAGAATGAATCAAATTTAAGCATTTCAAAAACTCTCTTGTGCTCTCTTGTGTTCTCTAAGTTCCTAACCTTTTTTTTTTGTCTGAGTGTTCCAAAAACTCTTCCTGCATGCTTCAAAGGCTTACTTAGAATATTTCATAATAAGATTGTCTGTGCTGCACAGGTAAGAATTCACCTCGTGACAAATAACTTCCATGATCCATTATCTTTTTCAAAATTGTCACTGACACTTATCACCTGATTTTGGAAAAATATATGGTCATGTATTTGCCATCCATAACTGTCTCGTTGGCCAAAACTTCCCTTTATCACATCATCACTCTTGTTTTCATGATGATGACACGTTATTGGTACTACTTATATTGTGATATCCCATCTCACATAAAAAATGTTAAGTAATATAGACTAATATATAACTTGAGCCAAAACACTGTATTCTAACTTGGAATATTTATTTTGGATAATGAGGATAGAGCCCAAATAGTTAGAATTGGATACTGAGATTCTGGTAGCACGCTAGGCCTGTGGGCCTGAGGTGCGAAATATGTTGTTGTTAACATCATAATAATAAATTTCAATCTTTCATTGATGCCAGCCATCGTGTTGATGACAAAATTGCAGTAATAATATCGACTCCCATTTTGATTAATCATTTGGTACAGATTTATGTTTCTTTTAATATCAGTAGCTGTTAGTATCAGATTTTTTATTTTTTTTTTTTTTGGCTAATATGCAGATTGACTATTACCATTTTTTGTTTACCGATTTAACACAAAAATAACCGGTGTAAACTTGTCCTTAACCTTTGTAAACAAACAATTAAATGTTTGCAAAAGATTTGCAAGACAAGCAGTGGAGTCTTAACCTTCCCCATTTTATCTAGGCGACAGGCGGATTGCTCTTCGGTGAACGAGCTAGTTTCTTCGGTCAGACACAAGTAGTGAACAGACCAAGATTTACTTACATCTACATCAAGTTTTACTCTCATCAAGCAATATTAACAGTATTAAACCATTTCACGGAAATGACCTAATGCAAACTTTGTTCAACGGACAAGATATTTAATCCACTAATGTTGGTGCAAATTCTGAAATTAGTATTACATCTTGGACCAATGTATTTTATAGGACAAACAAAATTTTTATTTATTTCGTTGGCACATGGGGCAACTAGAAGCGAATTTATGCAATTTAAAATTTTAATATCAAAATATTGTGTATGACAAGTCATTGAGTGATGGAAATTGCTTAGGCATATATTCATTTGCAACAATTTCCTTATCAACTGCTTCAATGGTCGAGTGATGTTTTTTGATAATCCCTTCAAAGAAAAAAAAAGTGCAACCCATACAAAAAATATTTCTCTATTTAAGAAGTCCCATTTTTACGTTTTACACACGTTCATCTGATGCTAGCAAATGCAACTTGATTCTTTTTTCATTCTTGCTGAATTTTCTGATCGAAGTGCCTCAAAGGGTGAGGATTCGTTTTTCTCAATAAACGATTTTGTATGGATCAATGATAATTCATATATTTTGGGCAATTTCATTATTGAAATTGTTGTGCTTTCAGTTTCAATTTTGTGTCACATGCTTACAAGAAAACCAAAACTTGTCTTCCCAATCGATGCAAAAAATGCAACCTCTAATTCCGCTGATTGTTTTGGGTAATATTGGTGATTCTAAATGTATAATTATTAATTTATACAACTAGTGTACTTAATAATTCATTCTTCTCCCCACCGTCTTTGCAAAAGTGGCTTCTTAATTTGCTTTCGTATGTTATAAAGAGAGAAGGATAAAATTTTAACTAAACAAATTTCAAATTCCTCTAAAGCCTTCTATGCAAGTGGATTCTTAACTTCAACTCAACCAAAACATATCATTTTTATGACTGATGTGGACATTAGTCTGGAAGACTTTCATTGCCTTTGCAAGCTGGAAGCTAGAGACTGAAGAATTCATTCATTTATTGGCGCAAATCGGTGCCTTACTTTCTGGTCAATTTTTTGAACGCATTATGGACCAATACTCAAAAGAATCACAAACTTAGGGAGCAGGTGAGAGGAAAATGGTACAGAATAGCTGTCTACGAGGATAATAACTGAATTCGGTCATGGCAGGAATTCACTGAAGTCTATTTCCACCACTAGTAACATTTATGTAAAAATATATGAAATTTTATATTCTTGTGTTCTAAAAAATTACTTGTTTGTGTTGAAGGTATATGAATACAGGGATAATCAGTGGAAATACATTAATAGTTAATTAACACATCTAAATACATTGATATCGGATCCAAAGATTGATACACCCATAGAATAAGGCAATCAACAATCTACAAGGAAGAAATTTTACTAGTCCTTTTAACGTATTTAGTCAATAACATTAAAATTTCATCCTTTTTCCCAATGACACACAAAGGAAAATGATAAGCTATGCTAGTTTATAGACAATTTTAAGCCAAATATTTAGACTAATTATTGCAAATGTGTCCCGCCAACAATGAGTAAGATCACCAAAAACAATAAAAAATTATTACTTGTCACCCAATGGAAGGAATTTCACCACTTGAGCGGTTGAAAGAAAGATTGATATACGTCAGATATGAAAGTGCCTCCAAAGACTTTGGGATTGGACCTGATAGATTGTTATTGGACAGGTCCATGTGTTCCAAGCTTAACATCTTACCAACCGAGTCTGGAATTGGTCCTTCAAGTCTATTTTGAGCCAAAGAAAAGTTTACTAAACTTTGCAAATCTCCAATTGAGCTTGGAATATTTCCACGGATGTCATTTCTTGACAAATTCAAACTAATTGCCACCTTCAAGTTTTGAATTTCTTGGGGTAGTGAGCCACTCAAAAAATTAGATGACAGGTCCAAGTACAAGAGATCACCAAGGTTCCACAAGCTAGCAGGTATGCTAGAACTGAATAAGTTCCCCCCAAAGTCAATATATCTCAGAGAAGTAACATTACCCAAGCATGATGGTATCGACCCGTGAATCTGATTTTGGCTTAGAAATATATGGCCTAAATCCTTCAAGTCATAAAGAACATCTGAAAGAGATCCACTTAATTGGTTATCACCAAAATATAAAGCTTGAAGTTTCTGCAATTCTTATACTGTTGCCAGATTGTTCCACTCAAGTTATTTGTAGCGAGACTCAATAAAAGTAAATTGCTCAAATTCCCAATTCCTTCAGGAATTTGCCCCTTGATTTCACAACGATATGCATCAAGTCCCTCCAGAGAAGTTGAAAGATTCGCAATGGACATCGGAAGAATGCCATGCAAAGGATTATCACTGAACAATAAATATTTTAGATACCTGCAATTTGTCAAGTAACTGACAAAGCTCAATTCTGGTGAGGAAGGTTCACTTGTCAAATTATTTTGGGAGACATCCATTCTTCTTAGAAGTCTTAGATTCCCAAGAGAATTGGGAATTGGGCCACTGAATTTGTTTTGACGAAATGATAAATACAACAGCTTAGATGCATTTGAGATCGACGTTGGAATCACTCCGTCAAGCTGATTCATGTCGAGATCAAGATATTCCAGGTTGATCAATCCATAACCCAAGGTTGATGGAAGATTTCCAGAAGGATTATTGCCTGCAAGTACCAGCAGTTGCAGTATTGAATTGTTGAATATTTGCATGGGTATGGATCCAGTTAGGTTATTGAAACCCAGATACAATTTTTCTAGTTTGTGTAGATTGCCAAAGCTCTTGTGGTATTGGACCTGCAAAATAAAAGAAGCTTTAACAATTTCAGTCCATAGAGCACACCTATTGAATTTTTTATCATCTATCTAATTGAAAATAATCTCACCCGTCAAATTGTTACCGCGGAGAGACAGTTCTGCAAGCATGGTTAAATTCCCGGAGTTTCTGGATATGGATCCTGTAAACATGTTGTTATCCATATTTAAGACATTCAAATAATAAAAATGAACAAGTGCGCAAGAAAATTTAGATCTCATGACAGCAAAACTCAAGGTTTTATATTTTGATTTTAAGCATATTAATAGTACTTTTCAAGGAAAATAAACTAACAATAAACGGGAAACTAGACAAATTAGTCCTCTCTAATTATTTAAAAAACTTTGCACTATTAATTAGCACTTTGACTTCTATTTTCAGTTATCTGGTCCTAAAGCTTTTACTTTGGTAACAAAGCTTTAGTTCCTAATCGACCCAAAAAATAAGTACCTTCGAATAGTAATATTTTTTTTTGAATTTTTTTGAATATCCATTTAACACATTTTCTAATTATCTTTGTATTTTTCAACATCATTTATCTTGATATTCTAGAAAGTACTACTATATTATTTATTTAAAATCACTTATAAAAAATGTAAGCCAAGTTAAACTAAATATTTTTTTCCCACCATAAAACTAAATCAAAACGCTTTTGCTAGACCAAAGGAAGATAAAAGCATGAAATGATTGACAAAATAAAGACTTTTTTTTTTGGGATTTAAGGATTGCAATTTTGGGTTTTTACCCATTTCAAGCTTTGGGTTCCTTTTCATATAGCGAAAAGTAGTACATTCAATTTATTGGAGGGAGAGCAGTATATATTGTAATAATTCCCTTTGACTTGGCATTCAATGATAGTAAAAAAAAATTAACAAGATAATTACTAAAAGACTAAATTACGATAACAATGATAGTTTAAGGACATAATAATTGAAAACCATATAATAGGGACTAAATTAGTAATGTGAAAAGGAAAAAAAAAACTTGGAGAACTATTTTGTCTAAAAGAAAAGAAAATGCAATTATTGATAACTAATTACTCCTATTATTGAACAAAGGAAGTAAATGGAAATTTGGTCACCTTATTACAGTTATCCAAACATATATCACTTCTGACAAGTAAGATCTACCTTCGTAGTCAAAAAAAAAAAAAAAAAAGAATCCAATTCACAAAGCATTCAAATTTGACACTTTTGATATCTTAAGTTTTAAAATACCGTATCACTTCTGACAAGTTTTAAAATATTTTACATCCCTTGCAGCGTGGGCCTTCCAAATTAAAATTTCAAACGAAACCACTCTCAGCACATATAGGTTAAAAATGGCAAATGTTAAGTTTAATTTTTCCATTGAACCACTGTTTACGAACTATACTAAAAATAGTCAGTTCTGATTATGGTTTTTTGTTGGAGAGGCATTTTTTTCACACTTCAATTTGCATAATTGTAGTAAACAGTTTAATTTATTTCATTTAAATTATGTATATCTAGCACCTAATCATGTTATCATATCTTTTAATGTTAATATAATATTGTATTAGAAATTTTATGATTATGTGATAGATTTGTTAGTAATTATAATAAATCAATTGACAAATCGAAAAAGCATAAGTGGGCCAAAGGAAATTCATTAAATCAATCAACAAAGGGCTAATATGTGCGAGTTTTGTGGGTTTAGGCTAAGTTAAAATATCTAAAATTTTAAATGAGAGTAGAGTTATAACCCTTTTGAATTGGGTTATTATGAAATAACATTATAAAAATAGTATTCAGTATATTTTAAAATGTAATGTAGTGAAATAAATAAGGTGATTAACATATTAAAAAATTACTAAAAAACTTGTTTGAATAATATTTCAAAATAGTTTTTGTCAAAACAAACCCATTATGTGGACTACGATTCCCATGCGACTCCGCTGCTGATGATGACCAAGTGGAGTGTCGGTTGTTGAGGAAACGGAACGGAGGTAAAAGATACAAAAGGCAAAAATTTTTAGGAAAAATAATTCTTCTACATTGATTCACTGAGGCATCTCACAATTGCACCTCGTATTAGGAGATAAGTTTTTTTATGGGTTTAATTTTGTTTGGGTTTGTAGAATGGTGCTTTTTTGGTGACACCTTTATGGGTTTGTAGAACCGAAAATTATTAGATTGTTGAGGAGCACGGTATAAGGCTATGAAGAAGGCAAGGGTGGCAGCAGCAATGCTGATGTAGAAGTATTGGAAAGTATGTATTTTTTTTTTTTTGGATAAGAAGAAGATCTCCATTAAGACTGAATAGCAGAAATATCTGCTCGGATCAGTGAAATTTGGGGAAAGTGTATTGTTGAGTAACATAATTTTGACTATGTGAGAGAAAAATTGTTGGAATTTTCTGAAGGTTGAGTAGACAAGGACAATAGAGGTGGTGGGAGAGTAGAGGATTTCTAATTTGAGAAATTTATCAAAGAAAATAGAGAGTAATTAGGTTAGGCAATTTCGATCTTGGAGGAAAGCCATCAACACTGGCTGTGGCGGTGAATTGTGACAGGGGAGTTTGGTGAATTGTTTGGAGGAATTGGACATAGGTGGGGGGTTATGGTGGTGACGGAACCTTAAGCTTCTGTCTGAAGTTTTAGGACTTAGATATCGGCGGAGATGATGGAAACAAGGGGTACTTTAGGATTTTTGGAGACATTCTTTTCTTTTTTTTTCTTTTAGGATTATTTCAAAGCTTTTTATTTGTTCAAAAAAAATTATCTTAAGGGATAGTTTTTGATGTTCAAGAGGAATTTTGGCATACTTCAGCATATTTTGGGTTTTTTCGTTACCAAATATATGGAAATAAGGGGTGCAGGTTTAATTATTTAAATTAGAGGGTATTGTTGAAGGTTTCTGAAATTATCCCTAAAAATAATACTTTAAGGACTAAATAGTTGAAAACTAAAATGTAGTATAGTGAAAAAAAAAAAAAAAAAGCTTGGAAAACCATGTTGACTATTTATTGTTAAAAAAAATACGAGAAAGAAAAGAACATGCAATTATTGATAATTTTAAGAAAGGAAATACAAGTTTGGTCACCTAATTACAACTTATGCTACCATATATATGACAAATAAGATCTACATTCATATTCACAAAAAGAGAAAAAAAAATTCAAATTCGTAAAGCATCGAAATTTGACATTTTCGATAGCATAAGTTTTTAAAGTGCACTATTTCAAGAAAAAATAATTCACATCCCTTGCCCCATGTGCCTTCTAAATTGATATTTCAAATGAAAAATAATCGAATTTATGTAGTTTTCCTAGGACCTGTGTGGAGTACTACTTGTCAAAATATTAATTATAGCGACTTCTTAGATGCTAATAATCTTCTTAAGATCTTCAATTGTTTGTAATTTGACCATAGTCATGCCTAAAGAACGCCATAGCTAAATTGAAAATTGTATGAAAATCTTAAGTTATTATTTTATTTTTTTAATAAGGACTTATTTTATTTTTAGAAAAAGAAATTGAGAGCAAAATTGAATCAAAGAGAAAGATAGAAGTCCAAAATGAGAGAAATAAAAATGTATGAAAAACCTAGACACTTCATAATTTACCCATGATAATATACCAAAACCGTAATTGTCCAGAATGCTAAATTAGGACAATTCTTGGAAGCCTAGCAAGTTTCTGTGGTGCAAAATCAGAATATGGTTCTTGAGTGCAAATGTAGCCTATTTATGGTGACTTTTGCTATTTAATAACTGTCTGTCTATGTCAAAAGGGGATAGTATTAAAAGTTTTTACGTAGACCCGATTTATCTCTGGTGGTCAAAATAAGGGCCACATAGGCATTCTAGACTCACTCGCTTTAAATAGATCTGGGTGATAATTAAAACACTGCTCGATCTAAATGGTTTATTGTGAATCATTAGTTTTAAATGAATTATCCAACTAAACAATTATATGTAATCATAAATACCCGTGTACATGTATTAATATAAGAGTGTATTACTGTGTGTGGTGGGGATAATAGGTGCGAAAAACTTACTAAACACATGCTCAATTGGATTGTGTAATGATAATTGATTTCCGATTATCCATTCATATCAATTTATATAAAGGCTCTAAATAAATTGGATTAATTTTATCCATTATCCATTAGTCGAAACCATTTATCTCAACCAGTTTCTACTAAAAATAATCAATTTTGATTATGGCTATTCGTTAAAGAGACTTCTTTACACACTTAAATTGCATAATTGCTGCAAACAATTATAATTCTTTTCATTTAAATAATGCATATTCAGTACGTGATCATGTTATCACATTTTTTAATGTCAAAAATAGTGTTGTACTAGAACTTTTATTATAACTAGTTGTAATAATATATCAAAATTTAGATCAATTATTTCACTATGTTCCTTAACTATGTGAAAATTGAAGTTGATATAATTGAGAATTAGAATATTAAATTTAAAGCATACTTTTTTTCCAATAATGATAGAACAGCAATTAATTATTTTACCGTGTTCCTTGGCTATCGGAATATTGAAGATTACTCAATTGAGAATTAGAATATTGATTTTAAAGTATCCTTTTTTTTTTTTTTTTATACAATATTGACAGCATAACCTCCTTTTATATCAGTCCAATATATTAAATGACATAAAACTTTTACGAAGGACTAAAATGAAATTATGTTAAAAGCTTAAGGAACTAATGCAACTAACCTTATATGATAAAATTATTTTTTGGGTTAATTACATTTAGCTCCTTTGAGATTTATCTAAATTAAGGATTAATCCAAGAGGTATAGCCAAATTACTCTAACTTCCTTTTTTTCGAACCCAATTAACGGAAGCAATGTAATGATAAAACTATCATTTGATTACAATACAATTATCTCCCTAGAGATTTATTCGATTCATATAAAGGACACCGTAGTTTGACGAAAATATATCCCTCAACATCATCCAAAGTAATTTAATTAAAATTTAAAAAGAAAAATTTTGAACCAAAATTTAGAAAAAAGGACAAATTGCTGACTATTAAAAATGACAAATAAAAAGAAATAAAAAATTTATAAAAAACTCTTCCTATCTCCTCTTTTTATTTGCCTGTAGCTCATCAGCCACTACCATATTATTTCAATCCGTTTTATTTATTCAACTAACAATCATCTTTTCACATCTGGGTAATGATTGCATCCGGAATAAAAAAAATATTTATACCAAATGTAATAATTAAACTTGGTTTTGAATTTGAAATTGTCTTTTGTTGTCCATTATATAAAGTTTCTTTTAATTTTAATAATTTAAAGCTGAATTTTTTTGTTATTATTTTAAAGAAATAGTTTTCTTGAATTTTTTTAGCTAATCTCCACATGAGTAACTTTACAACAATAAAACTAAAACCTTTAGTTGGTATTATTTCGATTTGAGTAATAAATAATAATTGACAAATGGAGGAGATTTTTAATAAATGTCTATCTATTCAAAGGGTTGGACTCTAATTTAATACAACGTAGGGTATATTTTTAATTTGGACAATTTCAGACATATATTTTGCTAATATAAGAAACATTTCTAATGGCTATGAACATAAGGAGTATTTGATAAACGTTTTGCTATTTAGGGGGATTGACTATAATTTCGTCAAAACACATGGTAGAATTTATAATTGACCAAACCTCTACAGAGGTAAATGTAATTAACCATTGTTAGTTTTTCTTTTATACAAAATTAATGTTGCTGTTACCTTTGACCATTAATCAAAGGAATGAAGATGTCAAAAAATAAATGGGAACAACTATAATGCGAAACACTCCAAGGGCTTGCTGCATTTAATCTTTTTTAAAAAGAAAGGTAAGGCTTACACAGTTCCTAAAAAATCATAATTAGTAATCAGCATCATTAACAATTGAATGATAATCTATCTAACACAAAGGCAAGAGTTAAGTTCTTACCACTTAAATTGTTATTGCCCAAATATAGTTTCTCAAGCATTGTCAAGCTCGCAATTCCTTCTTGTATGGGTCCGTCAAAAGTGTTGAAAGACAACCCACGTACCTGAAGCTTTGAACATTGAGATAATAATGTGGACGGCATCTTTCCACTAAATCAATTAGAAGAGAGGTCAAGCCATGTGATTTTTTGAAGTTGCCGACAAATGTTAATCGGAAGACTACCAGATAGGCTATTGTTATAAACAGTAAACTGTTGGTTTTGTACTAAAGTCAATTAATTCTAAAATTATAATTTATATTTATTACCAAGTGATTAGGAACCTAAAGGGTCGCACACAATAGAACTAATTCTTGGGTTAAATTGATTTAAATAATTATGTGATAATTATGGAATTAATTTGTGAGATAATTAATCCTGAGGACTTATTGATAAATAGAGTAATTATAGTAGTGGAAGAATTTTCTTTTTAAGGAAATTAAAACTTACTAAATATCTTATTTGGTAAGATATCCTAATAGGTAAGGGTTACCTATTACCGAATTCTTGTTGGACAAGATGTCTTAATTATTACTCTATAAATAAGTTCTAAACACCAAGATTTGACACAACATGCAATATAACGTTAGAAAATTAGAGAGAAAAAAAAATAATTTTTCTTTATACAATTTTCTTCACGTTAGGGACGTATCAAGTGGATCTAGCATATTGACTTGGTGTTGATCAATCCTAATAAGGATCTCAAGAAGGTGTTCGTGTGGATACCTTAGAGGCCGGGCATGTGTGCTGCTGTGGTTGGCATCGCGTATCTTTGATCAGGTTAATTCATTTAATTGCATCATCTAAAGGTACGTTTTTTATTTTGTATAGATAATCAATGATCTTGGTTGGAAATCAATTTTATATTCCGCTGCGTCAATTGTTTATTGACATATTGATTTTCTAACAGTGGTATCAGAGCAACGTGTTTTGATTATTTGTACAAAATTTATTGTCATGAATAATTATATTTATGTGTATATGCGATTTAATTGAACTTGAGAAGTTGTATTTTGAATTGTTTCAAAATACTTAATGCAAGAAAAATTTGCATGATTGATTTTGGTTTGGTTCGTGACCAAAGAAAAATATATTGAGAATTTTCGTTTTTAAATTTTGTTTGATTTTGATCGGCAAAATTTTTCTTGAAACTATTTTGGTTGCTATTCAAAATTTCTTGAAAATTTAGTTTTCTGAAATTTTGGATTCTTAAAAAAAAAAAAAAAAAGGAGGAAATTTGGGGTCAAGGTCTCTGGTCAACCGGTGTGGTTTGACCACACTATAGACGCCCTAGACGGCGTCATTTCAAGGTGCAGAATTATAAAAAAAAAAAAAAAAGGAGGCCTTGAATGCCGAAATTGTTCCGGCAGAACAACAATACTGGGCAGCAGCTCATCTGCCGTAAAAGATTCCGACGAGGCAGACGAATCGGCGGCTCGCCCAAATCGCACCCGGCCGCGCATGCCGGAAACATTCCAGCCGCGGCTAGAGCGAAGAACCAGGCCACAACCCCTTCTCCGGCGAACAAAGCCAAGATCGCTGCCTGAATCGGTGGCTTCCCGCTTGCGACAAAATGTTTGGGCCGCCGGAACAACGGTCGAGATCTGGCTAATGGCGACAAGAACGCGTCTGATCTCGGCCAAACCTCTACGTAGCCTGGCCAGATCCGACCGGACAAAAGCACACGAACCCAGCAACCTGTGACCAGAACGTTCTAGTCACAGGGAGAAGATGACCGGCCAGAATTTGTCTGGGCCGGATGATGGCCAGAAAGATATGGCCAGATCTTGTTGTGGCAATATGCGGCCGGATGAGATCAGGCCGAGGTTGGCCGGACGGAATCAGGACACGCCATCACCGGAAAGAGGGAAGAGAAGAGGTGGCGGCGCCAATTTTTTGGCCAGAAACCCTAATCCTTAAACGGCATCGTTTGACGACGTCCTACAATTAAAAAAAAAAAAACTGTTTGAGCACACGTGTGACGTGCTTGCCTTGGTTGAAGAAACAAATGCTCAAACGACGTCGTTTGATGATGTCACCTTAGAATTAAAAAAAAAAATTTTTTTTCTAGTCAAAGCACTTTTGGACCGCCCAAAAAAGGAAATAGTTTCCCTTTTTGCGTTTGGGCCCTTGTTTTTCTTCATTTCTTTGTTTTTCTGCCTTATAATTTTTGTTCAATTAATTTTCACCCAGAAACTTCTCAAATTTATTCAACTAAATTAATTCTAATGTGATTAGAATTAATATACATATAGATTCATGACTGAAATGTTATATATTCTTTTAATGTGATTATTTGAATGATATATGTGATTTATATTTGATAAAATGATGAGATTTATTTTATTAGCATGATATATCATATGTGATTTTTATGTTTGATAAAATAATGTGATTTATTTTATTGCATATTGTATGCTTCATTTGCTTAAATATTTATTTTCATATATGATATATGTGCACGATGAGACCATAATTTATCCCTCAATAAAAAAAAATTAGATCACTTCCATTATTATAGATAAATAATTCTTGTTAGGATAACTTGTTGAGCTAACTCAAGGTTATTCTACCAAGAATATTTGTTACCATGAGATCTGATCTTTGAATAATGGTTTTGATTTAAATAAAAGAAATATATCATAGCTATTATTATAATTTAAACATTTCTTATTAGAATAACTTGCTGAGCTAACTCAAGATTATTTTACCTACAATATGTTTACGATGAGATATGATCTCTAAATAATAGTTTGATTTAATTCAAAATATTAAATCATGAATAGTTGCCTTCCATTGTTATAGTTTAAACAATTCTTGTTCGGATAACTTGTTGAGCTAGCTCAAGGTTGTTCTACCTAGAATGTGTTTATACTATGAGATATGATCTCTGAATAATGGGTCTAATTTAACAAAGGTTCATGGATTGTTGAGCTAACTCAAGGTCATGTGTCTTTGAGGCAATTAGTTAGGAGACATATGTGATATGTGTATCAAAAGCTGATACCTAACTATTTAGGAGTTACAAAAGTTGTAATTGGTAATTGTTACCTATCTACTGAAATTATTTTTGATTTGTTGAGCTAACTCAAGATTAAAAATAATTAAAATGGGATCCTAGCTCACTAAGAATTTTATGAAAATTCTCGAATCAATTTTGAGGGATATTAATTTGAATGAAATAGTGGGAGCAAAACCAAAAATTTTTTTATGTCCATCTGTATTTTATTTGGTTTTGTTTATTGCATAAAAAGTCATATTCTATCTTTATTTTCTAGTTGTAGAATGTGTAATAATGTGAACACAAAACCCATTTTATTTGACTCCATTTAACATGAAAATCTTGGACTAGTATAAAGCTTGAGAATGGTTCTCAAGTATACGAATATAGGCTATATTTTTGATACCTTGATTCCTAATGTCTCGAGTCACAATGATAGCTAGGAAATAAAAATGCATGCTAGATGCATAAATACAATAATGATCTTATTGCTTGTATCATGATATTGTATACAACTCCTAAGCTATAAAAGTGGCATAATATGATGAATGCTTAGTCCATGATTGTGCATTTCAAAAATTTGTTTGATATACAATCTAGAACCAATAGATATGAGATATCTAAAGAGCAATTTGTACAGGAATTAAGGGACGCTTTATTACTTGTCAAGGGGAAACCCAAGGCTAGTCTCGAGAAGGCCTAAATAGTCATGACAAAGTATAAAGGTGTGATCAAAGTGGGCAAGTCTATAGGCATGTGTTTCTAATCGAGAAACAATTAGTATTGGAAAGCAATTTGTATGGCTCATTTAAGACTTAGAAGTCGATGAGGTTTGGTTAAACTTTGACTTCTAGAATGTTTATGAGTGAGATAAAGTAATCTACTAATCAAGATTCTTAGGTATTAGATACTAGATTTGGATCTCATATTTATACAAATATGCAAGATCTTGAGAATAGTAAATTTTGGCAACGGAAAAGTTGAATTATGTGTAGAGAATGGAGCAAAAGTTGCTACATTAACCGTAAGAACTTATACACTCTCTTTGCCAACTGGACTTATTCTAGAATTAAAGGATTGCTAATATATTCTAGTACTTACAAAGAACATAATATATATATTTGCATTAGATGTGGATAGATTTACCATTACTCAAAAGAATAAATGTTGTTCTTTTTGCGTGATAGCCTTCTAAGTAGTACTAGTTTATTAAACAATGGCTTAAATATTCTAGGTTTGGATAAGTCCATTCTCAATATAGACATTAAGAGACAAAAACTTGATATTTTGAAGCAATTTATCTTTGGCTTTAGACTTGTTCATATAAATAAAAAACGTATATCCAAATTACATAAAGATGTATATTTGGACTCATTCGATTATGAATTCTATGATGTATGCGAATCTTATTTACTTGTTTAAATGACCAAGACACCTTTTATTGAAAATGAAAGGTGAATGTGCTAGTGATTTTTCTTGGGCTTATTTTGTAGCCCCATATCGATCCATGCTAAAGGTAGTTTCTTATACTTAATCACTTTCACGAATAACCATTTTAGATATGGTTATGTGTATCTTATGAGATACAAATTTGAGATCTTTGAAAAGTTCAAGACCTTTAGAGTTGAAGTAGAGAAACAAGTTGACAAGAGTATTAAAACACTGAGATTTGATCGAGGTAGAGAATACTTGAATCACAAGTTTCGAAATACCTAGAGGAGAATCAGATTCTTCTATCGCGCCCAAAAAATCGTGGGTAAAGGGTACTAGTGGTGGGGTTATGGCTGTCACGTCCCGAAAAGACGGTCTAGTCTGACGACCCTTTTGAAAAGTAAGTTTTTGAAAAAAATCGTGCGCGTGTGTGAAAAATCGAGTTTTTATTGAAAAAGTGTATTTTCAGAAAAATGGTATTTTAAAAGAAAACAAGGCCGGGACTAAAAGTGCAACAGATTTGGCCAAATAAATTTGAAAAAGGGTTTTATTTTGAAAAATGGAGTCGCCACTTGGTACTGAGTTAGGGTGTACCAAGTCACCCGAAAAATTGTTTAACAAAATAAAAATAAAAATAAAAATAAAAATAAAGAATTTATAAAAATATTTTAAAACTGTTTTTCGACTCCGGTCTACAAAAAAAGAGAGAAAAAGGTCTGGAAGTCACATTTGAAGAAAGGGAAGGCAAAGGCTTAACGCCTAAGGCACCCTTTCAACCTAGCCGAGGCTAGTTGCGAGGTTTAATCAAAATTTCCTAAATTAACCCTAAATTCTATCGCGTTTCTGATGCATCTAAATGAATGCAAATCCTAAGTCTAAATGTGAATATCGAGGAGGGTCGAAATGTTCCGTCGAGGCTTGGTTCGGAATTATCGCATTAATTGCGAAACCCGAGTCGAGACCTCGAGGTAGTCACGAGTTTTATGCAAAATGATGCAAAAGAAAATAATAATATATAGTAAGTGATTGAAGAAAGGTGGGGATGCAACATGACGGGTACGGGGGACTACTAACTCGTGACTGAATGTTTCTAATCACGGAGGGGGAAACGACCTGTACGCCACCTGCTTCCCACGTGAGTAGATCGACTATTTCTAGTCGGATCACACAAATATCCTAAAGTCTAAGTTAGATGCAAATTAAATGCCATGAATTTTGAAAATATTGTCAAAATAATAATAATAATAATAATAATAAATAACAGTAATAATAAAATCATGTCAAATGGAAAGAAAACTAAAAAGTGTGTGAAATGTGAAATGCACACGAATGATCCTAACACTAAAATGCCCTAAGGGTCTAGTGTTGGACTAGCCCTTTCTAAAAAATCCCACTAGCATTGGACTAGCGAAAAAAGAATAAAGCCACAACTAGCGTTGGACTAGTGTGGTGACGGAATATCATAAATCACGAATTAAATATTAAAGCATGAATTAAAAGCAAATTAAACATCTAAAAACATATAAGATCACATAGGAGCACATAACACATAAGCATAATGTTCTAGATGCAAAAATCCTAAGGAAAACGGTAAAAAAAATAAACACATAAGCTCGCAAAAGCAAATAAACCCTAACTATTACACCGGGGGCTTTGATTTACAATTTAAGGGGGGAAATTAAAATGCCCTATCTATTACATTTTCTATCTAATTACACAATTTTTTGCTAAAATATGAGAAAAATAACCTAACTATTACAGTGACTAGCTAAATACAAAATATTATATTTTTCCAAAATAATAAAAATTCAAAATTTAAACAAATTAACTATGTAAATATGCAACAAGTATATAAAATAAGAAATAAACAATAAAAATAAAAATAACGCATAAGATCACATTGGAACATATTGGAGCACACAAAGAGAAATTAATAAAAAATAGGGATACCTCTCGAAGACCAGGTACAAATACTATTCAAAATGAACAAACAAGTCAAGGCACCTCAGTGTAATCAAATAAAACCTAAAATACATAACTATTGATGAATTGAGATAAAAAAAAATGAATTCTAGCGACTGCGGGGTTAAAATAAAATCCAATAAAACTCAAGGGGTAAAACTAAAAAACTTCACATAAATGGGGGGGCAAAAAATGTAAATTTAAGCAAGTAAAAGGGCACAAAAATATAAATTGCAACAACTAATGGGCTCAATTGCAATTAATAAAAACTTGATTGAAAGAAATTAGAATTAGGGGGGTCAATTTATAATCATGGAGGATTCAGTTGTGTAAATATGACAAATTCATGGGAGTAATAAACTACCTAAGAATTCTAAGGGGCTAAAAATTAAATAAAACGAGCAGAAAGAAGACTACCCAAAAATTAAAATGAAGACCAAATAGATTAGCTAAATTAGTTAAGTTAATTGAATTAGTTAACTAAACAACTAAATCCCTGAGAACAAAACAGATACCAAATTATATGAACAAAGCAAAATTATCTTATAAAAGAACACCATAACTAAAGACCTAAGTTTCCCTGAAAATCAATTCTTTTTTTAGAAATAAACTTTCTTTCTCACTTTCTTTTCGTCTCTCACTCTGTTTTCTTCTTCTTCCTTTCTGGTCTTTTCTAACCTTTTTCTTTCTGCTTGTCCAATTCTGTTCTTCTACGACTTTTATTCTCTCCTTTCCTTCTGGCTCACCGCATCTCTATTTCTCTTTCTTCTTCCTAATTTCTTTCCATTTCTCTCTCACTTACTTTTCTGGTTCCTTCTCTCTTTCTCTCTCTCTCTCTCTCTCTCTCTCTCTCTCTCTCTCCCCTGTCTTTCTTTTCTCCCTCTGGTCTACTCCTCCTTCTCTCTCGCTATTTCGTCTGGTCTATTCTCTCACTCGATTCCCCCTCTTTTTCTGTTTCTGTTCTTGCTCTGTCTCGTACTCCTCTCTCCCCTCTCCGCTTTTTCTTTTCTGTCGTTCACTCTCTTTCACAGTTCTAATTGCCTCTCTGATTCCCTATTTCCTTTTCCCTCTCTATTTCTTTTTCTCTCCCCTGATTACATTTTCTCTCTTCCTTTGCTGCTCTACTTCTTCCTCTTATTCTCTTCAGTTTCTGATTTCTCACTAGCTCTACCCTCTCGCTCCTTCAATTTCTGGTCTCTCGCGATTTCTCTCTTTCTCTTATCTGCCCGATTCTCTCTCTAGTTTTGATCCCTAGCTCTCCAGTTCTCCCTCCCCCTTTGGTTCTCTTTTTTTCTCTTTACATTCTTTCAATTTTTATTTCTAATCCCTATCAGGTTTTCTCTTATCTCTCCATTCGGTCTCTACCTTTGCAGGTCTTCCTAGAGCCAATTTATCGAGGTATGGTGGTATGGGCTGTGTAACAATGGATTTGTGGTGTGCTGATGTTGGGGTTTTGGTTTGTATGGGTGGTGTGCTATTGACTAACTGTGGTGAGCTAAAATTGATGCTACTGGCGGTTGTTGGGCAATTGATGGAGTTGGGATTTGTGTTTCATGGAGGTGAATATGGGATTTTGCTGTGTTATTGTTGTTTTTTGGTTGTAGGTAATTGGACGGTACAGGACCGGTGGCGGTGGATACTATGAAGATGATAAGGGGGTTTCGATGGTGATTTGGATTTGGGCTGGTGGAGAGGGTGATTTTACTGGATTGAAAGTTATAGGTTTGGCGTGAATTTAGTTGTGGGGCTTGCGATTTTGTGACTAGGTTTGTGATTTTGTGCAAGTTTTTTGGACTGAAGGGGGATGTTACGGAGGGTGGTGGGAGCTGATTGCAGGTGATCAATTGGGTCTGATTTTGTGCGAAACTGATGGTAATTGGGTTTGTTTGAGGCGTAGGGTGTGGTAAGCTTAGGACTGACTCTATGTAGCTTGGGGTTTGGATTGGCAAGGCGGTGGGAGTGTAAATTGGGACTGAAGCTAGACAATCTTGTGGGTGATGGATTTGGTGGTTTTTGTTTGAACCCAAAATGGAAGTTGGGTCGGTGGTTTGGGTAGCGTTGGAGGAGCTGGGATGAACTTGAGCTTTGGCAGGGGTTTGTATGCTGTGTTTGGTGATGAATTCGTTATTTTGTAGGGGGTTTAGTTGAAATTGGCTATGGTTCTATGGCTGTGAATGAGTGGACGGTGGTAGTTGAGTGAAGAAACAGCAGTGGAGATTTTGCTGTGGTGGTGGCTCTGGTGGAAAAGGAGAGAATAGAGAGAAGATTGCTGGTGGAGTAAGGGTGGTGGACGGTGGAGATAGGTGGTAGACGGTGGAGGAAGAACAAAAAAACAAAACTAGAAACGGGACTAAAAAAATAATTCAGGAAAAACAAAACTGAAAGCAAATTTAATGGTTGCAGTAAAATTCTTCAACCAAACATATAAATTTAATCAAATTTGCCTAAAAATGAAAGAAAATTTAGTAAAACCAAAAGAAAAACTTACCTTTTCTGTGATAGCCCCACCTTACCCAGAGGCGCACCAAAGGGCTTAGCGGACTGCCTGCCTGACTCTCGCCAGGACTCGGGTCAAGCACGCACTAAAATTCGTAAAACAATTGTCATTCTGTAGAAAACTCGTAAATACATTTATATGATATTCAAACTTAAAGTGAAAGTACTGGATAAGCAATTTACATTATGTACGTCTACTGATACAGTAATATCTCATACATTCTTTTATTCGAAATCCTATCAAGATCTACCATTAAATCCTCACCATCGGCTTTAGAGATAGGAGCCTGTTTAAGGAAAACAAATAAAAGAGGGTGAGCTATAATAGCTCAGTGAGGTTCCCACACATGCAAACACAGAGGCAATCAATCAGAAATTAATTCAACAAATAACACGAGCCATAAAACAATATAAGAACAAATTAAGTAATCAATGAATTAAACAAGGGAGGACACATCTCAACCACGGGAGCAAGGTCAACCGCAGGAGTATCAAGTACATAATCATATGGCAAAAATGTTCGGATCAATAAAGAAGGCCAGGTCCTTGCCAACGATCAGGTAAATTCAAGATAATAGTACCCGTAACCACCCATGCACCTTTACCTCCTCAACTACTGCCTCACCAGGGTGAGATCTCAACCCTGGAGGGCAAAATAATTTGTTCAATTTAGAGTTGGCCTCTTTGAGGATTCTCAACTCAGAGGGAAGAACAACACGCTCTAAAACACCCAACATTTTATATCCTCCATCGCACTACCGGCTCAACTAACCGTGGTACATTCACGGAAGTCTAGCCCACAAGCTTAATTTAGTTGAAAGTTCACAAACAATTATATTCACATTTGATAGAGATTGTGCATGCAACAAACTACGGGATAAATGTGATAAAGTACACACCTTCCCTTCATATAGTACATAGTAAAAACTCATGAATATCAAGTGCAAATAAAATTTAACATTTAAACATACATCAGGCATACACAAGGAAACACTCACCCGAAATGCTTAAGAAAATATATCGTAAAATGGTCGAGATTCACTTTCGAATCCTGGAATTTAAAAAAAATAATCTAGTGAAAATCCCAAGTAAATTAGCAAGAAAATTCAAGAAATAACCCAATTATTTCTAGGGTTTCATTTCTAGAGTTTTTAGAGTTTAGGGTTTTACCCTAAGGTCTAGGGTTTTAGATTTAGGGTTTTGACTTTAGGGTTTTCTTGGTCTAGGAAAATTCAATTTATTAATATATTATTTTCTAAAATTTCTGCACACCAAACTCTCTAAATTTAACATATTTTAGGTTAGAAATTTCATCTACCATTTTCCTTCTTTATTTCTACCAAAATTTCGGCAGCATCTCCCCTTAAAATCGAGCTAACTCAAAATTTTACCTACAAGAAATCATCCAACCAAACCAATTTTCAACAAGTTCTATAACTTCCGTGTTTAAATCAAACTCAATTTCATACAAAATTTCACTCAAATTCAAGATTTCAAGCCCAAGTTTCTTTAACCATTCATCACATAATACATATTATTTCAAGGTTTAAATGCTATATACTAGTAACCAAGAAAACACTTTAACTAGCAAGTAAAATTTCATTTCAAGCTTAAATCTTCAAGTACTAATAACAAGTACCTAGTATAAAACTTGAACAAGAGCTAAATAAAACTTGAAATTAATAGCAAAAGTTCATAGTAGATACCTTAAAGAAGCTTAGATCTTTGCTTAGGAAGAAGAGGAGCTCACTTTCTATGGTGAAGATTGTCCAAAATTTGAAGAGAGAATTTCAAGAAAATGAAGACAAGAGAGAGTAGATAGAGAACAAGAGGGAGTTCGGCCAAGGGGGTAAGAAAATGGAAGAGAATTAGGTCAAGAAAGTATAAAAGAAATAAAAGAATAATGGAAGAAAGTGCAACCAATCAAAGCTAGACAAGAGTCATCCTAGGGTTTAGATATTTTGACATAATAGGTACTAGTTGGTTAAATATGATTAGTGTAAATTTTAATCACTTATCACTTAGTAATTAACAAGTTTTATGGCATAAATTTTTAAAGCAAAAGAGAGGAAAAGAGGAGTAGGGAGGGCCGGCCATGAGAGAAGCACAAGAGAAGAGAAATAGGCCAAGAAAATAGAAAAGAAATGAAGAAAATAATGGGAAAAGAATGACCAATTATAACAAGACAAGAGTCATGTTAGGTTGTATGCTTTTAATGAAATAATGGCTAACTTGGTTAATTTTGAATTAGTGAAGGTGTTAGTCACTTATCTCCAAGTAATTAGTAAACATCATGACACAAATTTTAAAGCAAAAGAGAGAAGAAAAAGGAGAGAGAGAGGGCCGGCTATGGAGAGAGAAAGCAAGGGAAATTAGTGAAATTTTTGGATCAAAATTTTGAACTAAAGTTCACTTAGTCAAAAGTTTTGAAAATAGTAAAGTTAGTTAGTCAAAATTAAACACTATTATAAACTAATGGTCCAATGAAATTAATCCAAATTTGGTACTTAGGTGTACCACTTAATGATGAAAGAATCTTATTTGGTTAAATTAATTAACTTAAGAAATCTTCCAACTAATAAATCAAAGATTAACACTAAACTCTAAATAAAAGAAATTCCCTTTTTAAATGCACTTTAATTTACCTTTTCTTTTTCTTTTTTTCATTTCATCATTTTCTCTTTTTTTTTTTCTACTAATAAACATAGCATGAATTAAATGATTTTTGTATGAATTTCTAGGGCGTTACATTTTCAAACTTCAAAAGACGATCTGATGAACAATGTGTAGGATGAACAATGCTGTACAACTCTTAAGAAGACGATGAACAGTGAATCAGTTCTTGAAGGTGGCAGCTTAGTGTGTGTTCTTAGGTGTTTTATGTGTGTTTTGATTCTCGAGGGTAAAATCAAAGTGTGTTTTAGGGTTTTTCCATTTTTCTTCCCTCTTTTTTTGTTGATTAGGGAGAGTGTTTATAGGCTACTTGTCTTGTTGGCCAAGAATACTGTAAAATAACGAGAATGCCACCGGTATTAAAAAATACTAATTTTATTAAAAAAATATATTTTAAACCTAAAATTAAAATTAAAACAAGAAATATGGAAGCGATCTCTAAATTTTCAAAAATAATTCACTGTAGATTTCAAAAGTAAAAACTAGAGCTCAAAAACTGATAGAAACGCGCTCAGGGTGAAAATGACGATTTTGCCCCTGGACAACGAAAATACAGAAAAATAGCTATTAGCCTCAAAAAATTATCAAAAAATTAAAAATAAGCTTAAAACATTAGAAAATGCCTTTTTGACTCAAAAATTTGGTGAAAAATGAATTTAAACTGTAAAATGACGACTTTGTCCTCGGACAATGAAAATTTACAAAAAAATAACTATTGACTTCGAAAAAATTATCAAAAATTAAGAATAAACTTAAAATACTGGAAAATGCATTTTTTACTCAAAATTTGGTGAAAAATGTATTTAAACTGTAAAATGACGATTTTGCCCTTGGACAATGAAAATTCACAGAAAAATAGTTATTTTCCTCAAAAAATTATCAAAAATTAGAAATAAGCTGAAAACATTAGAAAATTCATTTTTGACTCAAAATTGGAAAAAATAAATTTAATTCGTAAAATGACGGTTTTGTCCTTAGGTGGTACAAAAATAAAAAATACCAATTAAATCCAGAAAAATCATAAGAAATTAACAAATTCACATAAAAGTAAAAATATGAATTTAAAATCCCCAAAAGTTGATAGAAAAATATTTACAGATAAAATTACTATTTTGCCCCCCAAATTATTGAAAAAATTAAAAATTAAAATTTGTACCAAAAAGAGTAAACATACCCCCTAGTGTTTGAAAATAAATGGTGTGTCAAAATTTGGTGTCTACATCTTCCTCAATAGACTCCATTATATACACCATAATTGAATGGTGTGTATGAAAGAGGACAATTGTACACTATTCGATATGGTACATTCCTTGATGAGCCATGTTAGATTTCTAATCAAGTTTTAGAAATTTCACTTAAAATTGTCTCACATACACTCAAATGAGTTCCAACTACAATTGATTGATACTGCCTCATATAAGATATGGTATGGTAAGAAACTAATTGTTAGTTACATGAGAATTTGAAGATGTTTTGCCTATGTGAAGCATCACATCAGACAAGTTTGAGACTGAGTCTTATGAATGTTTATTTGTGGTGTATGCTAAAGAAAGTTTAGAATACTACTTCTACAATTGTCTTGAGCAAAATTATTTATCTCAAGACATGCTATCTTTCTAGAAAAAGTGTTTATTCTTGAAAGAGGCAGTGGGAGTAAAATAGAATTTAAAGAAATTTAAGAACTGCAAATTAACAAAAATAACATTTGGAACCTGAACTTAAGCCATTTATTGATGAGGCACAAGCGGAAGCTCGAGTTACACCAAATCTTCGTAGTTTTTGTAAAGTACATCATTCTCTTTAGAGATATAGAGTTCTCATAAATGAAAGTAATGATGTGTTAGTCATAATTGATGACGGGTTTTACTTGCTATGAAGAGACCATGTTATGTGTAAACTCTTTGAAGTGGCGTAAAGTCATAAAATCCAAAATGGATTTCATGTCTGACAAGAAAGTGAGTGGGAGCGCTGATTTTTCTTAATATTTTATGTGCATGACATAATGTATTGAGAAATCATATATATATGCTTTAAAACGGTGAAAAGAGTGACTGTCCAAGAATTTGTGCATGAAACATTAAGAGATAAACAACCTATTTTTGAAATTTAGATCTATAGAGATAGATCTAAGAGGTTGCTTGGTCTCTCAATTAATGTATATAGACAAGATGCTAAAGAAGTTTAGCATGGAGCAATCAAAGGAAGGATTTCTGTGAAACACAGTATTACCCTTTTGAGCTATGCTATGTACGAGATCGATGTCTCCTATGCTCAAAGTATTATGAGCAAATATCAACCTAATTCTAGTGAATGTCACTAGATATTTGTTAAGAATATCCTAAAATACTTAAAAGGAAACTAATGGATTATTCTTGATTTATGGAGTTCACACTTTAGAAGTGTATGGGTTTATAGATATAAACATTTAATTATTTAAGAATGATAATAGATTATAATCTGTACTTGTGTTCACGTTGAATGGTGGTGTTGCTAGTTAGAAGAGTTCTAAGTTAGACACTACAGCAGATTCTACAACAAAGGCCAAGTGCTTTGTAGCTTTAGAAGCTGAGTTGGATTTAAAAGTTCATTATTGAACTTAAGGTCTCATCTATGATCCAAACAAGTATGTTGGCTATACCATTTATTTAAGAAAATAATTGGTAAAAACAATGCAAAGATAGATGAGATTCCCATTGAGGATAATGTGATTAATCCATTGACTAAGCCATTATCCCAAAAGAAACATGATAGTCATGTATATTCATTCAATATAGTGTATATGAATGATGGGTTTTAGTCAAACTGGGAGATGACTTATAATTTCATAAATTATTATGTTTGATTGTTGTTTATGCAATAATAATGATGTGACATTTTATCATTTTTAAAATATGTATTTATGTATTTTCTAAATGATGAAGTCCTTAGAATAATATTTATTATTATTTTTAAAGTATCCCTAATCATAGTATCAACAATATTAAGGACATTGTTAATGCGGATAGATTAGCATATATGATGACATATGAGTGGATTGTTAGAGAACAAATTCACTGGATTGATCCGCTCAGAGATTTCCATAAGGTTAACTGTTTGAGTGCCAATGGTATAATCTCTACGTGACAATAGTGTAAGTGATCCTTTGACTTGAGATTATAAGAGTA
This sequence comes from Mitragyna speciosa, assembly GCA_024721245.1. Classification (NCBI taxonomy): domain Eukaryota; kingdom Viridiplantae; phylum Streptophyta; class Magnoliopsida; order Gentianales; family Rubiaceae; genus Mitragyna; species Mitragyna speciosa. The sequence continues at coordinate 24,152,732 of CM045552.1, read as the reverse complement.
TCTTTAGTGTGATTTGTTGTACATTAACTCTATTAGTCCATAATCCGTAATTGGTTATGTGTACGATAGAAGTTGGGTATAATAAGAAACATGAATTGATAGTTTATGATCAATATAGGATTCACCACTCTTAATAGTGAGAGAGCATATCCCTATTGTGGCCACACTTGTTGAAATATCAACTCAATAATGTTTGCAAACTAGTCAATAATTTAGAAAAGTTCTAAATTTATTGAAAAATGGAGTTGAATTTTGGGAACAAGAAAGAATAATAATTAGTACATTAAGAGTTGGCACCTATACCTTACTCTTGTACTAATTTGGGATATAGTATGGTGAAAGGATGTTAATTACACAAAATCTGGTTCATGGATAGGTGAAGTCAATAACTTGACTTTTTAACACTTGGGTGGTCATGATGCCTAGCTAGAGGCCAATCTTAATCTATAAATGTAAATTAATTAATTTTGATTAATGATAAATTAAAGTTGTTTAATTTATCCAATCTTAGAATCCTTGTGACTAAATTGACTTTAGTCCAAGTGTGAGTTTGTTGGTTTTGTACTAAAGCCAATTAATTCTAAGATTATAATTTATATTTATTGCCAAATGATTAGGAACCTAAAGGGTCACACACAATAGAACTAATTCTTGGGTTAAATTAATTTAAATAATTATGTGATAATTATGGGATTAATTTGTGAGATAATTAATCCATGAGGACTTATTGATAAATAGAGTAATTATAGTAGTGGAAGAATTTCTTTTTAAGAAAATTAAAACCTACTAAATATTTTATTTGGTAAGATATCCTAATAGGTAAGGGTTACCTATTACCGAATTTCTTGTTGGACAAGATGTCTTAATTATTACTCTATAAATAAGTCCTAAACACCAAGATTTGACATGACATACAATATAACGTTAGAAAATTAGAGAGAGAAAAAAATAGTTTTTCTTTATACAATTTTCTTCACGTTAGGGACGTGTCAAGTGGATCTAGCATATTCACTTAGTGTTGATGAATCCTGATGAGGATCCCAAGAATGCGTTTGTGTGGATACCTTAGAGGCCGGACACGTGTGCAGCTGTGGTTGACATCGCGTATCTTTGATCAGGTTAATTCATTTAATTACATCATCTAAATGTACGTTTTCGAATTTGTATAGATAATCAATGATCTTTGTTGGAAATCAATTTTATATTCCGCTACATCAATTGTTTATTGGCATATTGATTTTCTAACATTTTGTTGGTTTTGTACTAAAGCCAATTAATTCTAAGATTATAATTTATATTTATTGCCAAGTGATTAGGAACCTAAAGGGTCACACACAATAGAACTAATTCTTGGGTTAAATTGATTTAAATAATTATGTGATAATTATGGGATTAATTTGTGAGATAATTAATCCTAAGGACTTATTGATAAATAGAATAATTATAGTAGCAGAAGAATTTCCTTTTTAAGGAAATTAAAACCTACTAAATATCTTATTTGGTAAGATATCCTAATAGGTAAGGGTTACCTATTACTGAATTCTTGTTGGACAAGATATCTTAATTATTACTCTATAAATAAGTCCTAAACACCAAGATTTGTACACGACATATAATTATAACATTAGAAAATTAGAGAGAGAAAAAATAGTTTTTCTTTATACAATTTTCTTCACGTTAGGGACGTGTCAAGTGGATCTAGCATATTCACTTGGTGTTGATGAATCCTGATGAGGATCCTAAGAAGGTGTTCGTGTGGATACCTTAGAGGCCGGATACGTGTGCGACTGTTGTTGATATCGCGTATCTTTGATCAGTTAATTTGTTTAATTACGTCATTAAAATGTACGTTCTTGTTTTTGTATAGATAATCAATGATCTTGGTCGGAAATCAATTATATATTCCGCTGTGTCAAATTGTTATTGGCATATTGATTTCCTATCAGTGGTATCAGAGCATCGTGTTTTGATTATCTGTGCATAATTTGTTGTCATGAATAATTATTGATATGTAAATATGATTTATTTGATGAATTTGAGAAGTTATATATTTTGAAAATTTGTTTCAAAATATTTATACAAATTTTGATTAAAAATTTGTTGGATGAAATTTTAATGAAAAATTTATTTGTCATTAAAATTTTTGGACGCTATTCATAAAACCTAAAAATTGAATTTCTGTAAATTTTAATTTTTGATTGCTGTTCATCAAATCAAAAAAAAAAAAAGGAAAAGAAAATCATTTTCTGCATTTTTCATTACTGTTCAAAAAAAATCTTGAAAATTGTTTTTGGGATTTTTGAATTTCTGTTCAAAAAATAAAAAAAAAGGATTCTATCGCCGGAATTTGTTCCAACACAATCAAACAAATATTGGGCACGATTGCCAAAAAAGTTTCGGTAGATCAAACCAAGGTGGCTGCCGACGTAGCTGCAGGCATGAGGCCGGATCCATTTGGCCAAGGCCGGAGCAGGAAACCCACCCAAACACGACGAAATTTCCAGCGTTAAAGCAATCGGAAGTGACCAGAAAATCTCGTCGCCTATTCTGGCAGAAGATGCTGTCGGCGATTACAATCTAGCCAATCAACCAGACAAATCTGGTCACCTCCATCTCCCGGTGACCCTTTTGATCATCGCAGGCTCAGTGACATCAGCCGAATGTTTGATTCGGTCGATGGAGCTGTTGGAAAAGTTTTGGTCTCTGAAGGTTGTTGGTTGACTAGAATTTTATCACCGGAGGAAGGCCGCACGCCTCCACCAGAAGAGTTCTGGTCGTTGAGCATCGAGGAACGGCCAGATGAAACATTGCCGGAAAGAGGAAGAAGAAGATGAAGCGGTGACGCAATTCTTTGGCTGAAAACCCTAAGGTCTAAACAACGTCGTTGGACGTCCCAAAAAAAACAAAAAAGAAAAAAAAGAGGGGTAGGGGCCAACGCGCGCGTGTGACACGCTGACTTGGCCACACCAGAACCAGAAACCAAATAGCGTCGTTTGATGCCACAGTACAAAAAAAAAAAAAATTCCCTGGTCAAATTGGTGTTTTGATCACGCCAGGAAAGGGAATTTGTCCCCTTTTGCATTTTAGCCCCTGACTTTCTTCCTTTCTTTGTTTGGCTGCCCAATAATTTTTGTTTGATTATTTTTTACCCAAAAACTTCTCAAATTTATTCAATTAAATCAATTCTAATGTGATTAGAATTAATATACATATAGATTCATGACTGAAATATATTCTTTAATGTGATTATTTGAATTGTATATGTGATTTATATTTAATAAAATAATGAGATTTATTTTATTTGAATAACATGTTATATGTGAATTTTATATTTGACAAAATAATGTGATTTATTTTATTGCATATTGTATGCTTTATTTGATCAAATATTTTATTTCATATATGATATATGTATATGATGAGACCATAATTTATTCCTCAATAAAAAAAAATTAGATCACTTCCATTATTATAGTATAAATAATTCTTTTTAGGATAACTTGTTGAGCTAACTCAAGGTTATTCTACCAGAATATTTGTTACTATGAGATATGATCTCTGAATAATGGTTTTGATTTAAATAAAAGAATATATATCATAACTATTATTATAATTTAAACAATTCTTGTTAGAATAACTTGTTGAGCTAACTCAAGGTTATTCTACCTAGAATATGTTATATGATGAGATATGATCTCTAAATAATAGTTTCGATTCAATTAAAAATATTAAATCATGAATAGTTGCCATCCATTATTATAGTTTAAATAGTTCTTGTTCGGATAACTTGTTGAGCTAACTCAAGGTTGTTCTACCTAGAATATGTTTATACTATGAGATGTGATCTTTGAATAGTGGGTCTGATTTAACAAAGGCTCATGGCTTGTTGAGCTAACTCAAGGTCATGTATCTTTGAAGGCAAGGAGTTAGGAGACATATTTGATATGTGTATCAAAAGTTGATACCTAACTATCTAGGAGTTAAAAAGGTTTTAATTGGTAATTGTTACCTACCTATTGAAATTATTTTTGATTTGTTGAGCTAACTCAAGATTAAAAATAATTAAAATGGGATCCTAGCCCGCTAAGAATTTTGTGAAAAATTCTTGAATTAATTATGAAGGATATTAATTTGAATGAAATAGTGGGAGCAAAACCAAAAATTTTATCGTCCATATATAATTTTATTTTGGTTTTGTTTATTGCATAAATATAAAGTCATATTCTATCTTTATTTTCTAGTTGTAGAATGTATAGTCACGTGAACACATAACCCACCTTTTAGGACTCCATTTTAATTGAAATTCTTGGACTAGGATAAAGCTTGAGAATAGTTCTTAAGTATACAAATATTAGATTGTCCTTGATACCCTGATTCTATTTGTATAGGAATCAAGGGGCACTTTATTACTTGTCAAGGGGAATCCCAAGGCTAGTCTTGAGAAGGCCTAATAGCCTTGACAAAGTATAAAGGTGTGATCAAATAAACAAGTCTATAGGCATGTGTTTCCCATCTAGAAACAATTAGTATTGGAAAGCAAATTGTATGGCTCATTTAAAGATTTAGAAGTCAACAAGACTTGGTAAGACTTTGACTTCTAGCATGTTTATGATTGAGATAAAGTAATCTATTAATTAAGATTCTTGGGTATTAGATATTGGATTTGGATCCTATATTTACACAAATATGCAAGATCTTAAGAATAGTAGATTATTAGCAAAGAGAGAAGTTAAACTATGTGTAGAGAATGGAGCAAGAGTTGCTACATTAACCATAAGAACTTACACACTCTCTTTGCCAACTGGACTTATTCTAGAATTAAAGAATTGCTAATATATTATAGTGCTTACAAAGAACATAATATCTATATTTGCATTAGATGTGGATAGATCTACCATTACTCAAAAGAATAAATGTTGTTCTTTTTGCGTGATGGCATTCTAAGTAGCACCAGTTTATTAAACAATGGCTTAAATATTCTAGGTTTGGATAAGTCCATTCTCAATAAAGACATCAAGAGACAAACCTTGATATTTTGAAGCAATTTTATCTTTGGCATTTTAGACTTGGTCATATAAATAAGAAGTGTATATCCAAGTTACATAAAGATGTCTATTTGGACTTATTCGATTATGAATTCTATGAGATATGCGAATCTTATTTACTTGTTTAAATGACCAAGACACCTTTTATTGAAAATGAAAGGTGAATGTGCTAGTGATTTTTCTTGGGCTTATTTTGTAACCCAATATCGATCCATGCTAAAGGTAGTTTCTTATACTTCATCACTTTCACGAATAACCATTTTAGATATGGTTATGTGTATCTTACGAGATACAAATTTGAGATCTTTGAAAAGTTCAGGACCTTCAGAGTTGAAGTAGAGAAACTAGTTGACAAGAGTATTAAAACACTGAGATTTGATCGAGGTAGAGAATACTTGAATCACAAGTTTCCAAGTACCAAGAGGAGAATAAGATTCTTCCTCAATGGACTCCATTATATACACCGTAATTGAATGGTGTGCATGAAAGAGGAGAATTGTACACTATTCGATATGGTACATTCCTTGATGAGCCATGTTAGACTTCTAATCTAGTTTTAGAAATTTGCCTTAAAAATCGTCTCCCATACACTCAATCGAGTTCCAACTAAAATTGATTAATACCACCTCATATAAGATATGGTATGGTAGGAAATTAATTCTTAGTCACATGAGAATTTGGAGATGTTTTGCTTGTGTGAAGCATCGGATCAAACAAGTTTGAGATTGAGTCTTATAATGTTTGTTTGTGGGGTATTCTAAAGAAAGTTTAGGATGCTGCTTCTGCAATTGCCTTGAACAAAATTGTTTGTTTCAAGACATGCTATCTTTTTAGAAAAAGTGTTTATTCTTGAAAGATGCTATCGTTTTAGAATAAAATGTTTATTCTTGAAAGAGACAGTGGGAGTAAAGTAGAATTTAAAGAAATTCAAGAATCACAAACTAGCAAAAATAATAGTTGGAATATGAGCTTAAGCCATATATTGATGAGGCACAAACGGAAGCTCAAGTTACACAAGATTTTCGTAGCTTAATAAAGTATATCATTTTCTTTAGAAATATAGATTTCTCATAAATGAGAATAATGATGTGCTAGTTATAATTGATGACGGTTTTACTTGCTACGAAGAGGCCATGTTATGTGTAAACTCTTTGAAGTGGCGTAAAGTCATAAAATCCAAAATGGATTCCATGTCCGACAACAAAGTATGGACCTTGGTCGAACCACCCAAAGGGGTAAAACTCGTACGGTGCAAGAGGATCTTCAAAAGAAAGATTGACATGGATAGTAATATAATTACTTACAAATCAAGGAGTTAAAACATTTGTTTTTGTGGGATGGTCAAAAAGTTTGATTTTTCTAAAAAACGAAGACTAGTGTTGTGTATACAAGAAGGTGAGTGGAAGCACTGATTTTTCTTAACACTTTATGTGTATGACATATTGTTGTTGAGAAATCATATATCTATGCTTTAAACTAGTAAAAGGTGTGACTGTCCAAGAATTTGTGCATGAAACATTAGGAGAGAGACAACCTAATTTTGAAAATTAGATCTATAGAGATAGATTTAAGAGGTTGCTTGGTCTCTCAATTTACGTATATAGACAAGATGCTAAAGAAGTTTAGCATGGAGCAATCAAAGGAAGGGTTTCTGTATGACATGAGATTACCCTTTCGAGAGACATATAACCTAAGACACCTGTCGATATTCTAGCACGCAAAAGATCCCTAAACTTTTGCAATAGGATTTATAAAGTATGTTATGCTATGTACAAAATCTAATGTCTCCTATGCTCAAAACGTTATGAGCAAATATCAACCTAATTCTAGTGAATGTCACTAGACATTTGTCAAGAATATCCTAAAATACTTAAAAAAAAAACTAATGGATTATTCTTGATTTATGGAGTTCACACTTTAGAAGTGTATGAGTTTATAGATGTAAACATTTAATTATTTAAGAGTGATAATAGATTATAATCTATACTTGTGTTCACGTTGAATGGTGGTGTTGCTAGTTAGAAGAGTTCTAAGCTAGACACTACAACAGATTCTACAACAAAGGCCAAGTGTTTTGTAGCTTTAGAAACTAAGTTGGATTTAGAAGTTCATTATTGAACTTAAGGTCTCATCTATGATCCAAACAAGTATTTTGGCTATACCATTTATTTAAGGAAATAATTGGTAGAAACGATATAAAGATAGATGAGATTCCCATTGAGGATAATGTGATCAATGCATTGACTAAGCCATTATTCCAAAAGAAACATGATAGTCATGTGTCTTCATTCTGTTTAGAGTACATAAATTATTGGTTTTAGTCAAAGTGGGAGGCTGACTTCTAATTTGACTTGACAAACTATATGTTTGATTATTATTTATGCAATAATAATGATATGACATTTTATCATTTTGAAATTTATTTATTTTCTTAATGATAAAGTCCTTAGAATAATATTTATTATTCTTAAAATCATCCCTAATCATAGTATTGACAATATCAAGGACATTGTTAATACGGATAGATTAGCATATATGATGATATATGGGTGGATTGTTAGAGAACAAATTTACTGGATTGATCCGCTTAGAGATTTTCATAAGGTTAACTGTTTGAATGCCAATGGTATAATCTCTACATGACAGTAGTGTAAATGATCCTTTGACTTGAGATCATAAGAGTATCTTTAGTGTGGATTGTTGTACTTTAACTCTATTAGTCCATAATTTGTAATTGGTTATGTGTACAATAGAAGTTGAGTATAATAAAAAACACGAATTGATAGTTTATGATCAATATAGGATTCACCACTCCTAATAGTGGGAGAGTATATCCCTATTGTGGCCACACTTGTTGAAATATCAACTCAAGAATGTTTGCAAACTAGTCAATAGTTTAGAAAAGTTCTAAATTTATTGAAAAATAGAGTTGAATTTCGGAAATAAGAAATACTAATAATTAGTACATTAAGAGTTGGCACCTATACCTTACTCTTGTACTAATTTGGGATATAGTATGATGAAAGGATGATAATTACACAGAATCTGGTTCATGGATAGGTAAAGTCAATCACTTGACTTTCCTATCACTTGGGTGGTCATGATGCTTGGCTAGAGGCCAATCTAGATCTATAAATATAAATTAATTAATTTTGAGAGGTCAAGCCATGTGATTTTTTGAAGTTGCCGACAAATGTTAATCGGAAGACTGCCACATAGGCTATTGTTATAAACAGTAAACCACTCCAATGTTGAAATATTGAAGATCTCCAATGGCAAAGAACCAGAAAGCTGATTACAGTACATGGTCAAAGTCTTCAGTTCATGTAGATTCCCAATCTCTTTTGGAATTCTTCCTTGTAGAGAATTGAATGACAGTTTCAAAGTCTCTAGCTTCGACATGTTGGAGATCGAGGGTGGGATGAAGCCTGTAAAGGTGTTGTTCTTGAGAGAAAGGTACTGGAGTTCTTGCAAGGAACCAAACCAAGAGGGAAGCCCTCCACTGAGATTGTTGACGGTGAAATCAAGGACTCTTAATCTACGCAAACGAATTAATTCACGTGGAAGTTCTCCATGGAAATAATTTCCACTCATGTCAAGGGACAGAAGGAAGGACAGATTCCCCAGTTGTGGTGGAATGGTGCCAGCGAGACCCCCCTTGGAAATATTCATGGCAGTCACTCGGGGGTGGAGAGAGCCACAAGTGACTCCTACCCAGTCACAAACTGAGGATGTAATAGACCAATTGCTGGCCAAGATTTGATGAGGATCTGAAGTGATTTTAGCCCTCAAAGCAAGAAGGGCTGATTGATCGGTGGTAATGTTGGTGGTGGTCATGGCTAAGCAAGCCAACAGGTAACTTAACTGCATGAGTTCAAGGTACAAAGAGTAGGATATTTTCTTCATGACTGTACTTGGTTCGAGTATAGTGTGCTGAACAATTGCATACTTATGCATACTTCTGTTACGCATATATATATTGCTTGACGGTGTGGACATCTAACGGACAAAAATGGAGTATACTACACGGCGGGACTTCTATGCATATTGGGCAAAAATAAAATAAAATTGAAAACAAAAGTCTTCAAGAGTTGTAAATCGATTGCCTTATTATGGTATGCTAATAATATTGTAATATATTTTGAAACTTAATATATGTGAAATAAAAAATTGATTAATAGATTAAAAAATTGTTTATATAATATTTGTAAATATCAAACCACGATTCCTAGACGAAATTTTAAATTGCCTAAGCAACTCATAAGTAAGGAGTGTCGTTTGTTGAGGCAACTAAATGGAGGTAAATAATAAGAAAGGCGAAAATTTTTAGGAAAAAGAATTACTGCTGTATTCATTCACAGAGGCATCTTACGATTGCACTTCTTATTTTCTAGCAAGACTTAGTTATTTAGCACGAAATGAACATTTTGCCCAACTGGCACCCTTAGTTATCTAACAAAAGAGTCAACGTTTTGCATCAATCAAAATGATCATTTGGATTGTACGTTTTAATTAACAAGAACAGGGCATATTTTGAAGGTCGAATGTACGCTTTTCACAAATATTTATAACAAATGACTCCTGCAATTACGACGCAGATGCCTGAAAACAACAAAAGGTATCACTGTTCGTCCGAATTTTTTTGGTATCAACAAAGTTCAATCACCAATAGAAATGTTGAGCGTGCCAACTAAAGATAAATAAGACAAGATGTGCAGAAAATATGCAGCGAATCAAATTCGAAATGAAAGAAAAATCATTTGAATGCTGTTCGTTTGGCTTGTTAACCAAGAATTAAAATTGTTGTGCAAGAGCTTCAATAGCAACATAATGACAAAGGACATTAGAGAAAATATCATAGAATTGAATTAATATATGAGAGGTCAGCATTTATACTCACAGAATTTGAAAGCATATCTGCAAATTCACAATTAGTGAGGAAAATTATTGCTAATAATAACTTGAAATTAATCTGATACTGGAGAATATAATTTGTATCCACAACACTTGAAAGCAAATACGTAAATTTACAACTGATAAGAGAAATGACTACTTATCATAAAATTAAATCAACATGAACAAGAAAGAAAAGTGAAAAGGCAATTGGACTTTGAGAGTGTTTTGAGAGGCTATGCCATCTTTAGTCCTCGATTTTTTAGATTGTTAGAATTGTGTCCTCTTTGGCAATGACATCTTTTATTAGTTTCTAATAGCTCTTCCTGAGGTTGCAATCATCTTGCCATTCAACTTAAAAAATATAGCTACCAGTTTATCTAATTTCCTTTTTTTTTTGTCCCCCCAATCAACACAGAAAATAGAACCTCTAATTTCGCTGATTTTTTTGGCTAATTAGGATAATCCTAGAAGTATAATTATTAATTTATGTAGATATTATAGTTGAAAATTCTTCCTTCTACCTTTGCAAATGTGGCTTCTTAATTTGCTTCGGAATGTTAATAAGGAATGAAATATAAAATTTTGATTCTACAATTTTGGGAGTCTTCTCAAGTCTTCAATGAAAGTGAATTCTGAATTTCAGATCAACTAAAACATCATATCATTTTTATGAATGATGTCGACATTAGTCTGGAGGACTTTTCTCGTCTTTGCAGGCAGGTTGGAAGATAGAGAGGGAAGCATCCATTCATTTATTGGCGCAACTTGGTGCCTTGCTTTTTGGTCAAGTTTTTGAACGCTTTATGGATGAAGACTGAAGGACTCATTCATTTTTTGTACGCTTTATGATCAAGACTCAAAAGTACCCAAACTTAGGGACACATAGGGAGCCTGTGAGAGGAAAAATGGCAGGAATTCGCTGAAGTCCATTTCCATTACTATCAACATTTATGCGAATAAAGTCTAGTGCTTGTAAAAACATATGAATTTCTATTGATGACTTGTTTCTATTGAAGTAAAGGCAAATGAATGTCAACAGGTACACTCAATGGAAACAAATAAATGGTTAATTAGCACATCGAAAAAGGTTTTGTTGTAATGATTAAAATATATATTAATTCAATGAAAGAGTAATTTTTTTAAAAAAAAAAACTACTTGGTTTAAGAAGAAAAAAAAAAATTCAAACCAAATAGTCATTTAACTTGGCAGAAATTGCACGTTAAGCAATATCCTCTCGCTCTTCGTATTTCCTTTACAAGACTTGTGCTGCTGTTGCTACTATTCATGATGGGAAACTTATTCATTTCCTTTCGTGTCGGCCTTTTTAATTTGTCTTCAAATAATTTGATCCCCGATAGAAAGATTGATAGACCCGTGGAATAAGGCAATCAGTAGTCAGTCATCCATAAGGACAAAATTTCACGTGTTTTTTAAAGATATCTAGTCAATGATAATTGAAACTTTATTCATTTCGCGATGACACGCAAAGGAAAATAAACAATTTTAAGCCACGTATTTAGGCTAAATAATGCAAATGTGTCTAACAAAGTGAGCAGGAGTCAGTAAAAAATGATCAAAATTATTACTTGTCACCTAACGTTTGGTCAGTAAAATTAACTCTTGGTGAACTAAAATATGACATTTTCAATCAAAGAAAGTGGTAGGCCACAAACTAGGGTTGTAATCGAATCGGATAGTGCTATGCTTGAATTCGAGCTCCTTAATGTTATTACCTATGTTTTCAGACTCGGACCGGGTATCGACCCGGCTGAGCTCAGGGGTCAGGGGTCAATGGGTTCGACCGGGGGTCGATTCGGGGTCGAACCGGATGACGTCATAAATATTTATATATATATATATATATATATATATAAAACACATATATACACTTACTAATTTTTTTCTTAATTTTAGTTGTTAGTCCAAAAAATTATAGCCAAAATACCCTCAATAACCATTCTAATATCTTGCTATTAATAGTTAAAAAAGCATTGAATTGAAAAAATTAGCAATAAATATAATGGACTCAAATTATTCACTTTTTAATATAATTAGTATAAAGAAGTAGAAGTGAGGCACCACTAATATTTTGTAATTGGTCAAAGAAGTTGGTTGCCTTTTGACCGATAATTGGGCCAAGCAAATAAAAATCATGTACTGATTTAGCATTGATGTTCATTTGTTGGATGTATGTCAATGGGCCCATATCATTGTCAAAACTCAAAGACAAATAATTGTTGAAATCCATTTTTTTCAAACAATAAATATATAAGCCCACAAACATGTATAAGGACCCATATCTAATGAAGTGTGGAGCATTAATGTGGCTAGATTTGTAAAAAAAAAAAAAAAAAAAAAGCGGTTTCCGGTTTTGCCCGATCAAACCCGGTTTTTGACCGGGTTTTAAAAAACCGATTTTTTATTCTAACTCGGACCGGACACTTGGCCGGTTCCCGGTTCGACCGGCCGGTCCGGTCCGAGTTTAAAAACACAGGTTATTACTACTCGAATTCGAGCTTGAACTCGATCTAGTTTATAATTTGAAGTTCGAACTCAGCTCATTAGTTTTACGAAAAGCTCGAACTCGACTCAAGATCGTTCATGAAAATATTTTCGAGCTCAAACTCGAGCTCAAACTCAATTTCGAGTTCACACAAGTTCAATTGAAGCCAACGCTCGAGCTCCACATAATTATTTTTTGATAAAAATATTAAAAATCTGTGCACAAAAATCATTTGAACAAACAAATCCTGTACAAATAGTCAAATTACTAGAATTTTCACTTCTAGTAATCCAACAACCAATTTGGAATGATTCATAAACCTAAAACAAAATTTTCATAATTTATCATAAATAAGATGCTAGAATTCAACATATCTTTTCAAGTCAAGAGTCACCTTTGAAAACATCTAATCTTGTTTAGGCATTTTCCCCATTTTTTTTTTTGGCTAATCAACCCACTATGCATACCTAACATAAAGCACACAACAGCGCACTTCAAACCCATAGCACTTTAATAACTTAAAATCGAGAATTTTGTTTCATAGAAATAATTCACAAGACAAATCATTTTTCTGAAAAGTTTGACATAATGCAAAATCATTTTTGCAGAATGGATTAACTTATTGGCATTGACGTGCGTTCACCGTAGAACTTACACAAAAGACCATTTTATGTTATGGTGATTTAAATGGGCAAATATGCATTATTTCCCTCCAGTCTAAGATGCCATTGACAAATAGGCAATTCACACTTTATCACTATGGAACTACTAAAAGTTTTATGCACATTAACACTTCTAATTAATTAGTTATCTCAAATCTTGGTCTGGGTCCCTTGATCAACAAAGCAGAGGGCAGCCTATTGTTAATAAATCTACTTTAAGAGAGAATTGACTGAATGTCCAAGTAATAACAACGTTTATAGAGTTTATGTAAAGTATGTCATTGTAAGGTTGTCTTTTTCGCATACTAGTAAATTACGACTAATACGTAAAGATTGCATATGTAATCTTCAAATCTTCAAAAATTTGATAGAAAAAGAACTACTATTATTGACTTTGAAATTTTTGTACATAAATTCTCTGGGGCTTTAATAATGCATTTCAAGATTATTGGCCCTCAGCATTCTATGCAAATAAATAGAAAGCAATTCATCTAATTTGATGCATTTATCAACACCTATTGAAAATTTTACTTTTGGGTTTATAATAAAAGGAATACAAGGAACTAACCACCCAATGACATGTCCGTTATTTATAATCTGAACAAATCTCTGGACGAACAGTTTAAAATGTTGTAGTAGTAGAACAACCCTTTATAGGCTTTTGAATGTAAAATTTGACTTGCTGTTTTTTTTTTAATGGAAATAGACAAATAAAAGTGCATTTTTTTTGGCAGAAAAACTTTCCCAATGTTGGTACATAACTCATTCCTGCACCAACTTTTTCCGTAGTTAAAATATATTTTATATTCAAAAAGTGTAATGCATTAATTTCAAGTAAAAGTGTGCCTGTAACTTATGAATTTTTTTGCAAATTAGACTGTGATTGCAGAAGGCAGGTTTGGTACTTGGATTATATGATTCTCGTCGAGCCACATTTTCTACCAACAATCTCATTTACATAGCCTAAACATAAATTCGGCTTTTAAATCACATCAATTAGAGTAATTTCTAATAATAAAAAGCAGCATAATAGAAGATGAAAATTGGAAGAAGAACCTTCCTTGAACACATACTGCTTTTGTACAAGGCTACTTGTGGACGGCATACTTACCCATGGTTGGGTGTAACGGCAACGGCAACGGCAACTGGAATCTTGCCTAGGCGATGGCTTGAAGGGCAGCGGCGACGGCTTGAAGGGCAATGGCGTCGTGAAGGGGGCAGTTTGAAGAGGAGCAACAGCTTGAAGAAGAAGAATGGCAACCCTAATGTTTAAAATTAAGGTTGTTTTGTTCTTCTCTTATTTTGTTATTGATTTTAGTTTATAATTTTTTTTAAGTTTTTTATTTAATTTAGCAAAATATTTGGAGTAATTTCAATTTACCAAATTGACCCCCATTGTCTAAAATTCATAGATATTAAAATTGTAATTTTATAGAGAAGTATGGGTATATTAGTAATTTCATGTATAATCCTTTAATATATATATATATATGTATATATATTTATTTATATATATTTATATCATATTAGAGCTGCTCGACAAGCAGCTCGAATTTAATTTTAACTGCTCGAATTCGAACTCATTTAGTTCACGAGCTGCTCGAGTTTGATCAACACTAAACTTGAATCGAATAGTAGACTGACCCACTCGCGAGCTACTTGGTTCTCTAACACCCCTACCACAAATCTAGTGGTGGATTATTATTTGCATCTTATCATGCTCCAATTTTTCTAAAGGTTAGTATGACAAACAAAAACTACAAAAGTGGTTTGAAAATTTTTAAACGCGTTCCTTCTGCATCAGAAACTGTAACTCATGATTTTTTGTAGTTTCGATGATAACAAACCTAGAAAGATTATCTAACGATGGTTGTTGTGTATAGTGGTATATTTGTAGAAATAAATAGTTCATAACGGTATCACACTTGGCCATCAAAGTGAATCAAATCATGCTGGTGTCGCATCCAAAAAATCATAAAAGGTAAAGGGTATTAGTGGGGTCGTTGACTGTCACGTCCTAAAAGACGGTTCTGTCCCGGTGACCCTTTTGAAAATAAAAGTTTTTAGAAAAACTGTGCGTGTATAAGAAAAAATCAAATTTTAGTAAAAAAGTGTATTTTAAGAAAAATGATATTAAAAAGGAAACAAGGCCGGGACTAAAAGTGCGACAGGTTTGGTCAAATAATTTTGAAAAAGGGTTTTATTCAGAAAATGGAGTCGCCACTTGATACTGAGTTAGGGTGTACCAAGTCACCCGAAAAATCGTTTAATAAAAATAAAAATAAAATTTTAGAAAAATATTTTAAAACCCTTTTTCGACTCCGGTCTACGAAAAAAAGAGAGAAAAAGGTCCGGGAGTCACATTTGAAGAAAGGGAAGGCAAAGGCTTATGCCTAAGGCACCCTTTCAACCTAGCCGAGGCTAGTTGCGAGGTTTAATCAAAAGTTCCTGAATTAACCCTGGATTCTATCGCGTTTTGGATGTGTCTAAATGAATGCAAATTCTAAGTCTAAATGTAGGTATCGGGAGGGTCGGAATGTCCCGTCGAAGGTTGGTCGGATTTATCACATTAATTGCGAAACCCGAGTCGAAATCTCGAGGGAGTCATGAGTTTTTATGCAAAATGTGATGCAAAAAGAAAAAAAAAATAATATATAGTAAGTGAAGAAAGAAGGTGGGTCTGCAACATGACGGATACGGGGAACTAATAACTCGTGACTGAATGTTTCTACTCACGAAGGGGGGAACGGCATGTATGCCACTGCTTCCCGCGTGAGTAGACAACTATTTCTAGTCGAATCACACAAATGTCTTAATTTCTAAGTGAGATGCAACCTAGATGTCATGCACATTGAAAATATGTCAAAATAATGATAATGATAAATAATAATAATAGTAATAATAAAATCATGCTAAATGGAAAGAAAACTAAAAGTGTGTGAAATGAGATGAAATGCACACAAATGTACCTATTACTAAAATGTCCTAAGGGTCTAGCGTTGGACTAGCCCGTTCTAAAAATTCCATTAGCGTTAGACTAGCAGGGAAACGAGAAGACCACAACTAGCGTTGGACTAGTGTGGTGACGGAGTAGTAACGCTGATAAAGCATGTAAATAAATAAAAACATATGAGAGCAAATAAACATATAAAGACATATTAAAGCACGTAGTAGCACATAACACATAAGCATAATATCTAGATGCAAAAATCTTAAGGAAAGCGGTAAAAGAAATAAACACGTAAGTACGCAAAAGCAAATAAATCCTAACTATTACACCGGGGGCTTGATTTACAATTTAAGGGGAAAATTTAAAATGTCCTATCTATTACATTTTCTATCTAATTATACAGTTTTTGCTAAAATTATGAGAAAAATAATCTAACTATTACATTGACTAGCTAAATAGAAGAATATTACATTTTTCGTCAAAAATAATAAAATTTAAAATTAAATAACACAAAATAAATAAATACGCAAAAAGTGCATGAAATAAAAAACGCATAAAAAATGCATAAAATATCACATTAGAGCACGTTGGAGCACATAAATAAGCAATTAAGAGGTAAGGAAAATACCTTTTTGAAGACCTGGTACAAATTTTAACAAAAATTAACAAACGAGTCAAGGTACCTCGATATAAAGAACTAAAAACTAAACCATATAAGTATTGACAAATTGGGCTAAGAATGTAAAGTCTAGCAATTAAAAGCACTAAAAGAAATCTCTATGAAGCTTAACGGGGTAAATAAAAAATTCCCATAAGTCTAAGGGGGTGCGGTGCAAATGCAAAATTAAGGTAAATTGGGGGAGCAAAATAATAAATTCAGCAAAATATGGGGAAATTTGCAAGTCATGGGACCTATTTGAAGGAAATATGAATCTGGAGGGGTTCATTTGTAAATTAGGAGACTTAATTGCATAAAATAAAAAAAACATTTTGGGGCCAATTAATAATATAAAAAAAAAACAAACCCTTAACCCTAAATAGATTACTTTGTGTTAAGCAGAAATCATAGAAAAAAAAAACAAATTAACTAAATTAATTACCCAAATTAACCTAACTAACTAGACTAATCACTAACCAATGCTAAAATAAACCGGTTAAACAAATTGCATCTGATTAAACTAAAAAAACTAAAGCCCATAAGAAATCAAACATCAGATACCAAGTTATTTTTCTTCACTGCTCTTTGTCCGTCTCTCCTCCTCTGTGTTCTCTTTCTCTCACTCGACGCCTTCTTCTGATTCTCTCTCTCTCTAACTCTCTCTCTCTCTCTCTCTCTCTCTCTCTCTCTCTCTCTTTTCTTTCTCTTTATGCTTCTGGTCTCTTCTCTGCTCTCTTTCCTTCTTCTGGCTGTGTCCTTCTATTCTTCCTCATCTCTCACTCTCGTCTCTTCTCTTTGGTCATCTTTCTCGTTCCCTCTCACTCGTCTTCTTTCTCTCTTTGTCTCCCTCGCTGATTCTCTTGTGGTCGGCTCTCTCTTCTCTTTCTCTCACTCCCAGTTTCCTATCTCTTCTCCAGCGATTTATAGCTTTCTTCTTTCCCTCGTCGAGTCTCAACCTCTCTGTTCTCCTCCATCAATTCACTATCCAACAATATAACCAATTTCTTGTAGAGAGGCAAACCTCCTTTCTCGAAATCCCTTAAGCACGTATATCCAATTTAAAGACAAATAAAAAATATCCAGCAAAATTCATAAATCAAATGCTAACATAAGGGGTAAAAGAGAGAGAGAGGTCGAGATTTACTTGGTCTACGGAGGCAATGTGAATTGGCAGCGGCGACGGAGACACGAGAGGTGCTAGTCCGCGATTCTTGGTGGTGCAGTTGGTTGTGGCAACCTTGTTTGTGGATGCGTGTCTGTGTTGCTGTTTGTTTTGGGTTGTTTGTTGATAACTGGCAAGGACTTAAATTGGGCTATTGTTTTGTTGTTGTTTTTCTTTGCAGGTTTGCAAGACTATTTGTTGGGGGTTTTGGGCGATTGATGGGTGGATTTAGATTGAGGTTTCATGATTCCGATGGTGACAAGTGGAGGAGAAGTTGTAGTGGGGCAGTGGTGGTTGATTTATGTTGAATTTGGGCTTGTGCAGGCGAGGGCTTAATTGGTGGTTCAAGTAATTATGGGATGGAAGCTGTTGGTGGTCTGATATGGGTAGGGAAGGAGAGGGAGGAGAGAGATGGGTGGTGGGATGGTGGTTTGTTAATGGTAGAAGAGGATGGAGGCTGACTTGTGATTTTTTGATGGCAATTGGGTTGGTTTCAGGGGTGAGGGACGACCTTGTTGTCCGGCAGTGGCTATGGTGGAGAATTGGAGATCTGGTGGTGTACGGTGATTTGGGGTAGCCTGTGGTGATTCAATCAGTGGCTTGGTTGACAAAATGGTGGTGACTGATGTTTTGCTGCTGTGATGGTTTTAATTTTGGATTTCGGCGATGGAGCATGGAAACTAGGGGATTTTGGTTTATAGTGATAGGCAGAGATTGAGAAGGAGACGGTGGTTTTGGGCAGTGGATTGGTGGGGGTGGTTTCTTTCTGGGCATACTAATGGTGGGTGGAGGTTGGAATTTCTGGTGGTTATGGTGGATTTTGGGTAAGCCGGGACAATGTTTCTGGGGATTGGTAGTGTTTTTCCAGTGGAGTTTCTGGTGGTGAGGGTTGGAAGAATGTGTATGTGTGTAAATGAGCATGTGTTTGCAAGTGTGTGTGTTGTGAATGTTAGTGAATCTGGTGTGAGATGTATGTGGTGAGGAAGTACGTGAACGTGTGTGAATCTGTGTGTGAATATGTGTGTATGTGACTGTGAATTATGTGAATTCGTGTGTGCCTACTGTGTGGACTGTGATTGTGTGTGTTGTGTGTGAATTTGAGTGTGTGTGGCTTGTGTGTGAATTTGAAGTAGTGTTTGTGACTTATTGTGTGCTACTGTGTGTGTTGTGCGTGAATTTGAGTGTGTGTGATTGTGTGTGTGCTTATGTATGTGAGAAGTGTGTGTAGTGTGTGAGAGAGAATGTGAGTGTGTGTTCTTGGTGTAGTGTGTGAAAACTTAAAGATGTGTGGTGTGTGTTTTTGGTGTGGTGTGTGAAAATTTGAAGATGTGTGTAAAAAAAGAAGTGTGTGTTCTTGGTGAAATGGAAAAACTAAAAACTCAAAAATAAAACTAAAAACTCTTCTTAAACTTTTTTATTTTTCTCTCTCTTTCTAAAATCCCCAAGTGGGGTATTTATAGTGCACAAGTCTTAACCTCCAAGAAATGATGCAATATGGGTACCCCTTCTCACATGAATAAAACTTGGTAGAAAAATGGGGAAACAGATGCATTATTCTGTTTGTCATGGAGTAAAGTCCAGAGCTCTGCAATAAAAGATAGTGAGATCCAAAAATGGTGCTGCAAATCTGAGTTAAACCATAATTGGATTAGGTGTTCGAGGTGTATGATCTTGTAGTTATATTATTATTGGTTTGAGGACTTTTAATTCAACTATTGTCGGTTAGGCCAGACTTAGTTCTTGCTCCAATGTTTCTGATATTTCTACAGCCCAAGGGCTTTCTTTGTTTTTGGAAAATGACCAATCCTAGACGCATTTGAAGTATTACCTAGACCAAAACACCCTTGACTACACAAATTACAACTTTATCCTCAAAAAAATCTATTCCCTCTCACAATAATGAAAAAAAAAATCAAGAAAAATGTAATTAATAAATTCATTAATACTAATTCACTCCGAAAAAAGTTAGAAACTTAGAAACATGCTTAAAACCTAAAAATGAATTTGGGACCCAAAAACTGGTGAAAAATGAATTTGGAATGTGAAATGACAATTTCGCTCTTGTACTGTCAAATGTATAAAAAATATTAGTTAGCTTCGAAAAATTGTCAAAAATTAAAAATAAGTTTAAAATCCTAGAAAATGCATTGATGACTCAAAATTGGTGAAAAATGAATTTAAACTGTAAAATGATGATTTTGCCCTTGGACAATGAAAATTCACAGAAAAAATAGTAATCATCTCTGAAAAAATCAAAGAAATTCAGAAACATGCTTAAAGAATTAGAAAAATGAATTTGGAACTAAAAATGAGCTAAAATGGTATTCGCGAGATGAAATTACCATTTTGCCCTTGTGATGGTAAAAATATAAAGAATACTAATTAAATCCAAAAAAATCATAAAAAATTAACAAATTCATATAAAAGTAAAAATATGAATTTAAAAACTCCCAAAAATTGATCGAAAAATATTTACAGATAAAATTACTATTTTGCCCCCCAGATTATTGAAAATTTAAAATTTGTCCCAAAAAGTGCAAACATGCCCTTCCAATGTTTAAAAATAAATGGTGTGTCAAATTTTGGTGTCTACAGCTGAAAAATGTGCAAAAGTAAAGAGCGTTCGGACACTAATTCGGCCAATGGTTTAGCCGCCTTAACGCTTTCAACCACTACTTCAGCCATCGGTTTGGCCCTCCTAAAGGACTTGACAGAAAGCTCTAGTAAAGGTTCAGGCAGCAGTTCGGCCATCCTAACGCCCTTAATAGCTAGTTTTTCAACAATCTTCAATTTGACCATTTTTTACCATTGGAGCTTGTTTTAACCTTATTTCTCACTCCTATAAATACCAATTTGTATAGAATTGATGTAGAACATTTACCTACATTTATTACAAGCTTTCAAGAGTGATTTTAGTGTAAAATACTCTCTTCCTTTGTGTTCTTGTAATAATTTGTAAGATAGTTGGTTAGGGATAAATTGTGTTCTTCAAAGTATGGGTGGTACCATTCAAGTGTAGCTTTGTGAGGGTTGATTGGGTGAATTGTAAAACGTTTTGGCTCAACTAAAAGGTTCTCGGATGAGCAAATAATGATTCCTACCATGTTGGTTTGCTGCGCCAACTTGCAAAGAAGCACATAGTGGATTCAAACTCCAAGTTGAGGTTCTTGGGAGTAGACGTAGGTGTCGAGAGCTTGGCATAGAACCACTATGAATTGATTTTGTCTCTTTCTCTCTTTTACTTTATTGTTCTTTATATTGCTTATTTGAGATATTATTTATTTTATCTTTATTGCCAAGTGTAAGGTCATTCAGGCAAAAATTGTCTTGCTGAATTAGGTGAAATTTGACAATACGTGCACCAGATTTGTACAACCTAATTCACCCCCTCTTAGGTTGCACTTAGAGACCTATAATTGGTATCAGAACTTGGTCTTCATTTGTATTAGCTTAACTAGCTAGGAGTGGATCAATGGCAACCAATAATCCTTATGTTTAGAGAGGCAATCCATTGTTAGACCTCTCCATATTTAATGGTGTAAATTTTGATATTTGGAGGGATAGAATGGAAATATTTTTGCAATCCATAGATATTGAATTATGTCATGTAGTTAGTGAAGGACCCTACGGGGCCACCATACTTGACAAGGAATTATGAAAATTTAGACCAAAAACCAAGAATAAGTTGAGTGCTCAAGATAGAATAAATTTCACTTTGAATGCCAAGGCCATGAATGTTTTATACAATGCCTTAGATGCCAATGAGTCTTCAAGGATAAAAGGTTGTAAGTTGGCAAAAAAAATTTGGGACAAGCTGAGAAATATTCATGAAGGAAGTGAAAGTATGAAAGACCTTAGAAAATCTCTTCTTGAAGCCAAATATGAATCATTTAGAATGGAACCTCATGAGAGTATTGATAATATGTATTGTAGGTTCAATGGCATTATCAAAGATTTAGAAGCACTTGGCAAAGAATATTCATTGAGCATGAAAAATAGAAAATTTTTGAATGTCTTGCCTATAGAATGGAAATCTAAATTTACCGCCATTGAAGAAGCTAAAAATTAAAATTCTTCATCTATTGAATCACTTGTGAATTCACTAACCTCTAAAGAGTTGAAGCTTGAAGCGGTGCAAGAAGAAGAAGAAAGAATTTCAAAAAATTTTAAATTTCTTGGGAGGATTGCAACTCCTATGGAGAAATTGAAGAAAATGAGATGGCTCAAATGGCCTTTATGGCCATTAGTGATAAAGGGGTAACTTCTAGTAACTTATCTCATGATGATTATGAAGATTTTGATGATGATGATCTAGAAGCTTTTGTCATTAAATTGCATGATAGTCTTAAGGAGTCTTATGCTAGGAATAAAGTTTTGAAAATCAAAATAAATATTTTATTAAATGAGAACTTCAAGCTTTTTCAAGAAATGGATAGATTGGAAAAGGAAAATTGATATTTTCAAAAATAGACTTGGGCTTGATTTCAAAAGGGATGGTTTGAAACAAAGATTGGAAAAAAAGAAAAAGTTTTATGAAAAGATCAAAAAGGAACAAATTTTGTTGAGACAAAGAATGGATGATCTTAGCAATTTCCTTCAAAATGAAAAACAAAATGTTTTTGAAAAGAAAAAGGTTAGGAAAATATCTCTCAACAAAAATTATACTACTTTGATGAAAGATGGCATTTGTTTTATTTAATTTTCTTTGGTTAGGGATTCCAATGTGACATGCTTTTATTGTCATCAACACGGACACATGCATAGAGAGTGCTATGTTAAAAAAAATATCAAGTTAGGTAAGAAAGCCGTTTGGTTAGAGAAAGGTTACGCTAACCCCCTTCATCCAAAAAGTTATGTGTACCAAATACTATCTCTTGAATTTGTAAGCTTGAAGAATCACCACAAGAAAGACAACACAATGCATGAACAAAGGGGTAAATGTATTAGTTATTTTCATAGTACTTCATGTGGTTTATTTGATGATGGATCATGTGGTGATTGATGAATCTATTTTGATTGCTTAAAAATGATTTTCTTAATAGAATTAAACAAATGATAATATTTGTAAAACATAGTAATGATTGTTGTACTTACTGGAGAGTTCTGCAACTTTGATGAATTTAGTGTCATTTTTATGCTTTATATATACTGATGTGCACTTTTTTTTCAATATTGAGCATATTTCATGTTCATGATTTTTACAAAAATCATGTTTTGATTTACTTGTGCTATTTATGTGGTTAAATTGAGTAATCAACAATATATTTTAAGTTATCTTGTTTTTTGAGGCACCTTATATGCTTTTTCTTTTTGTATGTACTTTTTTTAAGCTACAATATTTGAAATTTTAGATTTCACTTTTCCAAAATTTGTGTTAATCATATGACAATGTATTGCATCTATATGATTGATGAAAACATGAAAAATACGAAGAAAATATGATCGTGTTACCACTTTGTTGCATTCATATTAGGGTGGGAAACAATGCTCCCACTTTTTAATATAACCCTATATCACTATTTCACTATTTTTTTGATTATGTCCAAAAGGAGAATAAGTTTCTTCGAAAACGAGTTTTATTACTAATTGTTCTTTCAAAAATATTTTTAATTCTTCAACCCAAAATATGTTTTTCATAACATATGATTTAATTAAGGGAGAGTCCTTCTAAAGGGAGGTACTTCAAGTTTTAATGATATCAAAAGGGGGAGAATAGATGATGTTTATGTTATACTTGTTTTCGTGTTTAGTATCATTGGTTCGTCATCATCAAAGCGGGGGAGAATGTAACTCATGGTTTTTCCTAGTTTTGATGATGACGAACCTATAAAGATTATCTAATGATGATTGCTGTAAATAGTGGTATATTTGTAGAAATAAACTGGTCATAACGATATCACATTTGGCCATCAAAGTGAATCAAATCTTGTTGAAAAATGTGCAAAAGTAACGAGTGTTCGGACAGTAATTCGGCTACCGGTTTGGTCGTACTAATGCCTTTCGGCCCCCACTTCAACCACCGGTTTGGCCATCCTAAAGGACTTGACAAAAAGCTCCAGTAAAGGTTCGGTGAGTGGTTCGGCCGTCCAACACCCTTTTAGCCATCCTAATGCCCTTAACGGCTAATTTTTCAGCAATATTCAATTTGATCGTTCGTGATCGTTGGACCTTGTTTTAACCCCATTTCTTACCCCTATAAATACCAATTAGTATAGAATTAATATAGAACCATTGTTTGCATTTAATACAAGTTTTCAAGAGTGATTTCAGTATAAAATACCCTCTCCCTTTTAATCCTTGTAATAGTTTGTGAGTTAGTTGGTTACGGATAATTGTGTTCTTCAAAGTGTGGGTAGTGGCATTCAAGTGTAGTTTTGTGAGAATTGATTGAGTGAATCATATAACTCTTTGGCTCAACAAGAGGGTGCTATATGGTGAACAAAGAGTGATTTTCTACATTGTACATGTTGGTTTGTTTTGCCAACTTGTGAAGAAGCACGTAGTGGATTCAAACTCTAAGTTGAGGAACTTGAAAGTGGATGCAGGTGTCAAGCTGACCACCAAACCACTATAAATCGGTTTTTGTCTCTTTCTCTCTTTTACTTTATTGTTCTTTATATTGCTTATTTGAGATATTATTTGTTTTATCTTTATTGCTAAAGCGTAAAGTCACTTAGGCAAAAATTGTCTAGCTGAAATGGATGAAAATTTGACAATACTTGCACTAGATTTGGACAACCTAATTCACATCCTCTTAAGTTGTTAGGGACCTATAGTTACAAAATGTCAAAAATTCTTTTTACTATTTTAAATCAAAGCACCGGTTAACTTAAAAATGCAATAATTTGCTAAATTTGAGCGTCCTAGAATAGGCCCATATCCATCGGTATACGAACTTTTGATAAATTGGCTCGAATTAAAATCATTGTGCTAGTAATGTAAATCATGGTTTTCTCTAGGCTTTCATTTGTTCCCATTCACTCTATTTAATGTATTTTTTCTAACACAAAGAAGCAATATCTACAACGAAATGTTCTTGAAACTCTATTTTAATTTGTTTCTAATTGTAATAATCGCATAGATTTATGATATATATCAATATTTTATTATTAAAATTCTCATGGCATGTTGGTCGAATTATTTAGCATGTCCTAAAACACCAAAATGGACCGGACCATCTAGATTTTAACATACCCAGAAAAAGATGAAGTCTAGAGTTGAATAGCAACACTTCGTCACCCCGCTTGAACTCCTTATGTTGCTTGATCAATTGCATGATTCGTTTCTCACCTACATATTGCAAATCAAAATTCAGAAATTAATAGCCCAATAAGACTTATACTCAAGTTCTACCTGTAGGTGACAAGACTTCTCATAAGCTAGTCTATATGGTGTCGTCACTATGGGTGTCTTGTAGGCCGTTCTATAAGCCCATAGAGCATTATCTAAGTTGACAAATCAATCTTTTTGAGAACGCTCTACAGTCTTTTCTACGATCCTCTTCAGCTCCCTATTGGTTATCTCGACTTGGCTACTCAATTGAGGGTGATAAAGGGTAGCTAACTTGTGTGTGACACCAAATCTAGTCAACACTTTCTCTAATTGTTGATTGCAAAATTGAGTATCCCTATTACTTAAAATTGCCCTCGGAGTGCCAAAATGGGTAAATAACCTCCTAAAGAATTTGACAATCACCCTAACATCATTGGTAGGGAGAGTTTGAGCCTCAACCCATTTAGAGACTTAATCTACCGTTACTAGAATATACTTATTTCCATAGGACACGGGGAACGGGTCCATAAAATTGATGCCCCAAATATCAAAAATATCACAAAGAAATATGCACGATTACATCTCATCTCTACGAGAGATATTGCCTGATCACTAGCAACTATCACATTGCTCCACATACCCCTTAGCATCCTTAAAGATTGTGGGCCAAAAGAAACCTGTATCCATGACCTTCCGAGTTGTCCTGTTTGCATGGTAATGACCACCTACCGATCCCTTGTGACAATGTGCCAAGATCAACTCCGTCTCGGGGTAGCTCATGCATCTCAAAATGATGTGATCTACACATACACGAAACAAATAGGGGTCATTCCATAGGTAATGTCTCAACTCAAAAACGAATTTCTTCTTCTTTTGATGAATCATAACCTTGGGAAGAACTCGTGAAGCCAAATAGTTAGCGATGGCTTCAAACCACGGTGTATGAAAATAAGAGGAGAAAATTGCATAAAATCTCTCATCAGGAAATTCATCATTAATCTCCCCTTCTTGTGAGTTTTCCTTTTGATCATTCTCTAGACAAGATAGGTGATCAGCTACTAAGTTCTCCACTCCATTCTTGTCTTTAATTTCAATATCGAACTCTTGCAATAATAAAACCCATCTGATCAGTCGTGGTTTAGCATCATTCTTATTAAGAAGGTACTTAAGTGCAGAGTGATCCGTGTGCACAATGACTTTAGATAGGATAAGGTAGGATCTAAATTTATCAAAAAACAAATACTATCACAAGCAGCTCCTTCTCTGTTGTGGTGTAATTTTCTTGAGCGTCTATCAAAATTTTACTTGCTAGTAGATAGGACGGAAATGCCTATCCCTGCTCTGCCCAAGTATCGCTCCCACCAAGAAATCACTAGCATCACATATTATTTCAAAAGGTAAAGACCAATTAGGGGCAACTATAATCGGGGAGTAGGTCAATTTTTCTTTCAAAATTCTAAAAGCATTCATGCAATTTTCATCAAAATCAAAGTCTACATCATTTTCAAGTAATTCGGTTAGAGGCTCAGTTATTTTGGAAAAATCTTTTATGAATCTCCTATAGAACCCCGCATACCCAAGAAAGTTTCTTATTGCCATAATTGAAGTCGGTGGGGGCAATTTTTCTATGGTCTCAATCTTTGACCTATGTACTTCAATTCCTCTTCTAGAGATTTTAAGCTCCAAGACAATCCACTCTTAAATCATGAAATGACATCTCTCTCAATTAAGCTCCAAATTTGTTTCCTCATATCTTTTTAGCATTTTCTCCAAAATTTTCAAATATAAGTCAAATGAATCACCAAAAATGAAAAGATCATCCACAAATACCTCCATGATTTCCTCGACTAACTCATTAAAAATGGATACCATGCACCTTCGAAACGTCGCCGGAGCATTGTACAACCCAAAAAGCATCCGTTGGTATACAAATGTGCCATAGAGGCAAGTGAAAGTAGTTTTCTCTTGGTCTTCGGGGGCTATGGGAATTTGAAAATATCCAAACAAACCATCCAAAAAGCAATAGTACTCGTGGCCTGCCAATTTGTCAAGCATTTGATTAATGAAAGGCAAAGGGAAATGATCATTTTGGGTGGCATCATTGAGCTTTGTATAGTCGATGCAAACTCTCCAACCCATGATGGTTTTCATTAGGATCAACTCATTCTTCTCATTCGGCACCACCATTATGCCTCCTTTTTTGGGTATCACTTGCACCGAACTAACCCATGGACTATCGGAAATGGGATAGATCACTTCCTCATCAAGTAACTTAATCATTTTGGCCTTAACCACTTCTTCATGTTTGGGTTGAGCTGCTTTTGAGGTTGCACCACCGGTTTGAAGTTATCTTGCATTAGTATTTTGTGGGTACAAAATGAAGGATTAATGCCACTAATGTCAAAAATCTTCCATGCAAGTGCCCTTTTGTACTCTCTCAAAGCATGCAATAGCTTGTGCTTTTTCTCATCGTCGAAGCCTGCTACAATGATCATTGGTAGTTTGCAATTTTCTACCAAGAAAGCATACTCCAAATGCTCCGGTAGTCTTTTTAACTCAAGCTCGGGTGGTTCCTCGATTGATAGCTTGAGGGCTGGACTTCTTGATTCTTCAATCTCCTCATAAGCTCTTGTGCCTTCATATGACTTCTTGGCTTCTAGCTAAGCCGCTTGTTCGGTTATGGTAGGATGCAAAGTTGCCTTCTTCCCTTGAATGATACACACCTCCAATTAGGGGTGGGCAAAAATAACCGAAAAACCGAAAAATCGCAATAACCGGTCCATTCCGAACCGAAAAATGAGGGTAACTGAACCAAATTTTGAAAGCGGTTAGGTTAACCGAACCTCATTTGTAAAAGCGGTTCCGGTTCCAGGTATCAATTTTCAAAAACCGCGGTTAACCGAACCGGTCCATATATACATCTTAAAGGCTAATATTTGTAATGTTATAGAGGAATTGAGGAATATTAATTCATTTCATTTTCAAGTTTAAGATTATTTTAAAACTTAAATATCGTATTTAATTTTTCTTTCAATTTAATTTCTTGATGCTAACCAAAAAATTATTTTCATATAATTGAAATACATATAATTTTTACTCTTAAAAAGAGCAATCTTTTTTAACCTTTGTGGATGCAAGAGTTTCAATTGTAATTTTATTGCTTGTTTTTTAAAATAATTGAAATTGTATGAGCATTTTTTTAATTTGAGCAATGGTTTATGTTATAATATTTTGATCTATTTTGTCAAATTAACTTAAACTATATGGTTCCGGTTACCTGCAGTACCCGACTCTCTTTAACTGAGTAACCGATAAGCGGTTAACCGATTAATGAGGGTCGGATACGGTTTATAAATTAGGTGAACCGGTACAAGCGGTTCCAGTTAGAATATTAGGTGTGTGGACTGGTTAACCGGTCCATGCCCACCCATACCACCAATGGGTCATCAATAATGACCTCTTGCAAAACATTAACCAATTCAGTGTCAATAGTATCTATATAAAAGCAAGTATCATCTCTATCTAGAGAATTTCCTATGGCTTCCAGTATCTTAAAGACTACTTTCTCATCTTCTATTCTAAGGCTTAGCTTTCCAATTTGAACATCAATTAATACTTTAGTTAAAGCCAAGAAAGGTCGTCCCAAGATGAGGGGAATCTGTACATCATCTTCCATATCCAAAATTACAAAATCAAGCGAAAAAATTTATCAATTTTAACCAAAACATCGTCTATAATCCCCTTTGGAAACTTTATGAATCTATCTGCCAATTGAATGCTCGTCCTAGTGGGTTTGGGTTTTTCTAATCCTAATCGCATGAACATCTCAAAAGGTATCAAATTTATACATGCACCTAAGTCAGCCAAAGACTTATCAATAGACAAACTATCAATATTGTAAGGAATAATAAAACTCCTTGAATCTTTGAGTTTCGAGGTAGCTTGTTCTGTAGGATGGCGGAGCATCTTCATTGAGTCTCACAACTGCTAGCTCTTCGAGCTTTTTCTTTTTTGACAGCAAATGCTTCAGAAACTTAGCATACTTTGGCATCTCGATATTGCTTGGTAGCACCCCTTGAGGCCTTTAAGACATCAACTTTGTAATTTTTCCAATTTGATTCTCCAAATTATGGATTCAGGCTTGTTGATTTCTCAAAGATGTCTCCATATTTTACATCCTATTTTCGAAAGTGTTGATGTACTTGGTTATCAATTCCTCAAGATTTGATTTCTTCTCATAGCTGAGGCTGAGGCTGAGGCTGAGGCTGTGGATGATATTCAGGTGGTGGTGGTTGTCTTTGTTGCTCTTGATTCCCCCAAGAGAAATTTAGGTGATTTCTCCATCCTGGGTTTTATGTGTTGCTGTAGGGGGTGTTTTGTTGCCTTGAATTATTTCTTATAAAGTGACATTGCTCATCCAATTGTTGCATTGCATTAATTGCCTGGTACTCATGGTTAGAATGTTCACCCCCCACATATGTCACATTGCATCACTTGGAATGGCCTTTGATTCATCGACATACCATCAATCTTTCTGTTGAAAACCTCAATTTGGACTGCTAATACCATGACTGCATCCACATCATAAACTTCGGTTGACTTGCTTGGCCTAGAATGGGTAGCTTGCTATTGATAACTGTTCATAGCCATTTCTTCAATAAGATCTTGAGCAGCCTCTAGTGTTTTGCTATTCAAAGTACCTCCTGCTGCCCCATCAATCATTTGCCTTGTAGCTAGATTGAGCCCATTGTAGAACATTTGCACTTGCATTCATCTAAGCAATCTGTGGTGGGGACATTTCCTCAACAATTTGTTGAATCTTTCTCAAGTGTCATACAAGGTTTCAGCTTCAATTTGGGTAAAAGAAGATATGTCATTCCTCATTTTTGTAGTCTTGATAGGAGGGAAGTATTTGGCTAAGAACTTCTCCGCCATTTGATTCCAAGTGGCGATTGAGCCTCGGGGTAGAGAATTTAGCCATTGCTTAGCCCTATTTCTCAATGAAAATGAGAATAGCCTTAACCTAATAGCATCATTTGTTGCTCCAGTGACTTTGAATGTGTCACATATCTCCAAAAAGTTGACAAGATGAGCATTCAGGTCTTCATTCGGTAAACCATCAAATTGAACATATTGCTGCACCATTTGGATAATGTGAAGTTTAATCTCAAAGTTATTTGCTACCACAGGGGGTCGAACTATGCTAGACTTGGTTCCCATCAACGAGGGTCTAGCATAATCGGACATTGTCATCGGTCTTTGGGTTGCTCTCTTCTTTGCTCCTCCAAGGTAGAATCAAATGGATGTTGGTTGGCAGCCATGTTTAGCTCCTTTTTTACTATCTCACGATCGAAAACTAAAGCTATTTCCTCTAATGGATCCCTTAACCATCTTCTCGCCACCCTTCGAAATGTCCATTCTATCTCAGGGTCAACTTCAAAGAGAGAAAAATTTGTGCTTCGAGTCATACATCAAGGTTGAGATCCTATAAAAAAATGTCATAAACACAAATCAAATAAACAGAGTAACAAATTAAGTAAAAGAAAAACCACTAAAAAGCAAGTAATAGCTAAAGTAATAAAATGGAAGTTTTCATAATATTGCTGATCCTCGACAACGGCGCTAAAAACTTAGTATGTATCTTTTGAACAATACTAAAGAAACTTTAGGCAAGTGCACCTATCATTCCGTAGTAGAGTGTAAGGGGGCACCAAATATCATCTCACAGGAATTAGCAAGTACCAGTATTTACTTGACTTCTATTATCTAGCCTAATGAGCACAAATGGAGTTTTAAAAGTAGAAAATGAAAACACTATCTAATTTACTAGAGTCAATAGAGACCGACAACGGAAAATGAGAGTTAACAACAATAAGGGAAAATTAAGTCTAGATGTAGTATTCTCCCAAATGCTTACTCAATGAATCAATTACGGGTTAATGCCATCACCAACTACTCGATTTGAACCCAAAATCCCAAATTTAGACTATAACCTTTCTCAAGAGAAATAATCCCTACCCTCTTGGTTGGCCAATTGGAATCTCTTTACAATTAACACCCCAATTAGATGCTTTAACATTAATGAGTTCTAATTATCAAGTTTGTTCCCAAAAACTCAACCAAAGGGGACAACTCATGGAACCCTATCTCTAGTGGTTCATTCAAATTGACTTAAAATTGTGAGGTGACTCATTCATATGTGTAATCTCTTAATATACCCATACAAAATCAACAATTGAATCAAGGATGCATGCAAAATCCCAATCCAATTAAACATGTACAATCACAAATTAATCCAAAACTAAGAATAGCAATTAGCATAACCCACTATCAATTCATCAATTCAACCTTTTGGTTCAAACCATCTGGACTTACAAAGATTTACTCCATAAATGCTAAAGGAAATAGATTAATCAACAAAAAGAAAAGATAAAAACTCATTCTCAATGAAGCCTTCAAGTCTCCTCTTTGCCAAATTCTACAATTTTCCTCTAGATGGTGATAATTCAAGCCCCTTTTGCTACTTGGAGTCTCATCTTCAATCTCCTTCTCTATCTCTCTCGAAATCTCTATTTTCTCTCTGTTCTATGTTAAGAAACCCGAGGAGAAATAGAAAAAGAGTGAATCTCCTCCCCAAAGCCAATCCAAGCTTCTAAATTTGCTGCAAAATCTATCAACAAACCGCGCACAGTTTCTCCTGTTGATCTCTCGTGATTTCTCAAAAATTGGAGAAATCACAGACCAGCCCGATAGGAAACCACGCGCAGTTGGTCACGTGGTTTCTCTTCTTTGCACTGACGTTCGAGAGCTTGCGTGGTTCTATCCACATTTGGCTTATTCTGAATAGGAACCGTAGCATCAACCACGAGCGGTTGATCACACGGTTTGTTTTATGATCTTAAACTGTGTGAGAATCCTTGTGTGTTTTATTCAAAGTGATCCATGGTTTTGCCTCTTTGCATCAAAATCACCCTTTCAACTCTTAATTCTTTTTGTCCACTGCTTCATTCATGCTGGCCCTGCAAAATGATAGGATAAGTGCGAGTATATGGTTCAATTACACTCAAATGTAAACTTCAAGTGGCAAAATAAAAAGTATATGGAAGATGAATGAATTGACCCAAAAATACTAATTAAATTCCTAAAAAAAAAAAGCTAAAGTCATTACTTAGACACTCTAAAACATGAATAAATGGACTACTCTCACTTGTGCTCAATAGGAAGTGTCACACTAACTAGTCTCCCATCTAACGAACCAAGGCAGTTGTATTTAACATCATAAAAACAAAAAAAAAAAAAGAGTTTAAATAGTTATTTAAACATAACTTTCTCGAAAAAAAAATAAAACATTTCTAAAGAAATACTTTGTACTTCGAAACATTTTCGTGGGTTATCCAGACAATCATCAAGAATGGGTTCAGGTTTCTTCAGTAACATAAGATGCAGTGTCGATCCTAGACCATAAAATAATCAATTAATCAAGTTAACTATTCCAATAAAATCCAACAAAAAAAATTAAATTAGATAGATATTACCTGTATGCCACATTATAAAATGTGAAATTTTGTACCATGATGACGATGAATTTGATAGCTACTAAGCAGTCTGGTAGAGCTGAGGTGCGTAATACGCTCTCTTTAAGATGATTCCTGCCCTTACGGATTTAATTCCAATGCAGTAGGTCACAACACATCACTTCTAGGATACAATATACCAACTCAAGTTGTTGCTTCTTTTGGATCTACACAATCTAGAAAAGCATAGAAGCTTCCTACACACCTTACTTTTGTCCAAACTATAGTTATCTAATTTAGAAGAATTATTGTTGAAAAGACATTTCGAACTCTTCAAAAGACTCATATCTATAGGTTGAAAATTTAGCAGTATTAACTATATAATAAAATACAATAATAGAGAATTAAGTAGAATAAATTTTATATTATAATAAGTAGATTTCCATTACAAAACATAATTAATTGTATAATGGTCAAATTAATAATATGGCTATTATAAATACAACTGTTATAATGGTTATAAAAACTCCCTATTCATGTCGTCAAGGGAAACAGAAAATAATCAAATAATTTTTATTTTTATTAAAATACTCCAACAATCCCCCACTTATTTTAATAAAAATATATAAAGAAAATAAATATTATTATTTTTTGGACAAAGTGAGCATATCATACATAATGAAAGCGGCGTTGCCTTGAAACCTTCACTTCGTGTTTTATAATCCCCATACTAGAGTCAAAGTGGAATCAGCCTTGAAACTAAGACTACTTTAGGGCAGGTAGGATTATATTATACACATGATATTCAAGGAATTATATAAGCTTCTTCAGCCAGCACATTACAGCTTGGTTCTTTATTCAAGTCTAATAAGTGCTCTAGAGAATTAGCCAGGTTCTCATAGGAAGTGGCATTACTTCCACACTCATATAGGTGAGTCTATCAAGGATGCTCCCATGACTAAAATATCCCACCCATAAGGGCTATAGAACTCATTAAGAGATTTTATTAAATCTCAACCTCCACTAATTGTCATAGGAACACGTATGCACTTACACCATAGGGACTGACATATTTATTTATTATCATGTGCATGTTTTCTCTCGAACCACACTATAATTTGTTTGTCTCTAACCGAGTTCTTGGGATCTCTAGTCCCTAGGTAGTTGTATCGTCATAGATAGTTTTAATTTAATAATTTTTTTGGCTCAAGTCATATCCCCCTCGATGTATCTCATATCTTTGCCTCAAGCTCGAGTTTTTATATGGGCAAATCATAATGACAAAGATATGAGTTTTGATATAAGTCAACATATGTATTTTTTTAATAATTCTGAAAAAAAAAAACGCAATCACATTATACCGTTAATTGGCAATAAATACCATAATTTGGTGAGAATAATTCTCGTATGATTATAACCACCAAATATTGAATAATTACTCTTTAGTGAGAAAATTTCTCACATAATTGCCAAAATAGGCAAATATATTATCACATAAAGTGAAATTACTCTTTTTTTTTAATTTTCACTCTAGTAGCCAGTAGCCTTCCTATTAGGAATCATCAATTCGGATGACCAATTGTCTACTACTAAAAGCTACTTTTTTATAGAATATATCTCAATCTCTTCTCAATGGCTAGTAGTCTATTAAACTACTAGGAAACCATTTTCATATTTGTCAATAAATTTTCAGCACAACAAAATTTTTCAAAGGACCTCAAGTGCCTTCATCATTACGCACACTTATTACTGTGTGTTAATCTGCATATACTCAAAAGAATGATAAGTACAAAAAAAAAAAAAAAATCTTTGGCATACTAAACCAGATTAAAATAAATAAATAAATACCCCCACTGTTTCTCATAATCTCATACTGTGTAAATGAGCACATACTACAAATCTATTGTGCCATCCTCACAAATTTTTTTTCTGTGCTCATTTCTCATAAGTCATAACTTGGCTTGCACTAACATACGAAATGCACCAAGTAATATACCACAATATCAAATAACCAAAAAGCCATTATGACTGTAGAAATGCACAATTCTTGCAAAATAATGTAGCGGAAGGATATTTTTTATAAAATTCTTCTCACAAGGCAAAGAAGTTGTCGTTATAATCTGCACATTTATGTACTACAAAGTACATTCTTATTGAAATAATGAAATTAAGATCATATGGATCATAAGTACGTTCAAATTAATTCATATTATAATCGGCATCCAAAAGCATGATGAATAACCCAATCGTATAGCAATTTTTGACTTCATCTAAATCCATTGTATAGCACGTGTAGTAGCCATCTGATTAGATCAGTCAATGCTTGATTCTCTAATATCACGTGCCATTGTTAACTCAACAGGCAGACAGTCACAACTAAGATTTGAACAAATAGATTAACTTTAGACAAATGAGGTCACATTTCGCGATAGTTATGTCATTTGCATATAAAGGCCGAATCAGGAAAAGATGATATCTTACCGGCAAGATCATCAAATCATCCATATCTTACCGGCTAGCTTATTGCCATTAGTCATAAAGATCCTGTAAGCAATTTGGACGCATACGATCAAAACAAGTAAATACTCATAAGATCATTAAAACAAAAGCTTTTATGAATCGACCAGTATCAATACTGAATTGTGGAACAAGCTTTTACTTTTCTGTAACACTATGTCAATCAATAAAGTTAAAAGTTTCTTTCTTTACCTTTTCTTTTTTTAAATTTCAATTCATGATGTGTAACTTCAGAACTATAAATATGATTTACCTCTTGAACTAAGAGAGAACACATATTTCACATATTCTTTAAAGCTAATCCAAGAACAATATAATCAATCACATAGCCTAAGATGTGGAGTTCATGCATAATTACTTATCACAAGTAAGACAAAATGTTCATTTAAAACCCCATTCTGGCCCTCACAAATTCTAAAATTCTTCCATTCTCGGTATTCAGTAAATAGTATAAAAAATTCTACCACTTCAATAGGTTACACCAAATCTTGAGATCTTTCATCCACTAAAAATCTCAATTATCAAATCATGCAAGCAATTAACATAAAGATTTCTTCTTGTGCTGTTCACATGTAAAGTTATTGTCGTATCAAATAATTTCTCCGTAGAAAAACACTACGTCAATTTTAATCTAACAAATAGTTGATTGCATTATGATTCACATTAGAAACAATGTTCTTTTATTTTATTTTACCCTCTTGATGTTTATCAAAATTGAGTCAAGTATTCCCAGAAAGTACTCATATCAATTAACATCTAAATAAACCACACTTTACAAATGTACTTAATGCAACTTTCAAAATTTAACAGAAAGATCAAGTATGGCTGTGTTGAGTGACTGTAAAGTCTAATGATTGGAAAAATGACCAGTGTTTTATTTTTATTTTTAATATTTTTTTTTTAAGGTTAAGAGAGGGTACTAGCATCAATGATCCATTCTCAGGACTTTGAACTAGAAAAATATATACATTCCAGTAAGGATGAATAGAACAACTTTGACATAACAAGTTTGACATCAACACTTAACGGCATAAGAATGCCCACGTTAATCAGAAAAATAATGTCTAACATATTCATTGGAAATCTTATGCGAGCAACATCCCAGAATGCACGTCCGACGCCACATTTGATTTTTTCCACGCAAAGTAAAATATTAGCAACCCAAACATCAGTGACTAAGAAAACCCCAAATACATCTAATCTTACGTGCCATTCTATAACACTATTTTTTAGCAGCACAAGATTGCACCATTTCGATGTTGCGAAATATTATCACATCAAATTTTCTTAAGGCAACAGGAAACACGGTGGTAAAGAACCAAGTTGCAACATCAAGTCATGCACAATTCTTTTTTTTTTTTTAATTCATTTAACAAGAAAAGAAAAGGAATTGATACACTGACTCTTTTTTTTTTCCTTGCTGTTGCTTGGTTTCCTGAACGTTCCAGGTTAAACTAAATTTTGGGCCAAGCAAGCTTTTGATCAAATTCACATCAATAGTACCTCACTATTTGAATAAGCAAGAAACACCACTTCCAGATACAAAGTTGTTCAGCCAAATTATTTTCCAAGAAAGTCAAACACACTTTCTAATTACCCACGGAAAAGTCTTTGTCAAAAAAATATTTTACAAGTTCACATGCAATCATACGCATCAAGCCTCTTTTTTTTAAGCTTTCAGTTTTAATAGTATTCACTCGGAACCCGCAAGCAAAGGAATGCCCCAAATATAAAGGCTATGGCTGATATTACAGTCAACTATTCCGACAGACTATTTGATATGCAAACCAGATAGATAGAAAAGTACGCCATCAAAATTCTGTTATTCTTTTCATCAAACTTTGGCTAATAGTCGTAAAATTGTTGGTCCTAGACCATAAAATAATCAACTAATCAAGTTAAACATTCAAATAAAATCCAACAAAAAAAAATTTAAATTAGATAGATATTACCTCGATGCCACATTATAAAATGTGAAATTTTGTACCCTGATGACGATGAATTTGATAGCTACTAAGAACTCTAGTAGGGCTGAGACACGTAATATGCTTTCTTTAAGATGATTCGCACTCTTATGGATTTAATTTTGGTGTAGTAAGTCATAATGCTACGTCTCTAGGATACAACAGCCTAACTCAAGTTGTTGCTTCTCTTGGATCTGCACAATCTAGAGAAACACAGAAGCTTTCCACACACCTTATTTTTGTCCAAAACTATAGTTATCTAATTTAGAAGAATTGTTGTTGAAAAGACATTTTGAACTCTTCAAAAGACTCATACTTATAGGCTGAAAATGTAGGAGTCTTAACTATATAATACAATAATAGAGAATTAAGTAGAATAACTTATATGTTATAATAGTCGATTTTCGTTACAAAACATAATGAATTGTATAATGGTCAAATTAATAATATGGCCGTTGTGACCGTTATTATTATTAATACTCCACAATGGTCAAATTTTAATTATAATAATATTATGCCTGTTATAAATACGACTGTTATAATGGTTATAAAAACTCTGTATTTATGTAGTCAAGGGCAACGGAAAATAATCAAATAATTTTATTCTTATTAAAATACTCCAACATGTTGCGTCAAAACTGCTAGAAGGAATTGATTAAAGTGATGACTCATAGTTTCTCCATTCCTCAAAAACTCATGTGCAATTGTTCTTCTTTTTTATGGTGAGTCAATACATAGACAAACATTGCAACAATTTCTTGTAATGTCATATTTCTTTAATGATTTCGCATAATGTGGATAAAGTGCATCTATCCATACGAAGTTGACTAATACAAGCAACACAGACTATCACTAACAGGCCCAAATAAATATTGCATTCTCACGACCCTCTTGTCTTCTTTACTTATATATGCTGCTTTCTACATTTAAAACGCATATTTTTAATATATTGCCAATTCATGAATAGCGTAAATAACACCAAAACCATCGCACATAAGACGCAATTGATCAACCTGTGCGTTTGTCTTCTATTTGCAATGGGAAAACGTACAATTTGTGTAAATAATATAACAAAACAAATTTTAATAGTTGCATTATAGTAAAAGATAGAACAAAGATGTTTGCTATAAACTTCACCTTTGTAACGGAACCTGTATGGTTGTCAAGACTTAATTGATTTGAAATTAAATTTTTATAATCCAATCTAATATTGCAAAATTTCTCGGTAATGGAGAAAGGAAAACATGCTTTATAAAATAGTTTCGTTTATGACTTGTCAATCATGTTCTTTCATAAACTCAATACTGCAAAATTATATCAAAATTCATGTTCTGGCAAAATTCACTGTTAGAAATGTGAATGTAAGCCATGTGAAGGCAACTCATAATCAGGTTTATCACCACCCAATGACAAATGTCGCAGTCAGTGTAAATTAACACTGAATCAGAGCCAACGCTCAAGAGATTAAGAATTAAATGGAACGCATATTTCGTTTATCTGCAAGTCAAAGTATCTAACCATCATACTGATAACTAACCATCAAGCTGGAGTTGATAAATGAAGAATGACATCGTAACAAAACTAAAAAGAAAAACCAGCCATGGAAACAGACAATCAGCCTTAAAGTTTAAGCAAGTTATTTATTTATCCTCTTTTTTACATTTGTTGACATCAAGCCTATTTTTTTTTTTTTCAATTTGAGCAAATATTTTTGCACTTTCTTTCACAAACATTTTCATGCAAGTATATGCAAGATTTAGTGGAGCTCAAAACAAGTAGAATAAAGATAAAACCACATAAAGACCAATTTATCTCCAGAAACTTTTCAGACAGTTAAACAAACCCACTACACATACACAACTTTTGAATGTACAAACACATATCCTCAAATTAAAAGCCAAAAGGGGTCAAATAGTTTTGTTAAATAATGCAGATAACGTAATTTTCTATGATGCAAAATTTTAAAAAATAAAATTAAAAAAATATAAAATTAGCTGGAAGCTTTATGGAGATGGCA
The DNA here is from genome assembly GCA_024721245.1 of Mitragyna speciosa. Taxonomy (NCBI): domain Eukaryota; kingdom Viridiplantae; phylum Streptophyta; class Magnoliopsida; order Gentianales; family Rubiaceae; genus Mitragyna; species Mitragyna speciosa. The sequence continues at coordinate 24,113,571 of CM045552.1, read as the reverse complement.
AAGAATTTTAATCCTGCAAAATAAAAAAAGAAATTCTCAGTCCACTGAACTTTAAGATTCGACAAATAATTTGACAAGAGTGTTGCTAATTAGTTAAATGGTTTAAAAATAAAAGCAAGAAATTTGAATAAATCACAGGATACACTGAGAAAAAATATTATGTAAACAAAAAAATCATCAAAGATGGCATACTAGACCATCAGAGTTGGTCGATGTGAAGGTTGATGCTGATAGGGTAGAGAGAAGGAAGTTCTCTTGGTGAAGGGAGAAGAGAGAAGTAAGGAGAAAACTAGACTGATTGGATAAGAGAAAGAAAATGTAGGAGAAAGAAAAAAAAGGGCAAAAATGGAATATCTGATCTTTTAAAATACTCGTTAATAAATGAGTTAATCAGAGTAAGAACCAAATATTTTGATACTTTGATTCCTATTGAATATTTGCAACAGTGATTTAACAAATAATATGAATAGATATGATTAAGTTTAGGGATAATTTCAGAAACCTCTCCTGAGGTTTCTGACAATTTCACTTAGCTCCCCTCAATTTTCAAAAATTACACTAATCTCCCTTTTCATATTGATGGGACAAGATGTCATTTGCAAATCAGTTTAAATGACCAAATAACCTTTGATGAAATGCCTTGTGAAAATAAGAAAAAATATTAGAACACATTATTACTAAATTGCCCCCAAAAAAGGCGCCAATTAGCACCACTAAATAAAATGTAGAAGGCATTCTAGAAAAAGGGAGAAAATTTGGTATTAAAGTTGCACTTCCCACAGATTGCTTCCATGAAAAAGAAAGAGAGTTTTAAAGCCTAATATCCTGAAAATTCTTCATCTTGTGTACAGGTAGTACAAAAGGTGAATCATCAAAGGCTTATTTGTTTCTTGGAGAGCTTTACAGGTAAGAAATGCAAGTAAAATAAGCTGTTAAGTTCATATTATCTTTGTAGGTTCATATTATATGCACATACGTATATTTTTTCTTCAAAATTTAACCTGTTAAGTTCATAAGATGAAATTTTTGAGCTAAGAGTTGGTTTAGCTTGATGGAGTTTCTGACTGACTATACACTATGGAACCCAAATAAGATGTTGATGATACATTATGATGCGTGTGACTCATATTTTAACTTGTCCAGTCCATAAGATGAAGATTTTGAGTTAAAATCTGTTAAAGTTTGTGCTATGGAGATGATGATGAGTTTCAACTATATCTATGATTTTATAATTTGTGCTCATGATGACTGATTTTTTATCAATCAAGCAATGCATGGGTACTATGATTTATATATATATATATATATATTTATGATGCATTGGCAACTGTATGAAGCAAACTAGATATGATTTTTGAAGACTATTCGCATTAGTTGCAGTATGATAGTCATATATTTTGTCTCAGTTTATATTTAATTAATTGAGCTTCTATCTGATAGAGTAATAATGTATAAATGTGAAATAGGATGGGAACAATTGCTACACATGACATTATTGTTCATTACATGGGGAAGAAAATCAAAATTTCCTAATGTGGATCCTGATAGATATTCTTATATTGAGCTTTTGAGTGATGTTACTGAAAAAACATTCCATGATTTGCCTGGCAATCTGAATATTCTACTACACATGAGGTGCGCAATTCCAAATACTTCTACAACTATGGATGTGAATAATGACCAAACAGTACTAGAGATGTTTAAGGTGCATGCCTAATGAAGTAGTGATCAATTTGTATGTGTTTCACGTTGATGTAATCCCTCCTGATCATATCCCTTTGGACAATAGCTTTGTACATGGGCAAGAAAACATAGGAATTGAGAGTAGTAAAAGAAATGAAACTAGTTGACTTGGGAGATAGTGAGATGGATAATGAATTATTTGTTTCTAGTGATGATGACTCATGGATGCAAATTGTAAGTAGTGACAATGAGGATAGCTTAAGTAATGATGGGGCATCACTTTCATTAGAGGATGATAATGATAAAGACCTCTCAGATTATGAACAGAATGATGAAGTTGATATCATTCCTGATTCTGAATTTGAGGAAGAAGTGTATCCCATGAAAGCAGCATTAAGAGCAAAAATGTTCACTTATAAATCTATGGATGAGATTGAGTTTGAGAGAGGCATGTCATTTACCAATGTGGATGCATTTAGGGCTGCTTTGAAGGATTATGTTATCCAAAAAGGATTTCCTATTCAAAGATTAAAGAATGAGAAAGCACGCTGTACAGCTAAGTGTGCTGTTGAGGGTTGTCCATGGAGAATTCATGCTTCTCTTGTTGGTGATTCTACTACATTCCAGATTAAGTCATACACATCAGTACATACATGTATTCTAGGATAAAAAAAAACACTTAAGCCACATCTGATTGGATTGCAAAGAAACTTGTTTCAGTGCTTAGGGACAATCCAGACATGACTAATAAAGCTGTGTTAGCTGAGATGAGGAAGTATGGTGTATAGCCAAGTAAGATACAAGTTTGGAGGGCAAAAAAGAAAGCATTCGAGGAGATAGAAGGTACACATTATGATTCTTATGGAAAACTGCCAAAATATGCTGAACTCCTTAGGCAAACCAATCCTGGTAGTATCTGTAAAATACATTTTCTAAGGCCAAATCTTATTGTTCAACCAAGGTTCTTAAGATTGTTTGTTAGTTTTAAGGCACAAAAAGATGGATTTGTAGGAGGATGTAGGCCATTTGATGGTTTTGATGGCTACCATCTAAAGGGACCATTTGGTGGTGTACTACTCACAGCTGTGGCCTTAGATGGCAATAACAGTCTATTTCCTTTAGCCTTTGCTGTGGCTGAATGTGAGAACAAGGAGACATGGAGCTAGTTCTTTTCATTATTTTGAAGAATTTTTTGGTCCATTCAGTAACAATCTTCCACTTACCTTTATGAGTGATAGGCAAAAGGGTCTCAATCTTGCTTATGAAGAGAAGATGCCTGATGTGGATGCAAGGTATTGTCGTAGGCACATTTACAGCAATTTTAGGATCACATTTCCTGGTTTACTGCTCAAGAATTACTTTTGGTAGGCATCAAAAAGTTATGATGAAATTGGATTTAATGAAGCAATGGAAAACATCAAAGCAATCAACATTGAGGCATGGAGATATTTGATAAGAATACCAAAAACAGCATGGGCAAGACATTCATTTGATCAAGCTGTTAAGTGTGATCATGTGACTAAACAACTTCACTGAATCTTTCAATGCTTGGATTGGGAGTTAAGAGGGAGGCCAATACTGACATTGGTGGATGATTTGAGGAAAAAAATTCATGAATAAGTTACATAAAAGATTCCAAAAGAGCTGTAGTTGGACATCTTTAGTAACTCCAAAGGTTATGGAAAAGCTCAAATTGATTGGGGAACAATATAGAAGATGTGAGCTTATGATGGCAAGTGAAACATTGTTTGAAGTTGCTGACCAAGATAAGTCTTTCATTGTAAATCTATCATAAAAGACTTGTGAATGTGGGGCATTTAAGATATTAGGAATTCCTTGCAAGCATGCTGCACTTGGAATTGTGTACAGAAGGGAAAACTTGGAGAATTACTGTGATGTAGCATTTAGTTTGGACTATTACCAAAAGACTTATGCAGCCATGATTAATCCAATTCCACATGAGAGAATGTGGCCTCCAATGCCTCATGTCACACCTGCAGTAGTCTTACCACCACCATTGAGAAGGGCACCAGGTAGACCAAAGAAAAATAGGAGAAGGGAAGCTGATGAAGGAACGCCTTCATCACTGACAAGAAAGTCTACAACATTTAAGTGCTCAATTTGTCAATCATTTGGTCACAATAAAAGAGGTTGCCAAAGAGGTCCTATAAAAAGTAAGAGAGACAACATTTCTACTAATTAGGTACTACATTATGTTTGCATTATTCATTCACACAAGCCAAAGAAGTCAATGTCATGTCATCACTCACACTTTCTAACTTTACATTATTTATCTTAGGTGCCTAATAGAAGAGCTAAACCTGGTAGAGGGTTGGCAAGCACAGGCTTATTTGGAGCTGTACTTTGGGTTAGCCAATTTATCACAAAACAGCAGTTAATTTTTTTCATTTTGCCATCCATAAGATATGTTACATCCTTCTTGTGTTTTCTGTTTTTTCTCCTAAGAGTAGGATCATGGTACTGGAAATGTTCCTGTAGTTTTCTCAAGTCAAGGAAGTAATCCTAGTCCTACAAATGTGGGCAATGGAAGTCAAGGAACTGCTACTAACATTCAAATTCACATTGAATCTGGAATAAGCAATAGAAAGCAGAAGGTATGTTTCATTACTTTATAAGATAGTGAAACAGAAGACAATGCATGATGTTTTCAATTTTTCTAACTTTTTATAGAGAGGAAGATCTACAAAAAGTATTTCAAGATCAAGGAAAACTAGCACTGTTGGGAGGAGGACTACAAATCAGTCTACTCATGCAAGAGGAAATGCTGCATTGACTTCGAATGTTCATAACCATGGTGAAACTTCTCACAGTGAAAGAATAGTTACTATCAATACTGCTGCAAATGTTGCATTACAAAACATCAACAGCACTGTCAATATGCAGTTCTAATGCTTCACTCTTACAAAATACAAACTGACTGCATTTTGAGCTTTTGAATGAACTATCTAGTTGTTGTAGCATGAAACTAGATACCTTAAAAATGGTGCATTGGGTTCTATTAAAAACTAGTGTGGTCCACTATATTTTGTTGTATGCTATTACAACTGATTAGCTATTGTAATTGCAGCTTAGCAATCTTCACCATCTAGCTAACTAGTCTAAGATGGTGTTTTTGACATGAATGGATTGCTTAGCAAATATTATGTGGTGGAAACAAATTAATTGGTGCATGCTACTTTTTGTATTTGCTTTGGATGTTCATATTTGCAATGGAATTTATTGAATGAATTGCAACGGATGTTTATGTTTACAACATTGTTCATAAGCTGCTGTTTGTGTCTTAGTCAAGATTTAGACATTCAACTAGCTTTTATGTCCTTGTGGTTAGAATCTGCTATAAGCCACCAAGGTTAAACTATGCTGGGAAAAGATTACACAGCTTTCACCTTTTCATATTGATTTTACAATCTGGATGAATATATATACTGCCAATAATACAAGATTGACCATAATCAACATGTTAATTGGAGAACTAACATACTTCATGCTATCTGATCTCTGATTTGCTGTAAACACTTGATTGTCTTCAGGTTGTTAATTCCATCTTGTTCATTGTCAACAAACCACTCAAAGAAGTCACATTTTGAACAACAAAAGTAGAGCTTGTCTGGATTCTTTTTGCTCTCAGAGATCCTAATTGTTGCCTTATGACCACAACCACAAATCCTATTCTTGATCCTCAATGATGTTGCTAGTTGAGATGTGTAACTTCGGTTGCATGATGAAGCCATACTTGTGCATTCAATAACTGCCTTTAGCTCTTTCTGTATCCTTACTTGGTGCCTTTCCTTCTTGATTTTGATAATGGCCTCTTAAGGCTTTTTATACTATGTGTACAAGCAGAAGCAAACGTTGCATTAGCAACGGCTATAGACTTCTAACGGTCCAGTGTTTGTTGTCTTGTTCCTCAATTTCAACTGATGAGGGTCACATTTTTGCACTAATTTTTTAAACTCCTTTCATGCAATTTTTTAACTAAAAAATTGAAGGGTAGCTTGGGAATAAATATTTGTATCAGACACTTTTACTAGCCTTTTCCATCTGATTTTCTGACATGGGCTGAATTTGTTACCAGGCTATTCAAACTAAGGGAGGTTAGTGTAATTTCTGAAAATTGAGGGGAGCTAAGTGAAATTTTTAGAAACCTTAGGGGAGGTTTCTGAAATTATCCCTTAAGTTTAAGAAACCCGTTCTTGAACCCCAAACTCCTAATTAATCGGCTCCTAAAACCATTTGATTTCGCCTATGCAATTATTTTTCTACTTGTGCAATATTAGCTTAATTGACAATCCTGTAGAGGTTTTAAATTAGTGATACAATATTCCTCCCCAAATTTATGTCTCTGAATTGTTTTTGTCCCCTTGACCCCAGCTCACGATGGATTTAATGTTTCCCATACCAAAATTAGTGATAAAAAATTTAGCTTTATTTCAGTCATCTCTTTTCGGAGTTTGATTTTATGATAGTAACCAAGTAATGCAATTTCAAATTCCATCCATTTGAGAGGAAAATAATTGTTTTCTATGCCACCACAAAAGCAGTCTAAGCAAAGTCAACATGTACTAATCAAATTAAACAATTCCACAACAAAATTAAAAGATAAATTTAAAATTTTACTAATTTGCACTAAAACTAGTGTTTGAAGAGAGATTTCACGGAATAGGAAAAAAAATCATAAAGATTTGTTTGAAGAGAGATTTCATGGAGTAGGGAAGAAAATCGTAAAAAGAAGGATTTTCAGTGGTCGGGGAAGTGCCAAGGGACATGGGAAAGGCAAATGCGGAGAAGCGGAGATGAGGGCGGTCACACCTCGCTTTTCCCAGGGTCTACAAAAATGATGTGCAGCTTAATATGACTTTTCTAGCAGAATAAAAAGGAAAAAAAATAAAGGGAGAATCTAAAATAGAATTTGTAAAAGTTGAAAAGAGGAGTAGTCACCCCGATTAAAAGCCGTTGTCCTTAAAATTCCTTCTGCCCCCTATGTCCACAATTTATACAGTATTAATTTATGGTGTTTCTAAAAATTCACAAAATTTGTAAGTTATTTTGGTAAATGGATATACGTATTAACACGCGTGGTGGTTGTGCAAGTCAGAGACAGAAGGGAGAGAAGAAATTTTAGGGACAGAGATTTGAAGCAGTTGGCACCCAATATGTATAGGTGTACTAGGGTACCTCTGAGTTGCTAAGGTTTTCTAAAAAACAAAAGATTTTTGTTTAAAAAATAACTATAAAAAGAATACTAGTGGACACTAAATAAAATTGAAGCAATCCCTCACCATTTGTGCAAAAATCCATCTTTTTAAGGGTAAAATGTGTAAAAAGAAAAATAAAAGCATCAATGAAATAAAATCATAAACTAAATGATTGATAGTCTACTAGAACAGAGAAAAGGCCCGCAAGCCACAATTGAGGAAAGTGTAATAGAAGTATGAAGGTCAAATCAAGTTAACATAAAATTCAAGGGCCCAAATACAAATAATAGAAAGTTTAGGGCTCAAAAAGCAATTCATAGATAATATAGGTGTCAAAATGCAAATAATAGAAAGTTCAGAGGTCACAATACGATATCTATGAGTTTGAGGACATCATTATTAAAAGTTCGATGACCTAATTGCAAAGAGATATGTTTTGTGCCAAAAACTAATTAATTTAACTCGAGGGACAAATTGTAAATTTGTTTTCTTCTTAAAAATCCAGATTTTGATAAAAGGCCAAAATGACAAAGTGTTAAAGTAAAATTCAAACACAAAGTTTTGAAAAAATCTTCATTTCCCTCTTTTTTTATTTTCTATTTTTTAATCTTTTTTTAAATTCTCTTTCTTCTTCAATTGTCAACAACCCTAATTTAGGCCGTGGAGTTCATGCTAAGCAATAGCCAGTGATGTCGTGGCTAGCAAAACTCCAGTGATACCCAATATGGCACAAAAATATACCCCGAGTCACCTTTTCATGTAGATTCCAATTTTGAAGTTAAAATTATCCAAAAACGATTGAAGAGATGCTAAATGCTTGTATGATTCAAATGGTAGACATTCATTAAAATGAAGGACTTGAAGGTGTTGGATAGCAGAGATGCACGGGTTACTATTCCAAAAGCCTCACCTACGGATCCCTAATTGAGCAACTCGTGGGTTAACTACCGAAGGCTAACCGGGACTTTAGCCACGCTTGTGGCTAAGTAAGATCCACTCGTCGCTCATGGTCAAAAGGTCATCTACGGGTGATCAATTTCTAGCTGCGCCCATGGCTCCAACAACCCTACCCGCGGTTCATCCTTAGTCAATTGCAATGAAGAATTTTGACTACAAATTTTGAGCCATATTTTCACTAGTTTTTGGCCTTTCAATGTAATAGCTATTAGGATTTCTTATTGTGTTTTGTAAGAATATAAATGCTATCTTTTGTATACCATTCATATAAGACTTTGGATATTTTTATGAAAATTGGAGAGTTTCTCTCTTTTGGCTTCAAGCCATCTCTCTTCACCTTTGATCACTTTGAGGTGTGTCCCAAGTACTTCAAGGTTGTTAGTTGAACCACCTTTGAGGTTTGTCCGAAGATGAATTCAAAAACCTACTCTTGATCTTTCTCTTGAGTTTGTCTCAAGGAATTTCAAGATCTTGAGGTCCTTTTGACTTTGTCTTAAGGATTTTCAAGTTTGGCTTACTAATCAAGAATCGAGCTTGGTTGTGGTGCTTTTTGGAATGTAAGACTTCAAGCTAGATCCTGAATTCTCATATCATTTGGTATTAGAGTAAAAGGTTGGGGTAATCTAGGTTAAAACTTCTTGTTCTTGTGTTCTTGTTGAGTCTTTGTCTTGTTTCATTTTTGTGTTATTGTGATCCTCCGGTGGATTTCCTTCTTCTTGTTGTTCTTTCTTTTTTTGAGTTGCTTTATGTCCTTTGAATCTTGTTCTTGTTGAGTTCTTGTGCCATCCTCGTTGTCCTTGTTGTTTTCTTACCCTAGAGCTTGAGTTCTTGTGTTGTTCTTGTTCTTCTTGGTGCCAAGTCACCCTAAATCTATTGTCTTTGTTGTTCTTGTTGTGTTGTTGTTGTAGATCTACAAAGATCTAATCTTATTCTTGGAGATCTAAACATTGGAGTTCTTCTTTGTCCCTCTATTTGCTTGTGTCTTGGAGCAAGACTTCCATTTTCTTTGTCATTTCTAAAACCCTAGTTGTGATTTTGATTTTTTAAAATTAAATTTTGATTATTGTGGTGTTGAAGTTGAAAGAAAATCAAGTTAAGTCAAAAAATTCACCTACAACATCATTTGATTTTTGTTGTTGTTGGATTGTTGTTGTTGTTGTCGAAGAAATTCAAGAGGAATATAGAGAATTCTTGAACTTGAGTTGATTTGAAAAAAAAAATCATGCAAGGTTTAAAAAAAAAATCAAGGCTTGCAAATTGGAAAAGAAAGAGGTGAAGGGAAAAGTGAAGGAGTGCTTGTGAATGTTGAAGGAATAGAGATTTCTCAAGAATTTTCAAATGAAGAAAGTTAATTCTTGGAGAATCTTTGTTGAAGAAGTGAAACAAATTGAGATTTATATTTAAGATATCAATCGCATTCATTCATTCCCATTCCATTTATCTTGGTTCATTTTTGGAAAAAAAAAATCATCCTTGATTGTGTTCAAATTCCAACCAAATCTTCCATATTGTCCAAATTGTGTCTCAATCCTATTGAGTCATCACTTAGTACTCTTTGAGTCTAATTTCCATTACATTGTGTCAAGTTTATCCTAGTGTCTTAAAAAAATTCAATTTCAAACTTCTTTGTGTTTTTAAGTCTTACATTTTTCCACTTGTGCCACAAACTTAGTTGGTTCACTTGATAAGTTGAATTGAAACACTTTACAGGAGGAACTCAAAACTTATTCAAGGAGGGTATTTAAAATACATTGAGATTGGTGAAACCAATAGAGTGAGATTGAGTGAAAATACATGAGTGCGAGTGAAAACAAGTGAGATTCAGTGGTGAGGAATCTTCAGTTTCTATTGCTACTAAACATTTTTGAAGGAATTGATTCAAAATGTCTAAAAGAAGTGAGCTAAGACAAAATGACATTCAAATGTTGGTGGATACATTCATAATAGATCTTCAATGGGATATGGATTGTACGTTAAAACCACTTTGTGATCGACTTGAGGAATTTAAAAGTTACAAAGTCATATGGAAAGCACACAGGAGAGATCTTCAAAGAATGAGTACAATTTATCAAATATGAAGGAGAGGAAGAAATTTTACAAGACTCCTACAAATAATTGTGTTGATAGTTTTTGGAGTAGATATGAAGAACCTGTTGCTCAAAAGAAAAGGGTTTCTGAAGAAGAGAAGATGTCATTATCAAAGGAGATTAAAAGTGACAACTTACCATCATTAGAGGAGTCAAATGTACATAAAGCATCAAAGGAGAAGCAAAATGGAGATTTCATGGTGGAGGAGGATCTTAAAATTGAGCAAAAACTCAAAAGGAGGAGTCAAGAGCACCCCAAAGCTAATGCAAGAATTAAAGAATGCCATAAATGCTAGAGGATGATAATTCCACAAGTGGAGAAAATTCAATCAATGATGAATATGAGGAATTGGTGGTGTTGAAATCTGCTCCGATGCAAATCAATGAAGAAAATGATGGAGTACAACGGATGAATGTATTTCAAACAAGATGCCAAGTTAATAGCAAGGTATGTGGTTTGATTATTAATAGTGGTTGTTGTACTAACATTGCTCGTAAATTATTAGTTGAAAGCTAGGTTTGCCTACAAAGATACATCCTCAACCATATAAGTTGCAATGGTTGAATGATGATGATTCAATGAAGATAAGCAAACCAGTTGATGTGGAGTTTACAATTGGTAGATATCATGATCAAGTTCTTTATGATGTAGCTTCTATAAAAATATGTCACATTATTTTGGGAAGACCATGGCAATATGACATGAAAGCGCAATATGATAGAGTGAAGAACAAGTATTCTTTCATGGGGAATAACCGCAAAATCACAATGATATCTTTGAAGCTATCCGATGCTTTACAAGATAAAATGATGATTGCTAAAGAATGTAGAGATTGGGAGATTTAAAAGAGCACACAAAAGAGAGAAAAAAAGTGAGATAAAAGAAGAGTGGGTGCAAAAGGAATGTGAGAGTAAAAGAGACATTGTAGAAAACAATGAGAGAAAAGAAAATGAGCATGAGAGGAAAGAAAATAAGAGAGAAGAGAGTACAAAAATAAGTGCCATAGCTAGTGAGAATGAAGAAAAGAGTGCTCTAGTAGCTAGACCACATGATTTTACTAACTCTCTTGACTTGTGTTTTCTTAGTGTGTTTGTTTCTTTTATGTAGAAAATTGGATGCTTAATTCATGAAGGAACATCACAAATATTGTTGTCTTTAAAGGTTGCTAAGTCTCAATTTAATGTTGATTGTCAATTCAATTGCTTGGAGACTAATGAGCATCAAAGTCTTGAATTGATGGATGAAGAAGTTATTTAAAGGAGTTCAATGCATTGTTCAAACAATTCAATGTGCAAAAGATGGAAGAATGGAGAAGCCATTCATAGGCCAACAAATGAGTATTTTCATTCTATCTTTAAGTTAGATAAAATACTTGATTGGTGGAATAATGTGAAATGGTTTTCTAATTTTGATCTTACATGTGTTTCAACGTTTAAATGGAACATGCATAAGAATAAACATCCTACTTCTGATGGTGATTTGGTTATGTGTAGGGACCAATTCAAGTTTGACACGTTTAGTGTGTTTGATTGTCCATTTTAAGATGTATTCACTTATTGTGAGCATGCATGTTTTGTTAATCCTTATTTGTGTTTGCATAATCATTTGTACTTTGTGCTCAGTACTAACTTGTTTGATTTTAAGAGTCATTTAGAGTCCAATATATCTAGTTCTTTGTTGTGTGTATCATATGATTATTTGCTTAAGATATTCTGATAAAGTATGAAGATCATGTGAAACCTAGTGCATGTAATGTATTTGTGTGTTCATTGCATGATATATTTGCATATCACAAGTGTGCTTATTTTGTTATTCCTTATTCATGTTTTGTAATTTCATTTGAAGATACACAATTGAATCTTTTGAATATTTGTTTGGAGCAAATGAAAAGATGCATGATGTTGTTAAATGTTTGTCACCTTTTGATTTTGCTAATGAGTTGATTAATTTTGACATTGGGAAGAATCTTTGTAAGGAGACTCATTAACTTATTCAAGCAAGAATTTTGTGGATAATTGCTACTTAGACTTGAAAAAAAATTAAAATATAAAGTGCATGTAACGTGTTATAGTGTTTTAAGTCGAAGTCTTTAAAACCATATACATTGCAATTGTTTTATTGTAAAAAGGAATTCCATACTTGTGTTAGTGGAATTAATAGCAGTATGGTAAGATTTTAGATGCATGAAACGCAAAGTAAAGGGCTGCAAAATCTTCAAGACTTCAAAAAGAGTGCTAGTGCCATTTGCATGATGGATGCACAAGGTAAGTGTTGTGACATTAATTTTAATTTCAATGATACTAATTTGTTGTTAGATTTTTTAGGAAATTTGAGGGCAAATAATTTTCAAGAGGAGCGGAATGATGCGGATATCAAAACCTCTCAAGGAGTTCAAAATGATCAATCTTGAATCTCAATAAATTCAATGATCAAAGCTCAAGTTAAAGGGAACAAAGATTCATTTCAAGCATTGAGAATGCAACTCAATGATGATGAAGAAATAGCTCTTGCTCTTGTTCAAAAAAGAAAATAATAGAAATGACATACATGTTAGCATAGACAATAATATCTCATGGGTTGGACATATTAGAGTCATTAATAGTTTTGATAGCCATTAAGGTGTTAAAAACACCGATACGTTAGTCAAAATACTTATGCACGGGAATTAGATCTTGTGAAGTTTATTCTCTAGTCAATGAACAAGAAATCTAGTGTGGTGCTATTTTAGTTACAAAAATATTTAAAACTACTAGCCCCCTTCAACTCCTAGATTGGCATCACCTTGGCACTAATAATTTTTACGATTTCTTTTCTTCCTCTAAGTGATTCTTTACCACATGCAGATGCCGTAACAAATTCTAATTTGGTAGTATGTAATTGACTTTAATTTCTAGTTAAATTATTTTGGTAAAAAGCATGCGTTAAATATTGTGAGACTATTCTTGTAACTTTGGACTGCATACTTCTTGAATTTTAGACACATTACTCCTCAGAACTCTCATTAACTATTAAAATGTGTCAATCTCAATTAACTAGTATAACTAATCTTGATGCTCCTATCCTTTTTTTTTTTTTTGGTATGGTACAGTCAATTAAATGATCATGTTGTAGAACAATTTCGTATACAATTCATTCTTTGTGTTTTTTCATCCTGTGCTTAGTGTTTATCATTTCTGCATCTCTCGTTTAACCAAGATTTGGCCTTTTCATTTAGATTAATATTTGCAATTCTTGGTTCTTGCCAAAGTGCTGTCTTAGAAGAATTTCAACACTAAGAAATTTTTCCCTCAATTATATGGGATATTGGGAATATTCTAATTATTTTTCACAGCATCATTTGCCCTTTGCATTTGTTTTTTTGGAGTTCAGATCTTAAACATTATGTTACTTAAACAAGCTTTTCTTGGGAGTGTCAGCAATTACTGGGTCCACAATGTGAAGTGCTTAGCTCTAATATTGAAGAAGACTTGATCTGTCCTACTAAATCTGCACCTCGGTTGTGCAGAGGTTAGGAAAGAGCTTTTCCTATAATTAGTGTAAGTGATTAGGAAAAAATAAAAGTCTCTTGTAAAAATTTATAAATGTGAGTGAAAATATTTAGCTCCAATTGATAAGGGTTATCCAATCTTGCAAAATATCCGTATGTATAGCTTGAATAAATGGAATAAATGTCATCGACTCTTTACATTTGTTTTGTAGTTTTGATCCATTGTTGTTGGCCAAGTAGCTGAATTTCCTACTTAATGCTAATATGGGTACACATAGATGGAAAACGTACAGAAAAAAGGAATTTGGATTGTAGACGTCTTGTATATAAACCAAATCCATCTTTGAATTATGGATTCTTTGATTTTTGGTTAGGTTCACCTATCTATGCCAAGCTGCAGAAGTGCCTTGAACCTTAAAAGCTTAAAATGTGATTCTTTTTCTGAATGTCTTATTGCACTAACTCTAACTTTCCATAATGACGTGAAGTTGAGGGGTGAAAGGACCTAGTTGGACTCATTTTGGCAATCAAGAATCAGCAACTAATTGTTAGTGTATGCCCTAAAACTAAGATGGCTTCAAGTACTTTGTACTTACACTTTTTATGTTATATTATTCAGGTGGCATGTTTCTTTATCATCTATACTTGTATTTCTATGTTACTTATTTGTTTGACAAAGTACTTAGAATATTGACTGTGTAATGGAGATTGTAAGAATAACAATTATGAGATCGTATTACATAAAGTAATATTTTTAAATATCCCTAGTCATAGTATTAATGAGATTGGACATCATTGATGCGGATAGACTAGCACATACTTTGCCCCTACTTATGGTAAGTACTAGTTGATCTCATTGACTATGGTGTGCATGACACTTAAGTTGGTATGTGAATGCTTGTTTGGGAATAAATTCATTGGATTGATCTGCCAAGAGTTTTAACTATAGTGCCAATGGTTGAACTCTTAATGGAAACGGTGTAAGTAATCCTTTGACTTGTGATTACCATAGCATCTTGAGTGTGGATTGCTATACTTTGACTCTATTCCTTGGTGCTTGTAAAAGAGTAGCCCATAGGTTAGAGATTGGGTATAGTTTGAAGCATAGAAGGACAGTGAGTAATCGATATAGGATTCACCACTCTTTAATAGGAGAGTATATCCCTTTATAGCCACTTGTTGGAAATATTAACTCATAAATCTTTTACAGAAATGATAGTATAACTTGGAAGCAATTTTAATTGTTTATATCTATATGATTTTTAACTCATAAATCATAAATCATAAATCATAAATCAAAGCCTCTTGTGATTATATCTATATGATTTTTGTTTATTTAATTGTCATAAATATGGATGGATTGTTCTTGATGAATTTTGTCTCAAAATTGTTTTCGAAAATTCAAAAGTTTGATTTTTAAGAAAAATTCTTGATTGTTTAAAAGGGTTTTCAATAATTAAGGTGAGTTGTTAAGGTTATTTTTATAGTTTCGAAATTATTTTTATGTGTTAAAGGGATTTTACACGATTTAGATCAAAAGAGTTTTGAAAAATTATCAAAAATTGTATCTGAAAATTTTGTAGAAAATCAGCCGCGGGCTGAGCTGCGGGTAAGGTACCCGCGGCTGGACCCGCGGCTCAAAGATCGTAGGTTTCTATCTGGAACTTGCGGGGTTACCCACGTGTGGTTCGCGTCGCAGATTGGCACCACGCGATCCACGGGCTCAGCCGCGGGTGTGTACCCACGGATCACTTACGCAAAGCCAATCCATGGACAGATCTGCAGGAATAGTCCTGCAGATTTTGGACAGATTTTCACAAGAATTTTAAATTTTTGAAAAACTTGATTTTTGGCAATTTCTTTGTGAAAACACTTTCCAATATTAATTATTAATATCTGAAAAGTTAAATTTTGGAAACCTTAACCTTCTATAACATTATTTTTGAGACAAATAATTTAAAAACATTAATCTAATTTAATTAGACCATGTGATTTATGACTAGAATTAAATAAAAAAATTTATTTAATTGTTAAATAGTATAATGGCATGGTGGATGATTATGGACTAGACTAATGTGATTGAATGGTTATTATTTCTATATTGGTTGGCTTATATTGGTTTTATAAATAGGGTTTGCGTGTCCTGCTTTCTCAATTATTCTGATGTAATTCTCTTCTCACTTAAACTCCCCTTGAATGTATAATACGCGCGGACGAACGTGGAATTGCTTGAAAGACCAAGTATGAATTTCGAACCTTTCCCCTTGGATGAACTAGACTCTAGAATCAGCACCAAAGCCTTGAACACGCAAGATGAACAACTCGAAAATTCAAGGAAGCTTTGAACCTCCTTATGGAACGAACAAGAACTCGAGGAATCAGCACCTAGAATGCTTGATCAAACCAATAAGGCAACTCTAAGCTAGGGTTTTTGAACTTGGAATCACTCTACAAGTTCGGGGGTTGTTCTTAATCAGCAAAGAACGAAAGAAGCACTCAATTTGAGAACTCACAAATTTATTAATCATCAAACTTATTAAAATTCGTAATAGTGTTTTGGCCTATAAATAGGCTTGCATAACAACTTGTAGAAAGTTCTAGAAACTTAACAAAGAGCACTAGTTGTAACCTAACACAATATGGTAACTTTCTAAGAGGTTACAACTTGTAAACAAAATAGAAAACTTAACATAAAAGAATTAAACTTAAAAATTCGTCCAAAAATTGTTAATGGACTGGACACCTCCTTTTAAGCACCATTGGGCCTCCATCTTGCATCTTTAAAAGGCCTTCCAACAAGTCCAACTAAACCAGCACCTTAAAGACATGTTATGGACCACTTAGAAGCTTTAATTGGACCTTCTTTGAATGTGTATTTAATCCATAACCAATATATAAACTCTTGGCCAAATGAACACACTTGAATAGCTTGATCACCAAGTCCATTGAGAGGCCCAAAGTCATAAATTACACCATGGTAGTCACAAAGCTTAAACGTTCCCTTCATGATCAGCCATGATTTGATCTCATCTTGATCCAAACGAGTTGCTCCATGAGAATATTTAAGCATCAAGATTGTAAGCACTCCTAGGATCACATCAATGTAACTCGAGATTTCTTGATCAATACTTGTAATGTACAAAGTATAGGTTAGGAATAGATTTATTTTCTAAATTGTTTAGACTAGAATTACTTATGTAACGTAAAAGAAGATAGAGATGGCACCATGGTGCAACCAAAGGGGCGTATCAGGGAGTTGACACATCCCCTAGAAATTTTGACCAAATATTTTCTTCAAGGCTCGAAGAAAATGTAACCACTTAAAGTCCATAATGATCTACATTTATTATACTTTTATTTTATATGTTGATATATTTTAATTGCAAAATATGATGAGACATTAATATTTAAACTAAAATCCCTCAAACTAAATATTAAGTCACTAATTAAAAGTTGCCTTCCATTATTATAACCAAAACGAAGAGTTCCTATTAAGTGTTGACTTGTTGACCTTCGTCAAGGTCACCTTACTCGGAATATGCTTTTGTTATGGGATTTGATATTTGAATAATGGGCATGACTTAACAAAATTACATAACTTGTTGGCCTTCGTCAAGGTCATAGTATTTTTGAGGCAATGTTAGATCTCAAGAGTTGATATCGAACTATCTAGGAGTCACAAAAGTTGTGATTGGTAAAAGTTACCTACCTAATCAAAATTATCTTTGGGTTGTTGGTCTTCGTCAAGCTCAAAGCTAATTAGATGGAATCCTAGCCCAGTAGGAATTTTCAATGGATTTCTGAATTAATATTGAGAGTTATTGATTTGAAGTAAAATAGTGGGAACAAACCAAATAAACTTACGAGTTCACATTTTTGGTTTGCACATATAACATAAAAAAAATACTTATTTTCTGTCTTTACTCTTTGTAGAATGTTGGACGTGAATCTGCGACCTATTCTCGACAACAAACTCAATGATACCAATTTTGAGGACTGGAATACAAATTTTAGAATCGTTCTCAAACATAAAAAAATTGAGTATGTTCTCGATCAACCCATGCCCCCTCCTCCTCCTGCTATTACATTGCCTGAGGAAATAGATGCATATGAGATGCACAAGGCCGACAATGATACTACAACATGCATCGTGTTAGCCTCTATGACCCCAGCATTGCAAAAACAACATCTTAAAATGGATGCTCCGTCCATGATTGTGCATTTAAAAGAAATGTTCGACGCACAAGCAAGGACTGAGAGGTATGAGATCTCAAGGGAGCTCTATCAATGCAAGATGGTAGAAGGAACTTTAGTTACTGCCCATGTAGTGAAGATGATCAAGCTAATTGAAAAATTAGCTGATATGGGACACGTCTTTGACAATAAGTTAAGTATTGACTTAATTCTTTAGTTCCTCCTTGAGAGCTATTCACAATTCATCCTACACTTCAACATGCAAAAAGTCGAGTGCACGTTGACTGAATTGATGAACATGCTCAAAAGTACTGAGCCCAATCTTAAGAGGCAGAAGAGCACCGTTATGCTTGTCTCAGGCTCCAAGAAAAAGTAGCCCAATTTTAGACTTAAGAAGTCCAAGAATAAGAAAACCAAGCTTAAGGGTGGGGTTAAAAAGGATAAACCCAAGGGCACGTGCTTCCATTGCAGACAAGATGGGCATTGGAAGAGAAACTGCAAGGCCTACCTTGACTCTTTGAAATCAAAGAAGGTTGGTGAAGTTTCAACCTCTGTATGTTTATGATTGAGATTAATTTATCAACTAACTAAGACTCATGGGTATTAGATACTAGATCTGGATCTCACATTTGTAATCATATGCAGGATCTTAAGGATAGTAGATTCCTGGCAAAAGGAGAGGTCGAGCTACGTGCGGAGAATGGAACAAGAGTTGCTACATTAGCTGTAAGAACCTATGTACTCTCTTTGCCCACTAGGCTTAATTTAGAATTAAGAAATTGTTATTTTGTTCCTATACTTACCAAAAACATCATTTCTCTCTCTATGTTAGATTTGGATGGTTTTACCATCATTCAAAGGAATAAAAGTTATTCTTTTTTATATGATGGTATTACTTATAGTACTGGTACAATGATTAATGGTTTATATATTCTAGATGAAGACAAGTCCATTTTCAATATAAACACCAAGAAACAAAAATTAGATATTGTGAATCACTCATACCTTTGGCATTGTAAACTTGGTCATATGAATGAGAAACGCATATCCAAGTTACATAAAGATGAATACTTATACTCATTTGATTATGAATCATTTGGGACATGCGAATATTGTTTACTTGGAAAGATGACCAAGACCCCTTTTATCGGAAAAGATGAATGTTCTAGTGACCTTTTTGCGCTTATACATACTGATGTATGTGGCCCAATATCGATCCATGCTAGAGGAGGTTTCTCTTACTTCATCACTTTCACGAATGACCATTCAAGATATGGTTATGTGTTTCTAATGAAGCACATATCCAAGGCCTTTGAAAAGTTCAAAATCTTTAGAACTGAAGTTGAGAACAACTTGGCAAAAGTATTAAAATACTTAGATCTGATCGAGTTGGTGAATACCTGAGTCAAGAGTTTCACTAATATCTAGAGAAAAATGGGATTATTCCTCAATGGACTCCTCCATACGCGCCACAACTCAATGGCGAATTTGAAAGGAGAAATCGTACTTTATTAGATATGGTACGTTCCATGATGGGCCATGCATCTCTTCCTAGTTCATTTTGAGCTTATGCCTTAGATTCCACCTCTTATATACTCAACTGTGTTCTATCAAAATCTATTGATACCAAACCTTATGAGATATAGTATGGTAAGAAGCTCATCTCAACTACTTAAGGATATGGGGTTGTTGTGCTTACATGAAGCGAAACATGTCAGACAAGTTAGAAACTAAGTCTGACAAGTATATATTTGTGGGGTATCTTAAAGATAGTCGAGGATACTACTTCTAGAATCTCGTTGAGCAAAAGGTATTTGTCTCAAGACATGCTATCCTTCTAGAAAAATAGTTTATTCTTGAAAGAAACATTGGGAGCAAAGTAGAACTTGAAAAAACTTAAGAACCACAAAGTAGTCAATAGTTGGAACAAAAGCTTGCACCACATATAGATAAGGCGCAATCAGAAGCTCAAGATACACAAGATCTTTTAGATCTAGTATAACATTTATACTCTTGAGAGATGTGGATTTCTCATTAGTAAGAGCAATGATGTGTTAGTCATGGATGATAACGATCCTACTAGTTACGAATAAGTTATGTCTAATGTAGACTCTTTGAAATTGTGTGAAGCCATGAAATCTGAAATGGATTCTATATACGAGAATAAGGTATAGACTTTGGTCGAGCCACCTGAAGGGATAAAACCCATAGGGTTCAAGTGGATCTTTAAAAGCAAGATGGACATGGATGGTAACATTGTTACCTATAAACCAATGTTAGTGGCAAAAGGTTACAAACAAAGGCAAGAAATTGACTTTAAAGAAACCTTTTCGCCAGTAGCTATGCTTAAATCTATTAGGATTTTGCTTGCCATTGTTGCTTATTATGACTGTGAGATTTGGCAAATCAATGTTAAGACCGCATTTCATAATGAGAATTTGCAAGAGAATGTGTACATGACACAATCCAAAGGTTTTGATTCCATTGATAGTCATAAGTTATGCAAGTTACAAAAGTCCATTTATGGTCTCAAGCAAGGTTCAAGGAGTTGGAACATTCGTTTGGATGAGACAATCAAAGAGTTTGATTTTCTCAAAAATGAAGACGAGCCTTGTATATACAAGAAGGTGAGTGGAAGCGCTGTCATTTTCTTGATACTTTATGTGGGTGACATATTGTTGATGGGAAACGATATACCTTTGCTACAAACCGTAAAGATATGGCTGTCCAAAAGTTTCTCCATGAAGGATCTTCGAAAGGTAATCTATATTCTGGGAATTAGGATCTATATAGATAGATCTAAGAGGTTGTTAGGTCTCAATCAATCGACATACATAGACAAGATGCTAAGGAGGTTTAGCATGGAACAATCAAAAAAGGGATACTTACCTATGAGATATGAGATTACTCTCTTTCGAAAGACGCGTGTCCTAAGACACCTATTGAGATTGATAGCATGCAAAACGTTCCTTATGCATTGGCAATAGGATCCGTTATGTATGCTATGCTATGTACGAGACCCGATGTCTTCTGTCCTCTAAGTGTTACAAGCAGAATCTAAGCTAACTCTGGTAAAGGTCACTGGGTAGTTGTCAAGAGTATTCTTAAGTACTTTAAAAGAACTAAAGAATTATTCTTGTTTGATGGAGGACACACTTTAGAAGTGTGTGGTTTCACTGATGCGAGTTTTCAGTCGAACAAGGATGATGGTAGGCCGTAATTTGGATTCATATTCACATTAAATGATGGTGCTGTGAGTTGGAAGAGTTCAAAGCAAGAGATTACAGCTTATTTTACAACTGAAGCCGAGTATATTGCTAATTCTGAAGCTACAAAAGAGGCTATTTGGATCAAGAAGTTCGTCACCGAGCTAGGAGTGGTTCCTTCTATTGTTGATCCTATACCTTTGTATTGTGATAACAATGGTGCCATCGCTTAAGCAAAGGAACTTAGGTCTTATCAACGATCCAAACACGTACTTAGATGCTACCATCTTATTAGGGAAATAGCTAGTAAGAATGATGTAAAGATGGAAAAGGTTCCCACTGATGACAATATAACTAATCATCTCACTAAAGCCTTATCCTAGAAAAAGCATGATGCTCAAGTAAATGTTTTTGGCCTAAAACAAATGAGTTATTGGTTTTAGTGCAAGTGAGAGTTTGTTAGTGTATGCCCTAAAACCAAGATGGTTTAAGGCACTTCGTAATTACACTTTTTATATTATATTATTCATGTGGGTTTTTTCTTTATCATCTATACTTGTATTTCCATGTTACTTGTTTGTTTGATAAAGTGCTTAAAATATTGACTGTGTAATGGAGATTATAAGAGTTACAATTATGAGACTCTATTACATACAGTAATATTCTTAAATATCCCTAGTCATAGTATTAATGAGATTGGACATCATTAATGCGGATAGACTAGCACATACTTTGCCTCTACTTATGATAAGTAGTAGTTGATCTCATTGACTATGATGTGCATGACACCTAAACTAGTATATATATGTTTATTTGAGAACAAGTTTATTAGATTGATCTGCCAAGAGTTTTAACTATAGTGCCAATGGTTGAACTCTTAATGGCAATGGTGTAAATGATCCTTTGACTTGAGATTACCATAGTATCTTGAGTGTGGATTGCTATACTTTGACTCTATTACTCGGTGCTCGTAAAAGAGTAGCCCGTAGGTTAGAGATTGGGTATAGTTTGAAGTATGGAAGGATAGTGAATATAGGATTCACCACTCCTTAATAGAAGAGTATATCCCTTTATGGCCCCTTGTTGGAAATATTAACTCATAAATCTTCTACAAAAGTGATAGTATAACTTGGAAGTAGTTTCAAGGTTATACATCATGGAGAGTTATATTTCTGAAACAAGAAAATATAAATTAGTCATTTAAAAGTATGCACTATACTTTTTGGACTAATTAAGATATAGAGTGGTGAAAGGATATTAATTACATAGTAACATTGTCATTGAAGGGTATAGTCTACCATATGACTTTCCTATTCACTTGGGTGGTCATGATGCATTTCTAGACACCACTCATGATCTATAAGTATGAATTAATTAATTGTGAATTAATGATAAATTAAAGCATTTAATTTATCTAGCTCAATTAACGAGTTATAATTTATACTTATTGCCAATGTGAATGGAATCTAATGGGTCACATACATAAAGAACATAATCTTTGAATTAAAATGTAATTAAGATAAGTATGAGATACTTATGGGGTTAATTTATGTGATAAATTAAATTAAGGACTTATTTATAAATATTCTAAGTCTTGCAGGAAATTAGTTTCCTAACAGAAATAAAGTAATCAATTGGTTTCCTTATGGAATAGAATTCCTAAATGAGAAGGATTAGCTTAAGGTAGGCTTCCTAAACTTTCTTAGTTTCTAATTAGCTTTATTTTCTAAAAGACTAGAATACTACCTCTATAAATAGGTCCATGCTTTGACTCTTGAATAATTATTGCAACACAAAAGAATATCTAGTGGGAGAAAAATTGCAAGAAAGAAATGCCACATCCTCTCTCTCTAGGCGTTTCTCTCTCTCTCTTCCTAATTGTTAGACTTTTTCTTCTTCTTGTGTTTTTAATTAATTCAAGGGAGCTAGCATTCAAAAGTCAAAGCAAACTAATCTTCAAAGGTTCCCAAAGAAGCTATTCGTGTGGATATCGTTAGAGGGCTTTACGTGGTAGATCTAACCTCTTCTTTGAAGGATCTTTGCCATAGTTGCATAGAAATCTTCTATGCTTGGGGTAATTTTCATGCAAACCCCCTTGTAATCATATAGATATATCAAAGAGATCCATGGTTAAGGTAATAAAATTTTTATTTTTCCGCTGTGCAACCTATTTTATTACCTTACAATAATTATTTCATAAAACTTGACAAAAAAGGAATATATAAAAATAGACCAAAATAATAATGCGCATTGTAGAAGTAAAAGACTTAATATGAATTCAAGAAATGTAACCATATTCTCTACCATCCAAACAAAGAAATTGGAATTTCAAATAAATGTCATACTAATTCTACATCTTTTCCAAACAAGGAATCGTAATATCTTGACATTACAATTCATAGATTGAGAGTTCTACAAAATTGTGATACCAATTCAATTCTAATTCTAAAAAACTAAACCCTGCCTTATTAGACTTTCTCATTTTTTTTTATATGAGCATGGATAACCCATTGTAGACAACAATGCATCTTGATCATTTTTTCTCTGTATCGGGTAGTTTATTTCTCAATTTATTGCTTCTTCACAGTTAACCAAAAGCCTACCAAAAAAAAAAAAAAAGCAACCAAATTTTTTACGATTTAAAGTTTTTCATTGTTCTCTTTTAAAAGTATCAAGAAAATAAAATAGTTAGAATTGCATTCAATTATCAATTGCTCTATCAAAACATTTTAGCTTTTATTGAAATGAATTTGAAGTACTAATTTTTTCTTTATATGTACCAAACTATTTGAAACATGATTCGTTTACACTTCAAAGAAATTATTGCATTGGTATGATCAGATAAAGTCCATTCATCTCTGTCTAAAACATCATAA
The DNA here is from genome assembly GCA_024721245.1 of Mitragyna speciosa. Taxonomy (NCBI): domain Eukaryota; kingdom Viridiplantae; phylum Streptophyta; class Magnoliopsida; order Gentianales; family Rubiaceae; genus Mitragyna; species Mitragyna speciosa. The sequence goes on along the minus strand of CM045552.1, from coordinate 24,089,864 downwards.
ATTCAATATAATCAATGTTTTAATTTATGCATTAAACTAATATATTTTCTGTGGAAATATATCTACAAACTTTTACTAAATAAAAAACAAAAGTTTTTGACCATGTTTTTAAAATTCTCATCACTGTACCTTATCCATGGAAAATTAAGATCAATTGCAAAAACTACAAATAAGATGTATATTGCATTAATCGCCTATAAATAGAATGAAAATCAAAGTGTTGTCAACAAGAAGAGAACTCAAGTTTGACATCCAAATAACCTCACCGTACATTGCTTTCATAAGCTTGGATAACAAAATATTTCCCCTCTTTGACAACTCTAATTATGCCATTTTCGAGTAAAACAATGCATAGGAAGCATCAACTAATTATGTGGAATTATAAGGAAGTCAAATACAAGAGCATACTTTTATATTTCAGCATTATCATAATGCATCAAGCTGACATTTTATTTTGGACTGATACTACAACATCTTGCATATTAATCCTATCTCCAAGACATTTATTATAGCAATTCAAAGTCAATTTGAGTATTATTGAAACATACTCTAGCTTTTGAGTGAAATATATATCATCTAGCTGGAGTAAGTTAGCATCTATAACCTGAGTTATTGTATGAGGCATAGAATCTTCTATCCAACTCTTTAGGTTCATATCTCCAGAAAACATCTCATCATTAGGCTTCATCCTTGAAAAAGTTTCCATGACAACTATGCCAAAACTATACACGTCAAGTCCTGTTGATACCTGTACCTCCAGTCCATAATCTGCAATATAAGTGCCAATCTATTAAGTATGTTTGAAATCATAGAGGGAAAACTGAACTTAATTTGAAAAACAAAAGAAATACAAAAAAAAAAAAGGCAAAAGTTTGGTGCTCAGCCTGGTGCAATATATCCCAATGTTGCAAGGGTCTTGGTGTGCAAAGTACTATTCTCTTCATCCAAAAACTTGCCAGTGCCAAAATCACTCACATGTTCAACCATGTCATCATCAAGCAATATGTTACTAGGCTTCAAATCACAATGAACCACTATTGTTGTTTAACCATAATGGAGGTATTGCAATGCAAAAGCAACATCCATCATTATGCTTATTCTTTGCATCAAATCCAAGAATAGATTATGGGAGTATAACCACTTTTCAAGGCTTCCATTAGGCATGTAATCAAGAACTAAGGCTTTGAAGTGAAGGTTAGAGTAACTACCAATCACCATGGTTAGGTTTCTATGGTGAAGGTTGTGTAATACTTCACATTCCGTGTCAAGACTTTTAAAAGTTACTTCCATTGGCAAATTAAAAACTTTCACAGCCACAAGCATCCTATCTTATAGCTTCCTCTGTATATAGATCCAAAACTCCCAATGCCAAGTATATTGCCATCGTCGTAGCCACTGGTTGCCTGAAAAAATTCATTATATAAAATCCTTTTTGGTACTTCCAGGGCCAAAAGATCAGTTGTTCTTGGAACATTATCCTTTCTTCGGTATCTTAAAAATAAAATTGAGGCAGTTGTAGCAATTATTGTTGCCGCAATCCCTGATAGAATTCTTATCACTTCAAATATTTTATTCCTTCTTGATCTATGAATAGAAGAAGTACTACAGGGAGGACCAAGAAATCTTTGAACAGCACACAACTCACCATTAAACATGAATGATTTGTGTGTGAAGTTCTTAAAAGGACCACCAAAGGGAATTTCACCACTTAAGTAGTTGAAAGAAAGATTCATATATATGAGCTATGAAAGCGCCTCCAAGGACTTTGGGATTGACCTGATAGATGATTATCTGACAGGTCCATGAATTCCAAGATTAATACATGACTAAGCGAGTCAGGAATAGGTCCTTCAAGTCTATTTTGAGCCAAAAAAAGGCTGATCAAACTTTGCAACCTGCAATTGAGCTTGGAATATTCCCATATATATGATTTCTTGACAAATTTAAATTTGTTACCACCTTCAAATTTTGAATTTCATGTGGTAATGAGCCACTCAAGATGATAGATCGAAGTACAAGAGATCTTTAAGGTTTCAAAAGCTGGTAGGTATGCAAAAGTTTAACAAGTTCCCCCCAAAGTCAATCTCTCTTAGAGAAGTAGCATTACCTAAGCATGATGGTATTGACCCCTAAGTTTGATTTTGGCCTAGCTATATTCCATACAAGCTCTTAAAGTCACAAAGAACATTTGAAAGTGATCCACTTAGTTGGTTATTATAAAAACTTAGACTTTGGAGTTTCTACAATGCTTTTATTGTCAATGGAATTGTTTCGCTCAAGCAATTTCCATAGAGACTCAAAACCAATGAATTGCTCAAATTCCCAATTCCTTCAGGAATTGTTCCTGTGATTTCACAATAATATGCATAAAGCCTCTTCAATGCAGTTCAAAGATTCCCAGTGGATATAGGTAGAATGCCATGCATAGGGTTGTCATTTAACCCCAACACTTCAAATACTTGCAATTTGTCAAGTAATTGATGAAGATCAATTCTAGTGAAGAAGGTCCCCTTGTCAAATTATTTTGGAAGAGGTGCAGTTCTCTTAGAGTCTTAGATCACCAAAAGAATTGGGAATTGGACCACTGAATTTGTTTTCATCCAAGCATAAATACGCTTGCAATTTGTCAAGTTGATTGATGTTGAGATAAAGATATTCCAGATTAATTAATCAATAACCCATGGTTGATGGAAGATTTCCAGAAAGATTATTGCCTTGAAGTATCAAGTATTGAAGCATTGAGATGTTGAATATTTGAACTGGTATGGATCTGGTTAGGTTATTGAAACATGGAAACAAAATAAAAGAAGATTTAACAACATTAGTCCATAGAGCACATCTATTGAAATTCTTTATCATCTATCTAATTAAAAATAATCTTACCTGCCGAGTTATTAAAGTCGAGATATTGTTCAACAAGCATGGTTAAATTCTTGAAGTTTTTGGATATGAAGCCTATAATCTTGTTGTTTCTCATATTTAACAACTTCAAATCACAAAGCTCATGTAAACTAAAGGACGCTAAAAGCATGAAATAATTAACCAAAAAAATTTTTTGGGGGGGGGGGTTAAGAACTGCAATTTCAGGTTTTTGCTACCAATTTCAAGCTCTGGATTCCTCTTCAATATAACAGAGAGTAGTACAGTTCAATTTATTAGAGGGAGAGTTATATATATTCAAATAATTCCATTTGACTCAGCAATTAATGATAGCAAAACCATATTTTTGGGCAAGATAACTGCTGAAAGACTAAATTACAATAAAAATAATAGTTCAAGGGCTAAATAGTTGAAAAGCAAAAATGTAGGGACTAAATTGATTATGGTGAAAAAAAGCTTCAAAAACCATTTTGACTATTTATTGTTGAAAAAATATGAGTCATTGGCTATCTGAAAATTGAATATTACATAATTGAGAATTAGAATATTGATTTTGAAGTATACTTTTGCCAATACAACATTGACAGCACAACCTCCTTTTATTTCAGTCCTGTTATGAAATATTTAGTGGATGTCCACCCATGTTCATCCCATGTTCTTTCTCATTATTCTTTGTAACTCCCACTACCCCATGATCTTCTACATTATCCCTTATAACTCCCACTACCCCATGATCTTTCATTAGTTGATGTAACTCATGTAACCTATATTTGGGTCCTTATGACCTTTAATATGGAGGGGTGAACCTCAAGCCTATAAATAGTGGCTTGTGTGCAATGAAAAGTAATAGAGAAAAGAAGAGAAAATATTGCTTCATTTTACTTTGGTTTTGTCATTACATTATCTTCTCTTTTATAGTTAGTTGTAAGTTGCTTTATTTCTACTTTAGTAGTACTATAATACTACTAATTTTATAACACGTTATCAGCACGAATCTCTAGCCAACTTTCAACGCGTTCTTTGAAGTAAGTGTGGTAAGTTTTTATTTGTTTTCTTGATTTCAATTGTTGTTATGGCTAACCTTGCAAAACTTGAGTTTGTTGCTCTTGATATCACTGGAAAAAACTACTTGTCATGGGTGTTGGATGCTGAAATCCATTTGGATGCTAGTGGCCTTGGAGAAACTATCAAAGAAGGAAATAATGCCACTAGTCAAGAAAAGGCCAAAGCCATGATTTTTCTCCGTCACCACCTTGATGAAGGGCTAAAAACGGAGTACTTAACTGTAAAAGATCCCTTTGTCTTGTGGACAAATTTGAAAGAAAGGTATGACCACCAAAAGACGGTTATCCTTCCAAAAGCTCGTTATGATTGGATGCACTTGCGTTTGCAAGATTTTAAAACTGTAAGTGAATATAATTCAGCAATATTTCGAATCAGTTCTCAATTAAAATTGTGTGGGGAAAAAGTAACTGATGAAGATTTGTTGGAGAAAACATTCTCCACTTTTCACGCATCTAATGTGCTCCTGCAGCAGCAATATCGTGAAAAGGGTTTTAAGAAATACTCTGAACTGATTTCTTGTCTTCTTGTTGCTGAACAAAATAATGAGCTTTTGTTAAAAAATCATGAGATACGTCCAACTGGTGCTGCCCCATTACCCGAAGCAAATGTGGCAGTCATAAATTCAATAATGGACGAAATCGAGGTCGAGGCAATGGCCGAGGTCGTGGACGTGGTAGAAACCGTTATAATAATCGAGGTGGTTACACGAAAGGTACAACTCATCACCAGAAGTGGGAGAGTAATGACGAGAAAAATGAAAACCAAAATAAACAAAAAGTAGACAACAAGTGCTATCGTTGTGGCATGAAAGGCCATTGGTCTCGTACCTGTCGTACCCCAAAACATCTTGTTGATCTCTATCAAGAATCATTGAAGAATAAAGAGAAAAAGATAGAGACAAATTTTATTTATAATGATGGCCTTGACCATAGTCTTGTTGACAATGGTTTTACTGATTTTACTTCTTTAGATGTTGCTGATTTCTTTGTCAATCACCCTGAAGGTGATACTAGTCATTTAGTTAGTGATGGAAATGTCCAAGAATAGATCTCTTAATTATCTACTTTGGTGTAATGAATTTTTATTTGTTGTTTTCAAATAAAAATATTTATTATCAATGTTTGTTTTCATGATCCTTATATTCCATAAATATTGAACTTAAAATAAACAACTAAATAAATATAATGCATCTCATTTGGAATTTTTGTTTTCTTTGAAGAAAATGGACGTTTCAAAAATCAATGACAAAGAATTATGTCTGGCAGATAGTGCAACAACACACTCAATATTTAAAGACAAGAAATATTTTTCTTGTTTAATAATGGAAAAAAACTCATGTTAGTACTATATCTGGTACTACAAAGATGATTGAAGGCTCCGAAGAGCAACAATAATTTTACCAAAAGGAACAAAATTTTGCATTGATGATGCATTATTTTCTCCAAAGTCTCAAAGAAACCTGTTAAGTTTTAAAGATATTCGCCGAAATGGATATCATATTGAGACTAGGAATGAAGGTAATAATGAATACTTGTATCTTACAAGTACTGTTTCTGAAAAGAAAATTGTATTAGAAAAATTACCTTCTTATTCCTCTGGGTTGTATTATACATATATTAATACAACTGAAATATATGCAACAGTAAACCAGAAGTTTACTGATCATGATAATTTTATTATTTGGCATGACCGGTTAGGCCATCCCGGTTCTATAATGATGCGAAGAATATTAGAGAATTCATGTGGTCATTCTTTGAAGAGTCAGAAGATTCTTCAATCGAATAAATTCTTATGTGCTGCTTGTTCTCAAGGCAAATTAATTATAAAGCCATCACCAGTAAAAATTCGTACCGAATCTCCTGCATTCTTAGAACGCATACATGGTGATATTTGTGGGCCAATTCACCCATCATGTGGACCATTTCGATATTTTATGGTATTAATTGATGCATCAACTAGATGGTCACATGTATGCTTATTATCAACTCGCAATTTGGCATTTGCGAAATTACTTGCAGAATTAATTCGGTTACGAGCGCATTTTTCAGATTATCCTATCAAAACGATACGTCTTGATAATGCTGGAGAATTTACATCCCAATCATTTAATGATTATTGTATGTCTATTGGGATAAGTGTTGAACATCCGGTAGCTTATGTTCATACACAAAATGGTTTGGCAGAATCGTTTATTAAGCGCCTTCAGTTAATTGCAAGGCCATTACTTTTGAGAACTAAACTCCCAATATGTGCTTGGGGACATGCTATTTTGCATGCTGCAGCATTAATTCGTATAAGGCCAACGAATTATCATAAATTTTCTCCCCAACAAATAATTTTTGGTCGAGAACCAAATATTGCCCATCTTAAGATTTTTGGATGTGCAGTTTATGTTCCAATTGCTCCACCACAACGCACAAAGATGGGTTTTCAAAGGAGGTTGGAATATATATTGGATATGAATCTCCATCTATAATAAAATATCTTGAGCCAACAACTGAAGATTTATTTACGGCTCGTTTTGCTGATTGTCATTTTGATGAATCAGTTTTTCCAACATTAGGGGGAGAAAATAAACAGCCGGTCAAAAAAATTAGTTGGAATGAATTATCATTATCTCATTTTGATCCTCAAACAAGACAATGTGAATTGGAAGTCCAAAAGATAATTCATTTGCAAAGTTTAACAAATCAGTTGCTCAGATGCTTTTACTGATTCAAAACGTGTGACTAAGTCACATGTGCCAGCTGCTAATGCTCCAATTCGGATCGATGTCCCTAAAGGACCTTCTACCACTAGTAATGAATTAAAGGCACCTACAAAACGTGGTAGACCCGTTGGTTCCAAAGATAAAAATCCTCGAAAAAGAAAAGGGGCAAATAATCAAGATGGCAAAATCGAGGAAATTGAGAATTCTGAAAAAATCTCCAGAAAAGAAAACTTTTGAAGAGTTTTCTGACATGACAAGTAATAAACTTCCAGAAGAAGTTCAGGTACCTGAAAATTTTGATAATCATGAGATCTCAATCAATTATGTCATGACTGGAGAAAGATGGAACCGATGTACAACTAACGTCGACGATAAATTTGCCTATGCTGCAGCAATTTCTATCATGAATGAAAATGAGGATCATGAACCAAAGTCTGTAGATGAATGCAGACGTAGAAATGATTGGCCAAAATGGAAGGATGCAATTCAAGCAGAATTAAATTCACTGGCAAAACGTAAAGTTTTTGGACCAGTAATACGCACACCTGAAGAAGTGCAACCAGTAGGTTATAAATGGGTATTTGTGCGAAAACGAAATGAGAAAAATGAAATTGTGCGGTACAAGGCACGACTTGTCGCACAAGGTTTTTCCCAAAGACCTGGCATAGATTATGAGGAGACATATTCTCCCGTGGTGGATGCAACAACTTTTCGTTATTTGCTTAATTTGGCAGCAAATGAACGACTTGAAATGCGTCTCATGGATGTTGTAACAGCCTATTTGTATGGCTCACTTGATAATGATATTTACATGAAAATCCCTGAAGGATTTACACTACCAAAAGGTCATGATTCTGGTTCTCGGGAACTTTATTCAATTAAATTGTGTAAATCTTTATATGGGTTGAAACAGGCTGGACGCATGTGGTACAATCGCCTTGGTGAATATTTGATGAAACAAGGCTATATGAATGACCTTATTTGTCCATGCGTTTTCATTAAGAAATCTGGATCCAAGTTTGTAATCATTGCAGTTTATGTTGATGATTTAAATATTATTGGAACTCTTGAAGAGGTTAAAAATGCTGCTAATTACTTGAAGCAAGAATTTGAAATGAAAGATCTTGGAAAGACAAAATTTTGTCTTGGATTACAAATTGAGCACTTAGAAAATGGCATCTTTTTGCATCAGTCGGCATATACAGAAAAAGTGCTTAAACGATTTTATATGGAAAAAAGCACACCCTTTAAGCACACCTATGATTGTAAGATCACTTGATGTGCATAAAGATCCTTTCCGACCTCGTGAAAATAATGAAGAGATATTTGGTCCAGAAGTACCGTATCTTAGTGCTATTGGGGCATTAATGTATCTTGCAAATCATACACGTCCTGATATATCATTTGCTGTGAATCTACTTGCAAGATATAGTTCTTCACCTACCCGAAGGCATTGGAATGGCGTTAAACATATATTTCGCTATCTTCAGGGTACAAAGGATATGTGTCTTTATTATTCCAATGCACTGAAAGCTGATCTAATAGGTTATGCAGATGCTGGATATTTATCCGATCCTCATAATGCTCGATCACAAACTGGGTATATATTCACATGTGGTGGTACAGCTATTTCATGGCGTTCCATGAAACAAACTATAGCTGCCACTTCTTCTAATCATGCTGAAATATTGGCAATTCATGAAGCAAGTCGAGAGTGTTTTTGTTAAGATCTGTGATACATCATATTCGAGGAGCATGCGGTTTGCCCTTAAACAAGGAAGTTCCTACTACTTTGTTCGAAGATAATGCTGCATGTATTGCTCAATTGAAAGAGGGATACATCAAAGGTGATAGAACGAAGCACATTTCACCAAAGTTCTTTTTCACTCATGATCTTCAAAAGAATGGTGAAATTTGTGTTCAACAGATTCGTTCGAGTGATAATTTGGCAGATATATTCACCAAATCACTACCGACTTCAACATTTGAAAAGCTGGTTCACAAGATTGGAATGCGACGACTGAAAGATGTCAAATGATGTGCTCAAGAGGGGGAGTAATTACACGCTGCATTTTTTTTCCTAATCAAGGTTTTTTTTAAGCAGTGTTGTATTCAGAAGAATGTACTCTTTTTCCTTCACTAGGTTTTTGTCCCACTGGGTTTTTCCTAGTAAGGTTTTAATGAGGCATTTTTCTTAAAGATGGACATCCAAGGGGGAGTGTTATGAAATATTTAGTGGATGTCCACCCATGTTCACCCCATGTTCTTTCTCATTATTCTTTGTAACTCCCACTACCCCATGATCTTCTACATTATCCCTTATAACTCCCACTACCCCATGATCTTTCATTAGTTGATGTAACTCATGTAACCTATATTTGGGTCCTTATGACCTTTAATATGGAGGGGTGAACCTCAAGCCTATAAATAGTGGATTGTGTGCAATGAAAAGTAATAGAGAAAAAGAAGAGAAAATATTGCTTCATTTTACTTTGGTTTTGTCATTACATTATCTTCTCTTTTATAGTTAGCTGTAAGTTGCTTTATTTCTACTTTAGTAGTACTATAATACTACTAATTTTATAACAAGTCCAATGAATTAGGTATACTTTTTTCTATACAAAATTGACAATACTCTTTTTATTTCAGTCCAATGTATTAAATGACATAAAATTTATATTAGGGACTAAAGTGAAATTATTTTAAATGTTTAAGGAATTACTACAACTAACCTTATATGACAAATTTATTTTTTGGATCAATTACGTCTACCTCCCTTGAAATTTACTTAAATTACAAATTAATCCATGAGGTTTAGCCAAATTACACTCACTGCCTTTGTTAGAAAAAAAAATGGGGCCCAATTAACGGAAGCTATGTAATGATAAAACTATCATTTGATAACAATACATTTATCTCCCTGGAGGTATTTTCGATTTGTATAAAGGACACTGTAGTCTGATGACAAAATAATTTACCATTTGACTGGTCAAGTAATTATAAGAAAATCCCACAACATCATCAAAGTAATTTAATTAAAATTTTAAGAAAAAAATTGACCCAAATTTTAGGGGAAAAAAAAGACAAATTGCTGACAATTAAAAATGGAAAACAAAGAGAAATAAAAATTAAATAAAAAAACTCTTCCTATCTCCTCTTTTTATTTGCCTGTAGCTCATCTCAGCCACTAACATATTTATTTCAATCCATTTTATTTATTCAAGCAACAATCATCTTTTCGCATCTGGGTATTGAATGGGGTACAAGATAAAAAAATTATTTATACTAAATGTAACGATTAAACTTGGTTTTCAATTGTTGCCTTTTATTTTCATAATATAAAGTTTTCATAATATAAAGTTTCTTTTGTTATTAATAATTTAAAGTCAATTGTTTTGTTTTTATTTCAAAGAAATAGTTATCTTGAATTTTTACTGCTGATCTCCACTTGAGTAACTTTATGTAAAAACATTAAAACAAGCTTAAAGGTTCCAATAGAGAGTGTTTTAATTTTTATAAAATTAAAGTTAAAATTTTATCCTATATGTAACTTTACTTTGATTATCTACATAATAGTTATTCGCATTCATCATATCTCGGTGATGGCTAAAGCAACTATGTCGGTGAGGAAATGCTATTGCTTGTGATATCAAGGTTTTAAAATTTTGGTTACACTAACCAAGAAAACAAAATAATTTTTATAGAAAAGAAAAGAAAATAATTTTTATGGAAAAAAAAGTGATTAATAAGAAGTCTAGAAGCTTCATTAAAAATTCCATTGATAATACTTCGATTTGAGTAATTATTAATAATTAACAAATGGATGAGACTTTTAGTAAACATTTGTTTATTCAAAGGGTTGGACTATAATTTGGATACTCCAAAGGGCTTATGTTTTAATTTGGGCAATTTCAGTCGTATTTTACAGATATAAGCAACATTTCTAATGGCTAAGAATATGAGTAGTATTTGATAAACGTTTTGCTATTTAAGGGAATGGACTATAATTGGTCAAAACACATGGTAGAATTTGTAATTAACCAAGCTTGAGAAGAGGTAGATGTAGTTGACCATTGCTCTTTTTTCTTTTATACAAAATCAATGTTACAGTTACCTTTGACCACTGATCAAAGCACTAAAGATGTCCAAAAATAAATGGGAAAAACTATAATGCAAAACACTCCAAGGGCTTATTGCATTTAACCCTTTTTTTACAAGAAAGGTATGGCTTAAAGAGTTCGTAAAAAAAGTCATAATTAGCGATCAACATCATTAACAGGTGAATAAATGATAATTTATCTAACACAAAGGCAAGAGTTAAGTTCTTACCACTTAAATTGTTAAAGCCCAGATATAGTTCCTCAAGCGTTGTCAAGTTCCCAATTACTTCTGGTATATGTCCATCAAAGGTTGTGATAGCCCCACCTTACCCAGAGGCGCACCAAAGGGCTTAGCAGACTACCTGCCTGGCTCTCGCTAGGACTCAAGTCGAGCTCTCACTCAAACATCCAAACATACTTAACCCAAGGCAAAATACATTTCTAAAATTCAATCTAAAGGTACAAGTGTCACTAAGAAGGTTACATGTCCGAATATACATATTTTGTACAATAATAAACCAAACAGTTTGGCTAACCAAAATGTGTGAAATATATTTTATAACCAAAACTTGCCGTTCCAGCTTTAATATTACAGGAAACCTAAGTAAAGGAAAACAAATAAAAGAGGTGAGCTATAATAGCCCAGTGAGTGTCCAAGACAAGCAGCATACCAATAAACAGGTAACATTTAATGACAATAATTAACAAGTTCAGTAAACAAGAAACACACAATACGAAGTGTCATATAGTCAATGGCGGATACGGGCTCACTGTGGAAACAAGCTCAACCGCAGGAGTACAAGCACGAACAAGATACATGAGTATCGGGACCGAGGTAAAAGCTCAGGTCCGTAATACTTGAAAAATTAAATCCGGAGTTACCCTCTTTGAGGAATGAAACTCTTATCGGAAAGAATATCACACACCCATATCCTCCAGCACCTTATATCACCCCAAGCTCACCCAAGGGTTTGAGTCCAATCATGAGTTAGCCTCTTTGAGGACTCCACTCAGATATGAACATTAACAAGCACCGAATATCGCCCCACACCTTATATCTCACCCATACTCACCCAATTTGACTAACCGTGGAAAACAATGAAGTTAACCACGGAAGTCGCAAGCACAAGTAACACATTTGATCATGAAATCATATAACACATTGCGGAAGAGAAGTGATAAAGTACGCTTCTTTCCTCAAGTAACACATGTCATAAAATAACAAGTACAAGTATAACATAATATTTCATGATTTGACATTTCTCAAGTATGACATAGCATTTCATTCATGCATCATGCACACATAAGGACACTCACCTGGAATGCCTAGGAAAATGTTTCGTAAACTGGTCGAGGTTCACTTTCGAATCCTGGAATTCAAAGAAATCATTTGATGAAACCTGATTAGAACCCTAATTAATTTGGTAAGAAAATTCAAGAAATATCCCACTTATTTCTAGGGTTTTGGTCTTAGGGTTTTTAGGGTTTAGGGTTTAGGGTTTCCATTTTAGGGTTTTAGTTTTAGGGTTTTCTTGCCCTAAGAAAATTTTATTCATTACTAGCTCATTATTCAAAAATTTCTGCACACATTTTTCCCTAAATTTAACATGTTCTTGGGTAGAAATTTCATCTTTTATTTTTCTTTCCTTATTTTTACAAAAATTTCGGCAACATCTCCCCTTAAAATCGAACTAAACCAATTTTTTTTCCTACAAACAAATCAGCCATCCAACCCAATTTCAACAAGTTCTACAACTTCTATGTTCAATTCAAGCTCAAATTCAATCAAGATTCCACTCAATTTCAAGAATTCTACTCCAAGAATCTTCACCCAAACAACACATAATACTTGAGATTTCAAGGTTTAAATGATATTTACTAGTCTATCTAACCACAAAAACACTTTATCTAGCAAGTAAATCTTCAATTCTAACTAAATTCTTCAAGTAATATTAACAAAAATCTAGATTTAAACTTGGACAAAAGACTAATTAAAACTTGAAATTTAGTAGGAAAAGTTCATAGTACATACCTTGAACAAGCTTAGAAAGTTGCTTAGGAAGAAAAAAAGCTAAATTTCTATGGTGAAATTGCTTGAAATTTGGAGAGAAAGCTTCAAGAAGTTGAGAGAAAAATGAGAGGAAAAGAGAGCTAAGGGTGGTCGGCCAAGAGAAATGAAAAAGAGAGAGAAATAGGCTAGAAAAATACAAAAGAAATAAAGGAAAAGGTAGGTAAAAGAATAACCAATTAATGCATAACAAGAGTAAGGTTAGGGTTTAGTCTTTTAATGCATTAGTGGTTAACTTGGTTTAATTTAATTGGTGGAACTCTTAACCTCTATTACCTAGTAATTAGTAATATTATGACACAAATATTAAAACAAAATGAGAAGAAAATAGAGAGAGGGAGATCCGGCCACAAGTAAGAAAAGAAAAGAAAAGAAAGAAATTCGGCCAAGAAGAAAAGAAAAGAGAGAGAAAAATTCAGCCAAGAAAGTAAGAAAGAAAGACAAGGAAATAAATGAAATTTGTAGGTAAAATTTAAGCTAAAGTCAATTGGTCAAGAGACTAGAAATTAGTAAGCTTGTAGCACCAAATTTTAAAGCAAAAGAAAGAAGAAAATAGAAGGAAAATGGCCGGCCATGAGGGAAAGAAAAGAGAGGGAAAATAGGTCAAGAAAATGGAAAAGAAATAAAGAAAATAATGGAGAAAAGAATGACCAATTATAGCAAGACAAGACTCATGTGAGTTTGTATGCTTTTAATGAAATATTGGCTAACTTGGTTAACTTTGATTAGTGAAAATGTTAGTCACTTATCTTCTAGTAATTAGTAAACTTCTTGGCACAAATTTTAAAGCAAAAGAATGGAAAAAAAAGAAGAGAGAGAGGGCCGGATTTAGAGAGAGAAAAAGCAAGGGAGATTAGTGAAATTTTTAGGTCAAAATTTTGAACTAAAACTCACTTAGTCAAAAGTCTTGAAAATGATGAAATTAGTTAGTCAAAATTAAATACTATTATAAACTAATGGTCCAATAAAATTAACCCAAGTTTGGTACTTAGGTGTACCACTTAATCATGAAATAATCTCATTTAGTTAACCTAATTAACTTAAGAAATCTTTCAACTAATAAATCAAAGATTAATACTAAACCCTAAATAAAAGAAATTCCCTTATTAAATGCACTTTGATTTGCCTTTTTTTTTTCTACTAATAACATAACATGAATAAATGAGTTTTGTACGAATTTGTGGGGCGTCACAAAGGTGTTGTTAGACAAACCAAGTGCCTGAAGCTTTGAACATTTTGATAATGTGGATGGTATCTTTCCACAAAATCCATTAGGAGAAAGGTCAAGCCATGTGATTTTTTGAGGTCGACGACAAATGTCAATGGGAAGACCGCCAGATAGGATATTCCTTCCAAAGAAATCAATTCCAATGTGGAAATATTGAAGATCTCCACTGGTAAATAATCAGAAAGTTGATTATAGTCCATGTTGAAAGTCTTCAATTTATGGAGATTCAAAGTCTTCAGTCTATGGTAAAGATTTTAATGGAAGTTTTAACCTCTCAAGCTTTGACATGTAGGAGATAGAAGGTGGGATGAAGCCTGTAAAGGTATTGTTCCTAAGAGAAAGGTATTGTAGTTATTGCAAGGAACCAAACCAAGAGGGAAGCTGTCCACTAAGCTTATTGACGGTCAAATTAAGGATTCTTAGTCTACGCAAACAAATTAATTCGTGGGGAAGTTCCCCATGGAAGTTGTTTCCACTTAAGTCGAGGGAAAGAAAAGAGTACAGATTCCGCAATTGTGATGGAATGATGCCGGTGAGAACCCAATTAGAAATATTCAATTCTTCTATGTATGCATGTATGCATGTATGTATGTATGTATGGATGTCTGTGTGTGTGTGTGTGGATAAATACACACACACACACACATACATATATCCATGCATACATACATGCATATATACATATATATATCTGTGTGTGTATTTGTATGTATTTACACACGCACACAAACATACATGCATACCTGCATATATATATTCATGTGTGTGTGTCTGTCTATATATATATACACACACATACATATACATACATACATTTATATGTATATATACACACACACATACATATACATATACATATACATATACATATACATACATACATACAGACATGCATACATACATACACACACACATACACACACAGATATATATATATATATGCTTGTACCTCATCTCGGCCACTACCATGTTATTTCAAATCATTTTATTAATTCAACCGACAATCATCTTTTCACATCTGGGCATTGAATTGGGTCTGGAATTAAAAAATTATTTATACTATACGTATATGTGTATATATATGTATACATATACACACATATTTATACATATACATGTATATGTGTGTATATATATAACTATATATACACACACACATATATATACATACATATATATATACACACATATATACAGACACACACACACACATACATGCATGCATGCATACATACATACATACCTACATATCTATATATATATGTATGTATTTATATATACACACACACATGCATGCATACATACATACATATATATATGTGCACATACATACATTTACATGTACATACATACATACATACTTACGTACATACACACACATAGAGATATATATGCTTGTACCTCATCTCAACCACTACCATGTTATTTCAATTCATTTTATTAATTCAACCGACAATCATCTTTTCACATCTGCACATTGAATTAGGCTTGGAATTAAAAAATTATTTATACTATACGTGTATGTGTATATATATGTATATATATACACATATATATACAAATATATGTCTATATGTATATATATCTATATATATACACACATACACACACACACACATATATATACCTATATATATGTGAATATATGTGTGTGTGTGTACACACACATATATATATGCACTTATATATATATATATATATATATGCTTGTAGCTCATTTCCGCCACTACCATATTATTTCAATTAATTTTATTTATTCAACCGACAATCATCTTTTCATGTCTTTGTTGTTAATAATATATGTTTCTTTTGTTGTTAATAATTCAAGTCGAATATTTCTTTTTTTTTTTTTTGTATTTCTAAACAAATAGTTTTCTTGAATTTTATTTTACACACACACACATATATGCATATAAATACAAATATGCACGCACACATATATGTATTTTTGTGTGTGTGTGTGTATATATGTACACGCATATATATATGTATATATATACACCTATATATACATCAATATATGCGTGTACATATATATACATACACATATATATATACATATATATACACACACACACATATATACATATCAAAGCATTAGGGATAGTGTGGAGGAGATTTTCTCGCATATCGTCTCTCTTGATGACCTGGTTCATGTCTGCACCAAGAGGTAATTTTAATCATTTTAGTTGCATTTCCCTGTGGTGATTATCTGGTTCATTTGGCTAGGGAGAAATGCTGCACGTTTTCAAGCCAAGACTTTCGACCCCAGAGAGATCATTTATAGGGTGGATCTTTTCATGGTTGAATTGGCTGTGGGGAAGATGATTTCTAGGTTGCAATTGCCAGGATTTGAAGAGTGTTACTGGGCGAAGTTTTTCCTATGTAAAAGAGAGACAATCAGGGAAAGTAGAGTGGTGAAATGGCTGAAACCAAGTTGGGGTAGATTCAAACTAAACACAGATGCTAGTGTGCATAATTGCAAGGCATTTGGGGATGGCGTTCTTCGGGATCATAATGGCAATATTGTCTTTGCATTTTACAAGGAATTTGGAGACAAAGAGGTTCTGCATGCTGAAGCTTTAGCTCTCCTTTTTGGGTTGCAATATTGTGCTAAACATGGTTTTCTCAATCTATTTGTAGAGGTGGATTCTTAGTCCTTGGTTCATCTTGTTCTTTCTGGTATTCCGGGAAAGTGGCCAATTTATTCAATTGTAGCTTTAATTAGATCAATGTTAAGGGTCCTCGAGGCATCATTATCACATATATTTAGGGAGGCCAATGCTATTGTGGATGGTTTGTCAACTCTCCAAAAGAGTCATGATTGTATTTTTCTATCTTTTGATCACTTACCAAGTAATGTAAAATCTCTAGTTAGGCTAGATAGTATTCAAATGCCTTATATTAGAACATAAACTCATTGCATTATTTTTTATTTCTAATTAATAAAACTGGGGCTAGCATCCCCCTCTTGTGAATCAGATTTGCCAAAAAATACACACACACACACATACGTAGATGTATGTATGCATACATCTACATATATGTGTATATGTGTATATGTGTATATGTGTATATGTATATATATAGATACATACATACATCTATGTATATTTATATATGTGTGTGTGTGTATATCTGTGTATATATATGTATGTATGTATGTATACATATATGCATATGTGTGTGTACATATACGTACATATATGTATATATACATATATATACATATGTATATATGCATATTTGTACATATATATGTATGTATATACATAGCTTATCTCAGCCACTACCATATTATTTCAATTCATTTTATTTATTCAATTGACAAACATCTTTTCACATCTGGGTATTGAATTGGGTCTAGAATTAAAAAAAAAAAGTTATTTATACTAAATGAAATAGTTAAACTTGGTTTTCAATTTGAAATTGTCTTTTGTTGTCTAGAATATCAAGTTTCTTTGTTGTTAATATCTCAAGTTGGATATTTCTTTTTTGTATTTCTAAACAAATAGTTTTCATGAGTTTTTATTGCTAATCTCCACATGAGTGACTTCTTGTAGAAACATTAAAACTAAAAGCTTAGAGGTTGCAATAGAGAATGTTTTAATTTTCATAAATTTAAAGAAAAAAGTTATCCTATATGGAATTGTCTCGTGGTTTTAGGATTTTGGTTACACTAACAAAGAAAATGAAAGAATATTTATAAAAAAAAAGGGATTAATTAGAAGTTTGGGAGCTGCATTGAAAATTCCGTTGACATTACTTTGATCTGAGTTGACAAATGGAGGAGATTTTTAATAAACGTTCGTCTCTTCAAAGGGTTGGACTATAATTTGGATATGACATAAGGTTTATATATTAATTGGACAATTTCAGACGTATGTTGTACTAATATAAGCAACATTTCTAATGGCTATGAACATGAAGAGTATTTGATAAACGTTTTGCTACTTAAGGGGATTGACTATAATTTGGTCAAAACACATGGTAGAATTTGTAATTGACCAAACCTTAGAAAAGGTAGATGTAATTAACCATTGATCTTTTTTCTTTTATACAAATTAATATGACAGTTAGCTTTGGTTAGTAATCAAAGGGATGAAGATGTCTAAAAATAAATGAGAACAGCTATAATGGCAAAACACTTCAAGAGGCATACTGCATTTAACCCTTTATAAAAGAAAGGTAAGGTGGCTTACTGCATTTAACCCTTTATAAAAGAAAGGTAAGGCTTAAGCAGTTCCTAAAAAAATCATAATTAGTGATTAACATCATTAACAATTGAATAAATGATAATCTATCTAACACAAAGGCAAGAGTTAAGTTCTTACCACTTAAATTGTTATAGTCCAGATATAGTTCCTCAAGCATCGTCAAGTTCCCAATTTCTTCTGGTATAAGTCCGTCAAAAGTATTCTACGATAGCCCAAGAACCTGAAGCTTTGAACATTGAGATAATGTGGACGATAACTTTCCAATAAATTCATTACCAGAGAGGTCAAGCCATGTGCTTTTTTTAAGTCGCCGACAAATGTTAACGGGAACACTGCCAGATAGGCTATTGTTTTGAACAAAAAACCTCTCCAATGTGGAAATATTGAAGATCTCCAATGGCAAAGAACCAAAAAGTTGATTAGAGTTCACGCTCAAAGTCTTCAGCTTATGTAGATTCCCAACCTCTTTTGAATCTCTTCCTTGTAGAGAATTGAATGATAGTATCAAGGCCTCTAGCTTTGACATGTTGGAGATAGGGGGTGTGATGAAGTCTTAACCCCACGTTTGGTATACTGGAATGGTCCAGAATAGAGCCTTTCTACCTAGAATGCTTTTCCTCCCAGAATGGGCTCGAAAAACTTTTTCAGTCCATTGTTTGGTAACCCAAGTCAGAATGGAATACATATTCCTTTTCTAATGTTTGGTATAATCATATTTAAGTGTCAGATTAGAATAAATTTAATATTAATTTGACATAGTTGCCCTTAATTCTTTGCACTAGAATATATCATATTTTTATTTTGCTTGTTTATAATTCTATGCCTATGAAAGACTTTAATATTTTTAATTTTAAAATTCTTAACATTCTCACTAAAATTAAATTAATTATACTCTTTAATTAATTTTAAAATTTTTATAATTATTAGCATTATAATTAAAATTGTGAAAAAATTAATAATGAAACTCAATTCACAATTTAATTTAATTTATAAAAAGTTTAGTTTTTACACATTTGTATAAAATTTAAAAATAGTATTTTAAATGTTTTTGTAGCAAAAAGAAAAAAAATTTCTAAGCGCACATTAAATTGATTGTGATTTAAAATTCATAAACTATTAATTGAATTTATTAAATGTCTAATATTTTTTAATTTTTAAAAATAAAAATTAGTGAATGTATCCTAGGTTAAAAAACTAGTAGAAAAAAGTGTGGGGATAAAATTAGCTTCTATTTTTAAGGTCCTTTCAAGATGAAGTTGGAAAGGCTTTTTCCTAGATTTTGTTGAGAAATGGGATTCCAGAAAAAAGGCGGAATGACATTCTAAGTGGGAAAGACCTTTCTAACTTAAAATGTCTATACCAAACATGAAAATGGAATGAACAAGTTGGAAAAACTTTTCTATTTCACCCCATTCCCCCGTACCAAACGTGGGGTAAAGGTGTTGTTCTTGAGAGAAAGGTATTGGAGTTCTTGCAAGAAACAAAAGGGAAGCTCTCTAGTGAGATTGTTGACGGTGAAATTAAGGACTCTTAGTCTATGCAAATGAATTAATTCACAGGGAAGTTCTCCATGGAAATTGTTTCCACTCATGTCAAGGGATAGCAGGAAGGACAAATTCCCCAATTGTGGTGGAATGGTGCCAGTAAGAGCCCAATTGGAAATATTCAAAGCAGTCACTCGGTGGTGAACAGAGCCGCAAGTGACTCCCACCCAGTCACAAACTGAGGATGTAATAGACCAGTTGTTGGCCATGATTTGATGAGGGTCTGAAGTGATTTTAGCCCTCAAAGCAAGAAGGGCTGATTGATCCGTGGTGATGTTGGTGGTGGTCATGGCTAAGCAGGCAAACAGAAACCTGCACTGCACGAGTCCAAGGGACAAAGAGTAGGAAATTTTCTTCATGACTGTATTTGGTTCGAGTATAGTGTGCTGAACAATTGCATACTTACTGCATACTTCTGGCATATGTACATATATTGCTAGGCAGTGAGGACATCTAACAGACAAAAATGGAGTATACTATACAGCGGGGCAATTCTGATTATTATTTGATCTTCCAAAATTTAAACACACAGATATTCACAACTTTTTGTTTAGATTTTACAAGGAACTAGTGTTTACGAACTACAGTAAAAATCATCAATTCTGATTGTGGTTTTCGTTGGAAAGACACTCTTCCACACTTGAATTTGCGTGGTAAACTTAATTCTTTCATTCATATGATATATAAATAGCACTAGTCATTTTAACAAATTTTTTAGTGTTAAACATAAATTCTGTGTTAGAACTTTTATGCTAATATCCTAGATTTGTTAGTAATTGTAAGAAATTAATTGAAAAATCCAAAGGGCTGAACGCTATTGATTAAGTCAATCAACAAAGTGCTTATGTATACGAGTTTTGTGGGTTCAGGTTGAGTAAAAATATCTAAAATATTAAATGAAACGAGAGTTATCTAATAAAAGAGCTAATATTCTAACAACTAATTTAACACAACAATAACCGATGCAAATATGTTCTTAACCATTGTAAACGAACAATTAAATGTCCGCAAAAGATTTGCAAGACAAGTCATGAAGTCTTAAATTAACCTGCCTTCAACTCCATTTTAGCTAGCCAAGAGGCAGATTGCCCTTCGGTCAACAAGCGAGTTTCTTTGGTCAGATACAGGAGCTGAAAAGGCCAAGATTGATCTACATCTACTTCAAGCTTTACTCTTACTAATCATATTAACAATATTAAACCGATGACCTCATGCGAATTTTGTTCATCTGCCATTGCCAAGATGCTTAATTCACTTATGTTGGTGCAAATTCTGAAATCAGCGTTACATCATCAACCAATATATTTTATAGGACAAACAAAATTTTTATTTAGCCTAGTTGGATTGCTAGCACATAAAATAAGAAGACACGATCAACTCGCACATAGGGCATAAAAGCAAATTTATGCAATTTACAAATTTTATACCAAAAATTGATATGACAAGTCAAGGAGTGGTGGAATATGGAAATTCTTAGACTTTAATAGTTCCTCAAATATATGCACTAGAAATACGTTCCTCAAAATCAACTTGCAATAGTTTCCTCCAAAATCTTCTTCTTTAGACTTCAATAGTTGATGGAAGACATCGTTCTTTAGTGCATTTCAAATCCTCGTGAGCTAGTATACTTTCTATCATTTTGTGGAAGAAGTTGAAAACGTAATATTTGGGCAAATTTTTTTCTAAAGTACAATTTCTAGTTTTCTTTTAAGTCTTTCTTGAAAAAGAAATCCAGACTTCAGGTCTTTAGACATGAATAGTTGTTAAGAAATTGACAAGTTTTTCTTTTAGGTAATTTTTTTTTTCTTATGTGGAGAATAAATAGTTTCCTATTTATTCTGATTGCTTGTATTAGTTGTCAAGTAATTTTCTAATTGTAGGATCTATGGTTTAAAGCTAGTTGTTTTCTTTATTACTTTGGTATTGGCCAAGTGATGTGTCCTATAAATAATTGGGTTGGCATGGCACAAGTGAGATATAAGAGAGAGAGGGGGAGAGCTCTTGGTTGTGAGAGAAGGGATAGAAAAGTTTGGACTAAGGATTCAATTTTTATTTATATTTAATTGCAAGACCTATACCTGCACCCCGGGAGGGGGGAGATGGTAGCCCCAATTTTATTAATCAAAAATAGGAAAAAAAAACCTCAATCATGATTACAAGAGTTAAAGATGCAAATATATGGCATACTGATGCTATCTAGCCTAACTAAAGAAATACATTTCTTGGGAGCTAATTATTTGATTCAAAAAAGGAATCCTTGCCTAGCTGAAGTGTTGACATTCCATCTGCTAATGCATTTGCCTCTTGAAATACAAGAGATAAAGAAGCCTCAAGCTGCCGTAATAAAACTTTGATCTGACCCAAAATAGCACAAAGAGTCCAATTTCCAGTAACACTAGAACTCACAAAATAGACTAGAGAGCTGGAATCAACTTTAGTCAACAAATTATTAATGCCCCTATCTATGCAGAACCTTAATGCATGTAGCAATGCCAATGATTCTGCATGCAAAACATCAATCTCACCAAACTCTATATAGAAAGCAAAAATGACCTTATCATTGTGATCTCGGAGCACTCTACCCCCACATGCCTTCATTGTTATGATTTTGATAAAAAAATATTGTGCAATACTAGGATTGTGAATCCTCAAGATTCCTTGTTATGATTTTGATAAAAAAAACATAATAATCATCTCTCTCCTTCAACAACGTAACCCCCCTAGATCTACCAAATTCTATCCATCTGGTATCCAAATCATCTCAATCTTAAGATGGATTCATATCCATTGAAAAAGGATGAAACAACCAAAATAAAGGAAAGGCTTTCTGATCAACTTGGAGTGGTGCTTCGGAATTTATATGAAACCAAATTGGGAATCCGCCATTTTTATGTTTCCACTTTTCCTCTTCAAGTTGACAGGTACATTTCCATTTACTGCTTCTTATAGTTTTCTTTTCTTGAAATTGCTGTTTTTCATCACTAGAATGTAGCATACTTAATATTTCTTCCATAATGAAATTATAAGGTCTTTGATATAATTCCTTTTTTTGTGACACCATTATGCCTATTTGTTGAATACAATCAGACACGTTAATAGCCATATTATATATTATTTCCGTCATAGTATTACATCATCATTGAAAATACTGCTTGAAGGTTCTATATTCTATTAATGAGTATGACCAATCCCAATATATTCATAGGTTAAGATACGCTAATGATTCAACATGTCATTTAAAATTACGTTGAAGATGCTGGAGAACAAGCCTTAAGTCTTCATGATACGCACATGGTTGCGTGAACCCAAGAGACGCCTTGAAAACTCGGCTAGTGCAATCCAACCAAACTTGACTCCTTTGAAACTTGTCCAAAGACTCCAAGAAGAATTGGACCATTGCTTGAATCTTCTTCAATGTGGCTTGAATACCTCTCTTAAGACACAAACTTAGACTCCTAACCAACAACATGAATTAGACTCCTAGTCGATAGTCTTTCAGATTGGGAAAACAAACGAGTCAAGAGAAAATCCAAAGCGGAATTAACTTGATTGCAACAAGTCCAACTTGTTGAATCAATAGTTGTTCTTGAACCAAGAACCAAGAAACTCTTTGATGAGAAACACACTTTAATTTGTGCCGAATAATCTGATTTATTCAATTGTGAATAATAGCCTTATAATAGGCTAATAGTCAATTACATCATAAAAGGAAAGAATCCTAGATATGCACAATTACTAGCTAATCATGCCTAAATAAAAGAAACATTGAACTTGGACACTAATTCACGGTTAAACACACTACCAAAACAGAAAATAACATTATTAATTTGAATGGGCAGGCCGTGGCTAGCAAGAAGCCCAACTAAAGGTCCAAGTCTTCAATCAATGTCTTGTTGCTGCCGTGGGCTTCTCCCACCAATTGGACTCCTTGATTAGCTCCTTTTGACTCATCTTCAGTCCACAAAAGTGTGACCAGCCTTGGTGACTTGGTCTCCATATTTGTTCTTATCCAAGTAGCTTCATCTTTATGCAATTGCACAAGTAGGCTTTCAAAGGCTCGTTTCATCCGTTTGATTCGTGATCTTGTCATTGGACCTCCAAACCCTTGCAATGGATCCTTGTGATACTTGAGACTCTTAGAAACTTCTTGGACAGCTCCATGTGCATCATCATTCCCTTCCTCTTGAAAAGGATTTGTCCTTAAATCTTCATCAGTAAGCTTGTGGGGCATTGTGCCACTAGGTTCACATCATTCCCTTCCCCTTGAAAATGATTTATCTTCAAAAATCCTACATCACAAAAGAGAAAATTAGTGGCAATAAAAGCAAACTCCAAGGGAATATGCTTACCTAATGATTTTGGCTTATATGCCTCAATAATGTGCCCTGGATCCCATTCAAAATTCCTTTGAGAAGGGATTGTTTCCTTGAATATGAAAATCCGTCCTTTGAAAAACTCTAGATATAACTCTTCATTTGCCCCACTAAATCCAAGCACATCAAAATACTCAAGAGAAATGTCATCATAATTAAGCAAATAGGACAAAGTGCATTAATCCACTTGACGTTCAAAGCATAGAAAACTTTTACATACACATGATCCTTAAAGACTTTAGCCAAGTATAAGCAACAACTTGTCAAATTACTATCCATAAGAGAATTTAGACATTGGATCTCATGAGAACTCATAATATCACACAATCCACTTATTTTACTAGCATGATACTCGTAATGTGACTCTTTAGTGGAATGGAGAGTAAGACAATTGGACATGCAATCTAAAGAATTAGATGCAAACACACTTTCAAAACAAGAAAAGATAAAGTAGCTATCACTACCATATGAAAAATCATCACAAAAGCCATAGCTTAAAACATTTGACTCTTGAACAATCATGCTAACTTTGAGAAACTCAAGAAACTTAATGCCACTATCAAACTTATTCAAACTGCTCCTAATTACAAAACACCTAGAAATATGCAAACCATGACTAAGCAAATAAACAAATATGGAATCGATATTAGAAAAACAAAGTAAGCCATACCTCCAACCAAGTATACCATCAAGTTTAGGGATAGAATGGCCATACTCTATAAGGTTACTATGCATGGCACATCTATCCACCCATGTTTGCCAAATCTTCCAAAATAACTCAAAGAAACAATGTTGAGAATTCTCCTCGACAGCTCCACATTCACCAATTCATGTCCTTGAGACTCTTTACGCCGTTTAGGTAGCACTTGGTACTCCACACCTTTTAAGGGAAATGGTTCCTTGCTATTAACATGGCATCTAGTTTGGAAAATGTTTTTCCATTGCACTCTATCTCCTTCCTCCTTAGGATGCATGCCAAGAGCTCGCTTAATAACCTTCAACTCATTATGTGTGGGTTGTTCTACCACATCTTCTTTGCTAACTTGTGAGGATTGAATCTCTACAACACTTGATGAAACACTCTTCACTTCCTCATTGCCTATCTCAACTTCACTACTACTCTTCAATGGTTCCCCTTCACTTGATGAGATGCTCTCCACGTCACCATTGTCTTTCATGACCATTGCCTTTTTGTTTGGACATTGAGAGGCAATGTGTCCAAATTCCAAGCACTTGAAACACTTGAGGTGGCGACTCATTGTTGGGGTCGCATGTTGATCCTTCTTTTGAGACTCCAATACAGCCACTTTACCCTTAGCCTTGGAAGACTTTTTAGGCTTTTGATTAGCACAATCTTTCTTCCAATCAAAAGCTTGATTGTTCCTCCATTTGATAGGACTTGAAGAGTTTGAATTTTCTCGTTTGCCTCTCCAACTTTGAACTCGATCATTCCTCAAATTTGTTGAACTTGATGAAGTTACACTAGCTCGATCATCTCTCCATTCATGAACTCGTTCTTTTCTCCAATTTGTGGAATTTGAGGGATTGGGACTGGCCTTTGGATTCCTCCAATCATAGACTTGATTACTCCTCCACTTGATTGGACTTGAGGAATTTGAACTATCACTAGATGTCCCCTCCTTGAGTCGCCTCTCTATCAAATCTCTACTTTCTATCTCCTTGAGGTAGTGGATTGACACATGACGCTTCCTCATAGTAGACTTTAATGCTTCCCAAGTGCAAATAGGTTGCTCCCCATATACTCTCACATCTCTAATTAATTGAGCCCACCAATACTTGACATAGTTAATAAATCCACTAACGGCTAGTTTTACCTTTTGCTCCTCGGAGTATGAATGACAATCAAAGATCTTCTCAATTTTCCTCTCCCATCCAAGGTATGCCTCGGGATCTGCCTTGCCTTAGAAGGTAGGAATTCTCATCATGGCCTCTTTGATGACATCGTCTCTTCGCCTCTTGTCAAGTTTCCCTTGCCTTGATCTCCTTTCAAATGGTGATGGCCTTTCAAAGCTGTCCAATCGAGCATGTACATTCTCCATGGCTTTATTCATAGCTTTGTCAATCTCCCTTTGTATCATTTCCACCATGTACCTCATGTCAAAAGGTGGAGGGGTACGTGTGATCTCATCCTCCTTAGACATAGCTAAAACTGTACAAAAAAAAATTTAGTAACACAAAAATATAGCAACTAAAATAAATCCTCACTCCCTAAGTGTTTCACTGTTCACTCTTGTATTTCTCAATCAAATATGGCTTTTACCTGATAATGATCTCATCCCTTAGCCTTTTATCACTCTTGAGATACTCCTTAGCATTCTTTGTTGAAGAACCAACTCAATTGATCTCAACGAGTCAACAAAGTTGGCAATCAAGAAGAGTAATAATGATGTAGAATGCTTAGGATAGTGTTTGTTCCCATTAGAGGTCAAACGAATGACATGACACTAATTTCAGATTCAAAGACTCAATTTGACACCCTAATGTGTGGTTTGTACTCATGTGAAATCTTGATTTTCAATAGCCCCTTGATAGAAAATAGTGTAAAACTGATTCTCATGCAAAACAAAAATTCAAGCAAGTAACTTCAAGATAAATTCAACCCAACAAGAGAGAAGTTCAAGAATTTTGGTAAGTTTTGTCAAGAATTTGTTCAAGATTCAACTAAAACTACCCAAGAACTTCAAGAACCTTCCAGAAATTTCGAGAAACAAACGCAAGCAAGCTGAACTGATTAAAGTTCACGAAATCTGGAAGCAAGAACAATTTTCCAGCAAGTTGTTTCTTCCCAAAAGTTAAACCCTAGCTTTCAATAACCCAAGTTCTTCAAGTAAGTGTTCAAGAACCTCAACTAAGGACTGAAGAACTTCAAGAATTCAACAAGAACTTTCAAGAAAGCAATCTAAAACAATTTGGACAGAAAATTTCATTCAAGACAAAGTTCAAGAAATTCAAGAACTTGACCAAGAACTTCAAGAATAACAACAACTCAACTTGTATACTTCAAGAACTATCAAGGTATGCCCAAGAAACACAATTTAATCCACCAAATTAACAAGAAACTCCACCAAAACACCAAGAAACAAGAAGAGTAGAATCTGGTCAATTAAAATTTCGTACGTGGCATTGTTCTCTGTCCAACAATCTGGATGTTTCTCCAGGTCTATTCGGTTGCACAAGGACAGTATTTCTGCCAAATATACTTCAATTTAATTGGTTTAGTTCATAAGCTTGGCTTTTGCTCCCTTCAAGCACACCTCTTTTCTTTTTTTTTTCTTTTGGTGCACGACTTTTTCACTTGTTGTGCATGACTTCTTTGCTTTCTGTTTTTTTTATCAAACGAATTTTTTTTTTTTACCACAAAGAACAACCAACATCAAGATCTTCGATTCAAGGCTTATGATGACCAAGAATCAACCCCCTTGAATTCGGTTCTCACACAAGAATAGGAAACACAAACTTTAAATCAAAAACTATTAAAAACAGTCAAGAATTCAAGTTTTAAACCACACAAACCTTAGAATTCTTGGTTGAATTAACCAAAAATGACTCTAATACAAAACCCTAAGTTGACACAAACACAAGAATATGTGAAAAAGACAACAACAAACGGACAAAAAAACAAAGAAAACTCAGACAGAAATAAGACACAAAACAATGCAGAAGAACAACAAGAAAGAAAAGCGAATAAAAGAAGAGATATATCCAAGACTCTCCAAAGAAAAATCTGGATTAACAAAACTTGGAAATTTCAAGGACAAGCGGCTCTGATACCACTCGATATGCACAGGGTTGCGTGAACCTAAGAGACGCCTTGAAAACTCAGCTAGTACAATCCAACCAAGCTTGACTCCTTTGAAACTTGTCCAAAGACTCCAAGAAGAATTGGACCATTGCTTGAATCTTCTTCAACATGGCTTGAACACCTCTCCTAAGACACAAACCTAGACTCCTAACCAACAACGTCCATTAGACTCCTAGTCGATAGTCTTTCAGATTGGGGAAACAAACGAGTCAAGAGAAAATCCGAAGCGGAATTAACTTGATTGCAACAAGTCCAAGTTGCTGAATCAAGAGCTGTTCTTGAACCAAGAACCAAGAAACTCTCTGATGAGAAACACACTTTAATTTGGGCTGAATAATATGATTTATTCAATTGTGAATAATAGCCTTATAATAGGCTAACAGTCAATTACATCATAAAAGGAAAGAATCCCAGATAGGCACAATTACTAGCTAATCATGCCAAAACAAGATAAGCATTGAATCTGGACATAATTCTCAAAAGGAAAGAATCCTAGATAGGCACAATTACTAGCTAATCATGCCTAAATAAAAGAAACACTGAACTTGGATACTAATTTACGGTTAAACACACTACCAAAATAGAAAATAACATTATTAATTTGAATGGGCTGGCCGTGGCTAGCAAGAAGCCCAACTAAAGGTCCAAGTCTTCAATCAATGTCTTGTTGCTGCCGTGGGCTTCTCCCACCAATTGGACTCCTTGATCAGCTCCTTTTGACTCATCTTCAGTCCACAAAAGTGTGACCAGCCTTGGTGACTTGGTCTCCATATTTGTTCTCATCCAAGCAGCTTTATCTTCATGCAATTGCACAAGTAGGTTTTGAAAGGCTCGTTTCATCCATTTGGTTCGTGATCTTGTCATTGGACCTCCAAACCCTTGCAATGAATCTTTGTGATACTCAAGACTCTTAGAAACTTCTTCGACAGCTCCATGTGCGCCATCATTCCCTTCCTCTTGAAAAGGATTTGTCCTCACATCTTCATCAATAAGCTTTGTGGGGCATTTGTGCCACTAAGTTCACATCACTTCATCCAAGTCTGCATTCCAAGTCCTCGTAAGTTGATATGCTCTCTATTATTCTGTGGAAGAAATTTAAAACATAATATGTGGGAAAAGTTTAAAGAAATTTAAAACATAATATGTGGGTAAATTTTTTTCTAAAGTACAAATCTCTGGTTACTTTGAAAATTAAATTTGGATTGCAAGTCTTTAGACTTTAATAATTCATGGAAGTCATTATTCCTTAGTGCATTTCAAGTCCTTGTAAGCTATAATGCTCATTACCGTTTTGTGGAAGAAATTGAAACATAATATGTGGGCTAATTTTTTTTCTAAAGTAAAAGTCTTTAGTTTCCTCTGAATTCTACATGAAAATGAAATCTGGACTTTTAAGTCTTTAGACTTTAATAGTTGACGGAAGTTATTACTCTTTAATGCATTTCAAGTCCTTGTAAGCTGGTATAGATTCTTATCATTTTGTGGAAGAATTTGAAAACCTAATATTTGGGCAAATTTTTCCTATGCATGCATTTAAGAATGAGCAAGACCTCAAACAAAAATTCCACATGTTTTAAGCATGACTAGACAATGCCACATAAGAAGTTTTGAGAAAATAAAGTTCAGAATGGACAAGTTCTGACCATCTAATCATCTTACCAAGAACAGAACAATTTTACGGCAAGGATTATACGTAGTAAGCGCCTTAATGTTTGGATGTTTTGCAATATGATCCGTAAGGTCTTTTTTTTTTTTTTTAAACATTTTACATAGACTAATGATCAAAAGTAATTGTGTTCTTTTGTTTTTTTTTTTAAAGGACACGTTCATCATAAAAAGTGTGTTATATTAAACCCCATGAAGCTTGACCGTGATTTGCTTTAGTTCTTTAGAGATATTTTCAATCGTTTAATTATTGAACTCGAAATAATAGGTAGTGGTGTTGTTAATATTGTCACAAAAAACATGTATTCTCCAAAATAAATATTCTAAATCCCAATTAAGCCCTATTCAATTCTAAAAATATAAGGAACATAGTCAAGTGATCGATTTTATATTTTTTTGACAGACTATTAAAACAGCTTCATTAATACTATATATTTGAGTTTACATTTTAATTTATCTTTAAGAATTTATGTAAATATGCTTTTAATTCAAATATCCAATTTTTAGTCTTAATTAATTTATTTAAACTATTTATGTTTTAAAAAAAATAAAATTCAACCTAATAATGCTTTTGACTACAAATTGGCAAAGAACTCTATAGGAAAGGATAGAATCATAAGATATCTTTACGATATTTTGGGGTTTTATATTCACTGTACTTCCTTAAAGTGAAAAAGTTAAAAATAAAATCATAATTACATTGAATATCAAAGATTTTTTTCCCCTTTCTTCCATTGTGATTCATATAGGAGATCCAATCCCCAATTTTTTTTCTCTAGAATTCATCAAGAGTTTACAAATGTAAAAAATTACCCCAAATTAAAAAATAAAGTAGATTAAAAGATTTCTGCACAACAAAAAGTCCAATTCCTTTTTGCCTAGTGATCCTATTATACATTAAGAAAAGATAAAAATATGCTAATACAGTTTAAAAGAATAAAGGAGAACAAAGTATGTCAAGTACATCTTTTGTTCGGCCAATCCACTACAAATCTATGAAAATGACAAGTCTAAATAAGAGGCTTAATCCTTTGCCTCTCCTACCCAATCCATTATAATTAACTAGGAAAATATAAATATTGGTCCAGCTCATAAATAAGTCTAATTAAAATATTTCTATTCCCATATCAAAAGAATTACAAAAAATTGAAGTTTTCATTGAATAAACAGTGAAAAATGGATTGTTTAATCTAAAAATTGTGTTGCTACACATATATGTTGTCAAATAATTTTAAAAATTAGTATTTTTTTGTGCCCATAAAAACTTTAGAATTCTCAAATATTGTAAATGTTTGTTATCTCATTGTTGTTAAATGATTTCATGCATAAATAGTTTTATACTTATTTATTTGCATGTCTATTACTTTTAAATATAAATTCACCCAATTGTCGAACAATTGGCAGTTGTTAATAGATTAAAAAAAAAGTACTTTGACAATAGCTATGTGTTCATGATTTGTTGATTCAGGTAGCTATCCAAAAAAAAAAAAAAAAGAAAAAAGAACCACAATGTTTGGATTGCTATCTTTTTACAATAACTTTGGAAAACAAATAAAACTGTAACATTTTTTGGAAACACTACAAGAAAATTGACTTTTTGTGACAACAAAAAGTCATCACAGAAGTCCAAAAAGTCGTCACTATAATCTATAGTGACAACTTTTTCTGTTGTCACAAGGTTGTCACAAATTCTATGTCACAAAAGGCTCATTGTGACAACCTCAAAAAGTCGTCACAGAAGCATAGTCATCAGTGACGAGCAAAAGTTGTCACAAACTATCGTCAGAAAAACATAGTCATCAGTGACGAGCAAAAGTTGTCACAAATTTTTAACAGTTTGTGACGACTTTTCTTGTCACAAATTCACTTCCAATTTTGTCATTAATATAAGAGAAGTCATCACAAATATTGCTCAATAGTGACGACTTGTTGTTGTCACTGTAGTAGTGTTCATTAGTGACAAGAATGCTTGTCACTGATGAAATTTTCACTTAGTGACAACATTAGTAGCTTGTCACAGAAACATGGCATTAGTGACGACATTAATAGTGTTGTCACAGAACCTTGACACTAGTGGAATTTGCACTTTAGTGATAACATTAATGATGTTGTCACAGAAACATGCCATTAGTGAAATTTGTACTTAGTGATAACATTAGCAATGTTGTCACAGAAGCATGGCATCAGTGACAACATTTGTAGTATTATCACAGAAGTATGGCATTAGTAAAGTTTGCACTTAGTGACAATATTAGCAAAGTTATCACAGAAGCATGGCATTAGTGATGAGATTAATTATGTTGTCACAAAAGCATAGTATCAGTGACAAGAATTGTTGTCACTAGTGGAACTTTTTGTTGTTCAAGAGTTATTTTGTGATGATTTCTTGCCACTTGTTCACCTGTACTTTTTTTATTTATAATACAAAAATTGTCACAAATATGAACTCAACAGTAATACAAAAAATTATAGCTCGATTAATGCCGTAGTGAATAGTGATAAACGTGCAAAACTTTCAAATAGATATAGATTTGTTCATAAACATCTGCAAATCCATCAAAACATACACGAACCATAATATTTACAAAATTGACATCAATTTAAGTACTAGTGTTATTATCCACCTTAAATCCAAAAGGATGTACTACATTTAAGGTGAAAAACAAAATATAAAACAGCTATCTTCTCAAATTGATGCCATCTTCAAATTTGCATCCAAAAGGCAGCTTTCTAACAGCATTGCACTGCAATTTAAATGCAATACGAAGGGTGAGAAAATAAACAAAAAGCTACACAAAAAAATGAAGAAGAACACAAATAAACAACAAAACAACTTAAATACAAATACATATCACAAACTCCTCAAAGGGTGCATCAGTTTGGTTGTACCCTTTTCTTACGAACATCAAGTGAATGTGATGAAGCTCATTGTTCCACTTATTGATATTTCTATTGCAAATACAGACAACCATAATAATTCCACCTTTTTCAAAGAAGCAAACCAACAAGTAGGGATCTCTAACCAAAGAAGTTCAAAAGACTAATTATCACTATAAACACATTTTCTAGCATCCCAAGTCAATGCTTCATCTCTATTGATATAGGCAAATGCTTTTCAATTTTTCCTTTCAGTAGAAGATCAATCATTATATTCTCTATAACTATTATTATTCTTGCTCAGAATCTTTTCTTCATTCTAAATCCAAGTCAACATCTGCCTCAAGACCCAATATGTAAAGATTTTTTGTCCTCTTATGTAACTTCATGATCACCCTAATGGAAATATTATTTTTTTTTACCAGCTACATGCTTGAAATCTTATATTATTGCTACTGTTATTTGATCATATATACTCTATTTGAATAATTTACTTTTTGGTTTGACTAACTATTTTATACAGTTCCAAAAAATTGCACTCAAATATAGTGTGCACAATTAGGGAAATAGCTAATGTTCCCCTAATTGCAATTGGATGTAAGAATCTTGACAATGCATTTAGTTATAATTCCTTGACACAATACTGCTGCAACTTCCGTATAGACAATCAAATCCAGAATCACTGTTGGTTTAGACAATCAATATTAGTTGTTTTACTTGTTCAAAATCTTTGATCGCTAACTAGAATTGTCAACTTGCACTTGTTAACATATGTACAGAAATCAAAGCTACAAATGAACCACGTAAATGCACCACACATCCCCTCACACCTATACAAACCCCTCTAAACCAAGCTTAGTACCACATTATTTCACAGCATAATAGAATAGCAAATTCATCCAACTAGACATATATAGTTTGACTATAATATTGTGCCAAGTCTCACCCTTACTAACAAAATCTAAGTCGAAATTATGTCCATTATTTGTTTAGTAGATTACGTAGTTTACATCAGTGAAACAACATTGTGCAGTATAATCAATTTTTTTTGCAAAGAAATATGCTAAATTGTAAATCCAAAACATGTCTAGAAATTGGTGTAATTCCTTGAATCAAAGCATGTATAACTATTGCATGTATAAAATGGAAATTAATAACAGCATTCCAAAGACACAAACCACAACTAGCCACCAAATTTCAATAGAGCAATAGGTTCATAACTTCTAACGACACAAACTTAAAGCTAAAAGACATTCATTTGAACTAAAAATCTGATTATTAGAACAAAAATATTTAAGGCTTCATGCTAGCTACTTCATCTCCATTTTAATATTTAGTCTTGGAATGCCAAGTTTTAACAATTTTTTTAAAAGCAAAATTTAAGAATAAGAACAGGATCTGATTCTTATCTAAACTTTTACATAGACATTATAGAATAGGGCCTGAAGCATGGACATTATAGAACACAAATAAGGCCTCTACCACTAAAATTCTGATCACAAAAAATAATAATAATTCCATAAATTTCTTATCTCCACAATTTAACCAATCAAGACATAAACATAATTAGATCAATCAAAATTCAGTTACAATAACCCCAGCTATGCATCCATCACACATGCACTAAATCCATTCATTAGAGCCCATGATATTGAACCAGAACAAGCCAAACCCTCAAAGCAACTAACGAAAGAAGTTCAAAAGATCAATACTTACACCAAGTCGAAAAAATCCCAACATAAATTTCACACTTCCACTGCCTCAACTAATCATCAAACAGCCCTTAAAAGAGCAAAAAATCAATCCTTTTAGGATTATTTACATCCCCCTTTTTCTTTTCTTCACATAAAAATTGCAAATTAGTTCAAGAGATCAATGCTTTATAACAAGTTATACTGGGGTTTATTGAACTACTGCTACAACAAAGAAATTATATATTTATCTTGTCATCTATGATGTGTTAAAATCAGAAAATACATAGACAAGGGAGCAAAAATTATAAGAAACCCAAATAAAATGACATAAAAAATACATCAACGAATTGAGAAATTAATGAAAAATGCATACTAACTTATAGTGGAGGAGGCTATGGTGGAACACATGTCATAACAGAGAGACAAAGAAGCATGGAGATGCGGAGGAGGATGAGGTAGATAAAGAGAGTTACAGAGAAGGTGGGGGTGGGGAAAAAGGCTGATGTGAATGGGGGAAGAGAATTCGGTGAATGAGGGGAGAATGGATGTGAGCAAAGCAATAATTGTTGAACAAACGGGGAGGGAAAAAAACTTATCCCAATTTCACATTTTCGAAAAAAAATTTTAAGCGCTTATTTTCAGCGCCAAGTGAAAACCAAGTTGTGTGTATATCATTTGTTCTCACATGATTAAGTGTCATAACAGGTGTTCTAATGTGACATGTTATATTTTTTTAATTAAAAAATAAAAAAAGAAAATAATGTTACATTACTAATCTTGTTCAATTTATGACATTCAACACTCAAATGTCCTAATAGAGCTATAAAATGACATTTATAAAAAAGTGTCATTATAGATGTGTCAGGATAAGTGTTTTTTCTTGTAGTGTAGGTGATGAGAAAATACATTAGATGGCAAACTTAGTAGTTGAAGAGAAGGAAAAGTGTGGAAAACCAGTAAAAAGGGGCCAGCCTGAAGGCTTAAAGGCATGCAAAGTTTGACTGAAAAATAAGTTGAAAATAAGAAGCATGAGGTGTCAAGCTTTTGGGGTTTAATGGCAAACTTAGTAGTTGAAGCAAGCACCTCATGTGCAGCCAACTTAATAGCTTCATTAAATGAGATAAGAGCAACAGAAAATGGGGAGAAAAAATGGACCCAAAATCATGCAAGAAGGAAGGAGAATAAAAGAAATAAAGCTTGGGCTGAAAATTTGAAAGTAGGAGGTGGCCAATGAGAGCATGAGCTGGCTTTACATGGTGAATTGAAGCTTTAAACAGGTTGGTGAAGTGGACGGCTAACCATAAAAATAGTTTAAGGTCTGATGCTTGAAGAAAAACCAAATGAAAAGAAAGAAAAAAGGGCTGAAAATCGTGAGAAAAATAGAGAGAAAATTCTGGTAAAGAAAACTGGAAATTGGAAGAAGCTTGAAGGTAACATTTCTACCTTAATCTCTTGACCAATTACATGTGTTGTTTAGCCAAGTATGGATCATAATCATTGAGAAATGAGGTTTTACGTGCTGAATGGAAGGTGAAAATATAGTAGAAATTAGGAAGTGTTGAGCCAAGAAAGAGTAAATATGCATAAACCAGTAAAACAGTCACCCCGACACAGCTTTCAAAAATTGGCCATAACTTTGTGTAGAAAATTCAAAATTGGATGCCGTTTGTTGTGATAGAAACTAGATTCAAGGTCACTTTCATGGTATGAAAATCATGTTCTGATTCATTTTGTATAGATACCAGAATTTTTTGGAAATTGACTAAAAATCTGGACCTACAAAGAACAGGGTTGGTGAAGTCTTAACTTGTAAGCCAATTTTAAGTTTGATATGGTTCGGATATGAATTTGAGCCCTTCATAAGGGTTTTAGTGCTTGGATTTTAGTTTCCATTCATGTAAATATCATGTTCATACGAGCTATATCCTGATCGATATGCCTAATTGAAAAGAAACACCTGGCTGAACTGAAAATCTGATTTTGCACAAGATAGGTTTGCAACTGGGCTGAATTGTGGCTGCATTTTGACTCGGTTATATTTTTTATTTTTAAATTATTCCTTCTTAAAAGTTGTATTAAATTGAATCTAGTTTTCAACGGTACCAAGATTGTAGCATTTGAATGAGTATAGCTCAAGTTATGTTCAAACGAATAGACCCTGCACAGGCAGCCATAGGAGGATCCGCGAGAATGAAGCCCAAGGCTCCACTCACGTTTCCTCTCCAGATTGCTCCTGCTAGGATAGTTTTCTTGGTCCATTGGGACTCTAAAAGACTTAGGAACATGCACTAAAGGCCTAGTTGACAATTTAGTAGTATATAAACAAAAGAGAGAGTCACATGGGTGCATATATATGGAAGAATCCTATCATGGATATTGATTGTCATAAATGAAGAAAGCAAATTTTGATGCATAAGAAAAACATCAATTAATTAAAAGTCAAAGGCTAAAAACTTCAGCCAATCACATGGTCGGTAGTTAACTGCATTTGGACGAACTAAACATCCTTGCTCTTTCCAATGCACCCTATAATTCTTCCCTTAATGGGGTATGGATCACCTGCAAGTAAGATTGCTTCAAATCTAACTGTTTCCTTCAATTTTATATGGAGTTAAAGTCCAACCCCTTCACTCCATGCCTATATATACCGCACCAAGTCGTGTATCTTAGCCATCCTGAGCAAGAAATAGCAGAGATGGAAATTCCTGTGATTGACTTCAAGAAGCTTGATGGTGAGAGCAGGAACAAAACAGTAGCTCTTCTCCACCAAGCTTGTGAGAAATGGGGCTTCTTTATGGTAACAAATTTTTTCATTTTACTATATGAACACATGAAATTCTTGTCCAAAATATAACATCCAAATTCTTGCAGATTGAGAACCATAACATTGACAGAGAATTGATGGAGAAAGTGAAGGCATTGGTGAATCAACACTACGAACAAAACATGAAGGATAGATTTCATAACTCAGAGGTAGTAAA
Organism: Mitragyna speciosa; assembly: GCA_024721245.1. NCBI lineage: Eukaryota > Viridiplantae > Streptophyta > Magnoliopsida > Gentianales > Rubiaceae > Mitragyna > Mitragyna speciosa. Next base: position 24,052,639 of record CM045552.1, on the reverse strand, counting down.
GAGCTTAGAGGATAAGAAAATCACCAGAAACATTGACTGGGAAAGTGCCTTTTTCATCTGGCATCGACCAGAGTCCAACATCAACGAGATTGCGAATCTCTCAATGGACTTTCAGTAAGTCCTCATCACAATGTGCTTCCAGCTTTGAAAATCAATGTTGAGGCTTTAAGATATACAGTTCTAACACCAGTATCTTGCAACCATCAGAACAATTAAAAATTATTGGATGGAAAAACCAATAATAATTATGATGCTCAAAACTTTACCTATGCGTGAAATTTTTCTGACAAATAAAATTATCCATGAAAATAACCCCTAAAAAAATTATTCATCAACTGGGTCTTTTAACCCCTAATGTTACCTGGAATTGTTCCTAAACTTGATGCCACTTTCATGAGAGTGGAGAGACAAGCTAAATTTGGACAATTTCAGTGGGATTGGAGTGGGATTGGAGTGGGTTTTGAGTGGAAAAGCTAGGAATTTATATAGAAATAGTGCCAGTAGAGAGAACGAGTGAGTGCCCTTCTCTACTAGACGAAATCATCTTCTTCAATTTTCTCACCTTGCAGCTGATCGGAAGCTTTGCTTGAATTTCTGGTGAGAAAGAAAGAAGAGATAGCGTAGAAGATGGATAGAGAGAGGGGAGAAGATTTTGTCTAAATTTGGCTAAGTGTTTTCCCACCTAAACACCGTCTAAAATTTTGTCCAAGTTTTTGTGTTCCCTCTTTTAATTTCTTGCAACTATTTCGTCCCTCTCTTTCCTCATGTATTTTTCTTTTTTTTTTCCACATCTATATGTGATTAAGCTTTTCTATTATTTGAAGTTTTCTTTCCTTTTTCTACAAATTATATTAAAATCATCTATTTATAACCTCATATACCAGCTAGCCCACCACTGACCTCAAATTTTTTTCCAATTTTTTTCTTTTTTTTTTCTTTTTTTTTCTCAATTTTTTCCTATTTTTCTCCTTTTCTTTTCCAATTTTTCTCTTTTTTTTTCTCACAAAAATATGGGGCCAGGTCATAATTCAAGTCATACTACAAAATTCAATCACTCAACAAAAAAAATATTTTTATGATTAAAAAATTATTTTAATGAAAATTTTTTTTGGTACTCATTTTATGGTTATATCAATTATGTACAAGTGACATTTTGATGATCACTTTAGTTGATCAAATAATCAAAATAATTTGCTAATAGATGTATTGAACCTATTTGGTACAAATACTGGTTCATTAATAGTAAACAATGTAATTAAGGATGACAATTTATCCGTATTGGATCAACATATTAACGACACAATTGGAAATGGATCTGGTTGGGTCATGTGGGTTGACATGTAACCACACAAAGGGTACATACACGCACACATATATACATACATAGACACACACACAGAAATATCAAGTGCATTTTACATGAAATATCAATGATGGCACTCATTCCAGCATAAGATCAGTGACAATGTTTTTAAATTTTTGTAATGGTTAACTGTCTCTTTACTTGTTCTTAGGATTATGGTTAACAATCATAACTTCTTTTTCTCGTTTTACGATCCATGCTTGACAGTCACTGTGCTCATTCCCCCTCCCACTTCTACCTTACGATCCATAGTCATTAATTTATTAATTTCATTGTAGTACACCTAGATCGGATAATTTAGGCACATAAACTCTTTGGACCTTGTGAGTGAAGCCTCAGAAGCCAAAGTCACTGTACTCCTCCTACGATTAAGCTTACTAACTAATTTCAATTTTAATTCTCCATAGATTGTTGGTATCTATTAAGTACTAAAAGTAAGTAAGTAAGTAAGTTAATAGTTCTTTTTCTAAAAATTTAAAAATTGACCTTTTGATTCAATATTTAGTAAAACATAATTTTCTTATTATTTATAATACATTAAGTAGTCATGCTTAATTTATGTTCAAAACTTTATAATTTATTTGATTACAATTCAATAATTAGTGTCAGTATGAGCATAATAATCGTGTAAATTGTAATGATTTTGTTTATGGTGCTTTATCTTGTGAAGTAGCTACGAGCTTATTTTCTCTTGTCGTGGGGTTAAATTGCAAAACAAAGGGTGTCATATTACAATTAATGAAATTATTTTATCATATATGGGGCCCAATTGCAAAAGATAGGTATCCACAATAGACATAATGAAATTGGTTTATCACATATGTCCTAACTTGGAAAACACAAGATGCCATAGCAGGATTAACGAAATTGGTGTATTATATTTGATAAATTGCAAAAATCAAGATCGCACGGTGGAATTAATGAACATATCCTTTAGACATTAACAACTACTTGTCGTCATTGAATTGTGTCAATTGTGACTACTAAACCATGGTATCACTAACGACCAATTTACTTTAACTCATCTGGGACGACACCAATGTCGTCATTAAAGTGACTCAGTTGTGACGACATGCACGTGTTGTCACTAATAAAAGTCCACTTGAGCTCATTTGTGATGACACCAAATGTCGTCACTAAAGTGTGTCAATAATGACAACTACGATGTTGTCATTGATGACCAGCCAATTTAAACTCATCTGTGATGACACCAATGTCGTCACTGAAGTGATTCAACTGTGACGACATACACGTGTTGTCACTAATAACCAGTCCATTTGAACTTATTTGTGACGACACCAAATGTCGTCACCGAAATGTGTCAACAGTGACAACTACAATGTTGTCACTCACGATTAGTTTACTTAAACTCATCAGTGACGACATCATTGTCGTCACTGAAGTGATTCAATTGTGATGACATAGACATGTTGTCACTAATAACTAATGTACTGGAGCTCATTTGTGACGACAACAAATGTCGTCACTGAAGTGCGTCGATAGTGACAACTATTATGTTGTCACTAGTAACATGTCGACTGGAACTCATCTGTGACGGCATGAATGTCGTCACAGATGTGTATCAATTGTGACGACCATTTATTCTTGTCACTAATGACAATTCTACTTAAGCTCATTTGTGATGACATTAGATGTCGTCATAGAAAATATTGTTTTAGTGACAACTTTTTCTTATGTTGTCACAAAGTCAATTTCCCGCCATGCTATCACTTGGGCGCCACACCATTTTGTGACGACCGATCCTAGGTTGTCACTAATGACTAGTGTATTTGAGGTCATCTATGACGAGATCGGATGTCGTCACTAAAGTATATCAACTGTGATGAAGTTTTTCGTTGTCACTAAGAATGTTGTCACAAAAAGTCAATTTTCTTGTAGTGAAAAGTGACATGTTTTGCAAAAAATTATCTCAGTTTTTAAAGAAAACTAGGTGGTTAAAAATAATGCCTCCATCTAGATGAATGTTTTCTAAGCTGTTTTTTTAGGAAACATTACTATAGCAGTTTTAAAAATTCTTTTTCATAAATATGTTTCTGAGATAAAAAAAATTAATTAAAAAACGTGTATAGTGTTTTTAAAAATCATGTTTCTAAAAAACACCTTCAAACAAATCGAGCCAATGTTTTTCTTTAATGTCTCCTAGAACACACGGACACACAAAGATAAGTACATACAGTACACTCGATATGCATTCCCGAAGAATTTGGAGGATGTCAAAGCTAGGATTTAACTTTGAAATTGGCCGACCAATGACATTTTTTAACTGGATACAGTTGGTTTCAATCTGCCCGAGATGATGAAGTAATAATTCTGTCCATCTGTATCCTTCGAAAATTGTGGTTAATGAGGAATAAGCAACAATTTGAAGGTGATTTGATAGAGTATGACACGGTCATTTGTGAAGCTGCAATTATGATAAAAATGGAATGTTCCAACTCTTTAAAGATGGAGCTCCATTCGAATGATTATCAACATTCAAGCCTGACAGATATTCCTCAACTAGCAATTGAGAAATGCAAACAGCACCACCTCTGGAGCAAGATTCATGATTCAATCAGCTTGCTGGGAAAAACAAAAACACCTCTGGAGCAAGATTCATGATTCAATCACCTATGAAAGCCTCGATAGGTTGGGTAATCCTTGATTGTGCAGATTTGGGCGTTAAAGATGGAGGTCAAATTGTTCATGCATGCTCATGTTTACAGGCTGAGGCAATCGCCTTACTATAGGGAGTTCTTGAAGCACAATTGATGGGACTGCAACTCATCTCAATACACTTAGATTGTGAAACTCTGTTCAAACAAATGCAGGAAGATCGCAAAGTTGATGTTCAGATTGCAACCATAGTACAGGATATTCTAAAATGTTTGTCTTCCTTCCAATATGTACTACGTATTCAGGCTGATAGGACAATAGGACTGCTGTTCAACAAGCACATGATTAGGCTTTACAAGGTTGGCTTAATCTTTTGTAATTGCTGTCCTTAATATAATATGGTTACTTAAAAATAAAAAAAAACACACACACACACACACACACTCAATGCGCACAAATCAGCCACAACACTCACTGGTATAAACGCTTTTCCAAAAAGCTGAAGGGCTTTTGAATTTTATGAGTTGGAAGAGTATCCTCGGCCAATGTGGTCCATTCAATGGAGTATTCAAATATGAAATTTAGACCAAATAAAATTTTCAAAAATACATTTTTCACGTTCAATACGCCAAAATACTTTCAGTTGCGCTTAGTAAAATCATATTCATACAAATTTCTATTGATACGATTTGAAGGCAAAAATATAATTGCTTCGATTTTCTTGCAAATCATTTCAAGTATATAAAAGTCAAGAATTTTGTGGTTTTACAAGTGAAATATAATAATAAATACTAAGTGAGCAGAAAATAACATTCAATTCAATGATATTACAAAATTTATAGAATGAATTTAGGCATCTCAAACAAACCTTTTGAGTTTTGTTGGTGTTTTCAGTGAGATTTAACTAAAAATATGTAAAATGTGTGATTATTTTGTGCTTAGAATTCAAATTTTTGGTGTTTTCAAGATTATAAAAAATAATTTATCATTCTATAGAGCTTTAGGTGCATTTTAGAGTTATATGAATTCATTGGGATTTTCTAAAAATTTTAATCTAAATCGGTGGCACAAAAATTGAAGCACCATTCGATTGTAATTTTATACTCAAGTTGTATCAATAGTAATTATTCTGTAATTCTTGTATTTGTTACATGTACTTTGTTGTATAATATGCAAACAAAAGTTATCTAAAGCGTAAAGGACCCAACCTTGATTTCCTAAATTGAGAGTGTGTTCACACTTTCGAGCAATTTTATAATTTTATGTATTTTGTTAATTTCTCTTATATTTCTAATTCGACGGTATCATCGTGTATGCACACATATGCCTAATAATCGTAATTTATACTGATGTTTAGGTTAGTAGCAAATCAAATTTTGGTTCAATCAATTTAGTACTATTTTGTTTTCATTTCTGTTAAGTTCATTTCCTTGAAACCAAGAAGATGTTTGGTTCGTTTTCCAAGATCGGAATGGGAATGGGTATGATAAACCCCAGTCACTTCGGGAATTGGAATGGGTTTCAAGCAAAGTTTAAAACAAAAAATTAATATTTTTCTTAATTTTAAAAAAGTGGGGAAATCTTAAATGGATCAGAGCCTCTCTTATAAAATCCCGCTCCAACTTGTAATACATTTTCTCCAAATCTAATTTTATAGCACAAAACTAATCATTTTTAAACTTAACTCTTTTTTTGTTTTTCCTTATTACTAGTAGCTAATTGCTCGTTAAGGAAAAAAAAAAAAAAAGACAGATATGTATAACTACTAGCTATAATACTTCACATAACACCATAAACAGTTACCTAGTATGAATTAAGAAAATAAAAATCTAGTAGTTATTAACACTCGTCTTCCATTTCATATCTATTAGTTTGCCTGTACTCTATTTTTGTCATAAAGAGAAACACTATAAAAAATCCTGCACATTGTCTTCTTGAAATAGTGTTCTGGTTTACTTCCAATTATACCAGTGGTTCTTTAATGCTGCTCAAAAAATGGGGGAGAAGTTAAGTACTTAGTGCATAAATCTTATACTTTGCCTGGGATCCTTTCTGGCACAAGCTGGTCAGTTCTCAAAATACCATTTGATAGAATTGCATAAATTCAAGAGCTTGAAGAACTTGGCTAACAAAACCTACAGCTCTCAATTTACAATATGGGTCGAATTTGCGAAAAAATAAAAACAAATTACATTGCTCCGAGTCTCTGTAAGAGAGCACGTCCTGTTTTTTGGATCATTCGTGAAATATAAGTCAGTCAAAGAACAAATTATTTAGCCATAAGCCAACCAAAGAACAAATTATCTAGCCATCAGCCAGGGACTACTCAATAGTCAATACAACATCTCAGTTTTTAAGATAAGTGGAACTATTTTCAAGATATACCAAAAATTTGGACAATTATTTCATCTCACAACTAAGGTGAAGAGTGGGACACAACCGTCGTTGCTAAAATCAATCAAAGAAAGAGAAGCTACTTTTTTTTATATGGCAAAACCCGTTCACCGGATGGGATGCTAGCCCAAATTTTATTAATTGGATGAAAATCAAATTATTACAAATGAGGGGACTAGACCTTACCTCAATTATTACAAAGCCAAATAATGAAAAATTAAAAGTATCTAACGTAAGGAAATTGAATGCTATCTAATTTAATATGACCAAATACATCCTTTGGTAAGCTATTTCCAACAAAAAACTGATAGGAATTCCTATTACTTGCCAAGATTGGCAATGCATTTGCTACAGAATTAGCCTCCCCATAAATATGAGAAAAAAATATAATTTTGATTTAGCATCAAGCTCTTGATCTGTTTAACTGCCACCCTTCCATGGTACAGTAATCTCCTCTTCTATTATTCAGATCAAAATCTGGGAGTCTATTTCAATTCCCACTTTTTGCAAATTATGCAAATGACATAAGTTTACTCCTTCTAGCAATGCCAAACTCTCTGCCTCCATATTTGTTTTTTCTCCAAAATAAAGAGAAAAGGCAAATAGTACCTTACCTGAGTCATCTCTGATTATGCCTCCCCCTGCTGTATATCCTGGATTACAATAGAAGAACCATCCACATTAAGCTCTACAAATCCCCTAGTAAGAGGTTTCCAAAAAACAATATGGGGGGTCTTCGTTCCTTCCTTTTCATGACTACAGCAAACTGAGAAAAATTGTTGTCCTCATTACATTTTTTATAAAAAGGCTTGGTTTGAGAGATGGTGAAGATCATCTGTTGCACCCATCCACACACCGTCATCCAAGAAACATGTTTATCATCATAAAAAGTCAAATTCGTTGCCCTCTATAATTCCCAACAAATGATGGAAGGCACAACAATGAACAACTCACCAATAGCTGATTTGTATGACGCCATAGACCACCAATTTTGAATTCTTTGGAATATATTCAAATTAGTGCAAGGCAAACCAAACACTTCTGAGAAATGACTCCATATTGCCAAAGCAAAAGAACACTCTGACAGAGTATGACTCATAGTTTCCACCCCATTACAAAATTGACATTTTGAAGGCAATTGAAAACCAAACTCAACTAATAACTCAGGAAAAGGTAAAAATTAATTAAAACCTTTTCACATAAAGATTGAGACCTTAAGTGGTAGTTCATAATCCCAGATTAACTTCTTTGAGCCCAGAATAACATGTTTCTCTCTAATAAGATTCCAAGCAAAAGAAATTGAAAAATCACCAAAAGGGGTAAGACACCAAACTGCCTCATTAATCTGATCAAGAGACCGAAAATGCTGCTGGAAATCGTTGTGGATAACCTTCATCCTCCTCCAAACCAAACTTGTAACTCCTTGTCTAGCTTGTTCCAAGCTTCCAAATTTTGCAACCATAAATTGCACCCATAAGGAGCTTGATGTCTTAAATTTCCAGTAAAGTTTTCCTCCAAATGCAGTTACCATGTCAACCAATCTTCTTAGACAAAGTCCATCTTCTTTGGTTGGAAAACACAAGGATTTCCAATTAACCCAATGACGCCTATAACCAATCTCACTCTCTCCCCAAAATAAATTTGCTATGATGTTCTCCAAAATTTTCAAGGTCTTCTTTGGAGACCATAATAGTCAAAACATGCAATGGAATGGATGCTAACACGTGCTTTATCAAAATCAATCAACTTCCTCGAGACAACAATTTCTTCTTCCAACCTACCAACTTAGTCAAAAGCTTATCAATCAAAAATTGAAAATATACCCCTTCTTCCTACCCCTATACAAATTGCACTCCAAATACATAATTGCAAAGGAATCATGTTTAAAACCTATCTTCCTTTGTATACAACGAAGCAAAGATGAGGAATACTATCTGGAGGTAATAAAAAAGCTCTTAGAAAGATTGATTTTTTTTACCAGAACCCTTTTGATATGCCTCTAAGAACTTCATTAGATTATTAATGCTTCTTTTATTTCCTCTAACAAAAACCATTATATCATCTGCATAGGTTAAATGTGTAACCACTAGGCAACCATGCTTCGTTGCTAATGCATCCATTTTACCGTTCTCCACACAAGCTCTCAACCCTCTGCTTAGAGCCTCAGCTATCAGAATAAACTAGAAAGGAGAGAGAGGATCACCCTGTTTAACTCCCCTACAAATAGGGAAAACACCATGTCATTTACTATTTATCATCACATAGAACTAGCTTTGAGAAAGTTGTCCAAGAACCACATCAATGAACCGATTCTCAAAACCAAACCTCTGAAGCACCAATTTGAGAAAGCTCCAAGAAACCTTATCCAAAGACTTCATCATATCTAGTTTAAACATAATATTCCCTCCCCTAACTTTCTTGTCAATTGTTGTCATCATCTCATGAGTAAGCAGTATGTTATCTGAGATTTCTCTATCTCCAACAAAAGCAGACTATTCCAGTGAAATTAGTTGTGGAAGAATAGGACTCCATCTACTAGATAGCACTCTTGAGAAAGCTTTGCTAACAAAATTACACAAGCTGATTGGCCAAAAATCTGCAAAAGTACCAGGGTTAGACTTTTTAGGAATCAAAATAATTAAAGAGCTTGCTATGCTTCGTGGTATTAGAGTCCCCAACAAAAAATCCCGCACTGCCTGAAGTAAATCATTAGCTACAATATCCCAACAATGCCTAAAAAAAGACCTTAAAAAACCATCTGGCCCAGGAGCACTGTCTTTATCCAATGCAAAAACAACATCCCTCAATTCTTCAACAGTAACTTCCCACAAAATACTTTGATTCTGCTCCTCAAACAAAGAAGAAATCTCTTGTAACAAAACTTCAGAGTCTTCCACCCTTTTTTCTGTAAGTAGACTCTTAAAAAAAGACATAGCCTCATCTCCAATCTGATTTTCATCCTCAAGCCATTCCCCATTCCCATTTTTAATTCTATGAATGGTTAATTTTCTTCTCCTATCACTCAACATTGAGTGGAAGAATTTGTATTCCCATCTTCCTCGCTCATCCATTTAATGTTGGCTTTTTGCCTCCAATATTCTTCCTTATTTTTAAGACAAAATAACAACTGAGATTGCGCACATTGTAGCTCCATTCTATCATCATCAGACTGTGTCATTGTATATTGTAGCTCCTTTTGCTACACTACATCCTCTGCCCTTATCAAAGCTTGAAACATATCACCAAAGTGCATTTTATTCGGCATTCTATCATCATCAAACTGTGTCATGGTATCTTGTAGCTCCTTTGCTACACTACATCCTTCGCTCTCGTCAAAGCTTGAAATATATCACCAAAGTGTATTTTATTCCACTCCTAAAGACAACCCCTCAACCTCATTATCTTGTATGACAAAGTATACGTACCACCCCCTAACAGGAAAATTCCAATTCTATATCTAACAACATCAATGAAATTGCTATGTAACATCCAAATATTTTGAAATTTAAAATACCTTGGTCCCATTTTAACCATCCAATGTTGGAGTAGCAAAGGAGCATGGTCAAAAGTAGCATTGTTAAGATGTTGGACCGAAGACTGAGGGTAAGCATCCACCCACTGTTGATTCACCAACAACCTATCCAACCGCTTCCATACATGCGACCCTCCTCTAACCCCAGACCACGTGAAAGAATTCTCGGTGAATGGAAGGTCCGTGAGACAACAATTTGAAATTGTTTGGTTAAACTGGTGCATATGCAACTTGTAGACATCAAATTTTGACACATCATTTATTTTCAAACATTGGGAGGCATATTTGCATTTTTTGGGCCAAATTTTAATTTTTCAATAATCCGAGGGGTAAAATAGTAATTTTATCTGTAAATATTTTTTATCAAATTTTGGGGATTTTAAAATTCATATTTTTTACTTTCATGTAAATTTGTTAATTTTTTTGTGATTTTTCTAGATTTAATTGGCATTCTTTTATATTTTTACCAGCACGAGGGCAAAATGGTAATTTCACCTCACGAACACCATTTTAGCTCATTTTTAGTTTCAAATTCATTTTTCTAATTCTTGAAGCATATTTCTAAATTTTTTTGATTTTTTCGAAGATGATTACTATTTTTTTGTGTGAATTTTCATTACACAAGGGCAAAACCGTTATTTTACAGATTAAATTCATTTTTCATCAATTTTGAGTCATAAATGCATTTTCTAGTGTTTTAAGCTTATTTTTAATTTTTGGTAATTTTTTGAGTCTAATAGCCATTTTTTGTGTATTTTCGTTGTCTAGGGGCAAAATCGTTATTTTACACCCCGAGCGCGTTTTTATCATCTTTAAGCTCTAGCTTTTATTTTTGAAATCTACTTTGAATTCTTTTGAAAATTTTAGAGATTGCTGTCATTTCTTTGTATTAATTTTTAATTTTTGGGGTTAAAAAAATATTTTTATTACCGGTGGTGTTTTCATTATTTTGTAGTATTCTTAGTGACCAAGACAAGTTGCCTATAAATACCCCTTTTATCAGAAAAAACAAGAAGAAGAAAAAAATTGGAAAACCCTAAACACACCTTTCTTATCTATTAGGGATCAAATCACACATTTTTCGCCTAAAAACACACATAAGGCCACCATCTTCAATCGCTGATCCACTGTTCATCAGGCTACTGTTCGTCTTCAATTTCATCATCAAATCATTTTTAGGCTTTAAAAGGTAAATTCTTCTCTTTGTTTGATTCCTTTTTCTTTTAATTTCTAGACAAATATGATTAATTATGTAGGTTTGTTGTAATTCTTATTTAAGCCATTAGATTCTCTTCCTGTTCTAATTTTTCTAGATTTTTAATTGTGTTTGTTTTTTTTTTTACTTTCTGCTTTGTTTATGGGTATTGTTTATGTATTCTGGTTCTGGTTCAAGTTCAATTTGGATTTTTGTTTTCTTTTTCTTTTCTTGTTCGTCACCGTTACTTCATCTGTTTTCCTTCCATTTCCACCGTCTCTCTCCCTCCTCCTTCTTCCATCGCCAGAATTTATAGGAACTCCCTCTACTACCACCAATTTACCAGTCCTCCCCTGCTAAACACATAGCCACACCACCATCACAGCCCAACAAAAATCTATCCAGGCAACCTCAAACTTCTTCAAACACCAGAATCACCATCACCAATTCATATTCACAAGCACACAGACACTCAACCCTCACTCTCAGACAACATACACAAACACAATTTCACTCAAGCACAATTGGACACACACACACATCAAACAACCACCATACTACCACCTGTGTAACACCCTAGAAATTCATACCAAAAACCATTTAATTCATGTTATACTCATTGGTAGAAAAAAAAGAAAGAAAAGAAGAGGGAAAACCGAAAATTGGCACTTTAAAAAGGCAAACTTCTTTACTTGGAGTTTAGTGTTAATCTTTGATTTAATAGTTGGAAGATTTCTTAAGTAATTAGGTTAAGTAAATAAGATTTCTTTCATTATTAAGTGGGACATCCAAGTACCTAACTTGGATTAATTTCATTGGACCATTAGTTTATAATAGTGTTTAATTTTGACTAACAAACTCTACCATTATTAAGCCTTTTGACTAATTGAGCTTTAGTTCAAAAATTAATTCAAAATTTCACTTAATCTCTTATCTTTTTCCCCCTCTTCATGGCCGGCCCTCTCTCCCCCTATTCTTCTCTCTTTTGCTTTAGAATTTGTGCCATAAAGTTTACTAATTACTAGGAGATAAGAGACTAACATCTTCATTAATCAAATTTAATTAAGTTAACCACTATTACATTAAAAGCATACACCCTAGCATGACTCTTGTCTTGCTATAATTGGTCACTCTTTTTCTCACTTTTCTCTTTATTTCTTTTCCATTTTCTTGGCCTATTTCTTTCTCTTTTCTTCATTCTCTTGGCCGGCCACCCTACTCTCTCTTTTCCTCTCTTTTGCTCTCATTTTCTTGAAGCTTTCTCTCCAAATTTTGCACAATTTCACCATAGAAAGTGAGCTTTTTTTCTTCCAAAGCAAAGATCTAAACTCGTTTGAGGTACCTACTATGAACTTTTGCTATTAATTTCAAGTTTCATTTAGCCTTTTGTACAAATTTAATACTAGGTTCTTATTATTACAACTTGAAGATTTAAGATTGAAATGAAGTTTTACTTGTTAGATAAAGTGTTCTCTTGGTTAGATAGACTAGTATATAGCATTTAAACCTTGAAATAATATGTATTATGTGATGAATGGTTGAAGAAACTTGGGCTTGAAATCTTGAATTTGAGTGGAATTTTGAATGAAATTGAGTTTGATTTAAACATGGAAGCTATCGAACTTGTTGAAAATTGGGTTGGATGGTTGATTTCTTGCAAGTAAAATTTTGGGTTAGTCCGATTTTAAGGGGATATGTTGCCGAAATTTCGATAGAAATAAAGAAGGAAAAATGATAAATGAAAATTTCTAACTTAGAATATGCTAAATTTAGAGAATTTGGTGTGCAGAAATTTTTAGAAAATGATCTAGTAATGAATTAAATTTTCCTAGTACAAGAAAACCCTAAAACCAAAACCCTAAACCCTAGGTTCAAAACCCTGAAACCTGAAACCCTAAAAACCCTAGAATCTAAACCCTAAAAATAATTGGGTTATTTCCTTACCAATTTACTTAGGGTTTTAATCGGGTTTTCACTAGATTATTTCTTTTGAATTCCAGGACGTAAAAGAGAGTCTCGGTCATTTTACGAAATATTTTCATAGACATTCCAGGTGAGTGTCTCTATGTGTGCAGGATGCATGAAATACTATGTCATACTTGTAAATGTCATGTTATAAAATGTATTACTTGAGGAAAGATGTGTACTTTATCGCATTTATTGCGCAATGTGTTACATGCTTTCGTGATCCAATGTGTTATTTGTGCTTGAAACTCCCGTGACTAACTTCACCGTTACTTCATGGTTAGTCAACCCGGTCGTGCATGGGAGGATATAAGGTGCTGGGTGTGAGACCCCTCAAAAAGTCCCACATTGGTGGGAAGAAAAGAAAATGATTTATATATAACATCCTACGTTTGGGCTACTAAATAATTTGGCTTAAGCATTTTGAGCCCGTGGTTTAAAGCTCAAAAGTTATTGGGCCAGCCCAGACGCGGGATGTTACACTGGGTGTTTTAAGGCGTGTTATTCTTTGCCTTGAGTTGTGAATCCTCAAAGAGGCCAACTCCGGATTGAACTTTCTTGCTTGCTTGTTGGCCCTCCAAGGTCGAGATTACTCCTTGGATGTGGTAGCCTGTACGGAGGTTATAAGGTGAATGGTGGTTAGGGTGTGCTTGTTAATACTGATATGACCCTTAGCGAGGACTTGAGCTATTATCTCGGTCCTAATGTCATGGTTACATGATCGGTACTTGTTCCTCCTGCGGTTGAACTTGCTCTCGTAGTTGAGCCCTATATCCGCCATTGACTACTTGTTAATTGACTTATTCATGTACTATCTGTTTACCTTGTTAATTATTGTATTCCATAAAATAATGGATTCTTGGTATGGCTGCATGACTTGGGCACTCACTGGGCTATTATAGCTCATCCCTTTTATTTGTTTTCCTTTACCTAGGTTTCCCGTAATATTAAAGTTGGAACGACTAGGTTTGGATATAATAGATGCTTTATATATTGTAATAGCCAAACTATTTGGGCTATTATTGTAAATAATATGTGACAGCCCCACCTTACCCAGAGGCGCACCAAAGGGCTTAGCGGGCTGCCTGCCTAGCTCTCGCCAGGACTCGAGTCAAGCACGCATTAAAATTCGTAAGTGATGGTAACTCAGTAGAAAACTCGTAGATACCAACTGTGACAGTATCTCAGGGTCACATAAAATTCAAAACTTAAAAGTAAAAGTACTGGTTTCACAGTTTACATCATATACGTTCATTAATACAATAATATCTCTAGCAGTTTTCTATCAAAATCCTACCAGAATCTACCCTTGAATCCTCACCACCGGCTTTAGGGATAGGAGCCTGTTTAAGGAAAACAAATAAAATAGGGTGAGCTATAATAGCCTAGTGAGGTTCCCACACATACAGACACGGAGGCAAATCAAGAGAGAATAAATAAGCAATTAACATGTGTCACAAAATCACATAGGAAATAATTAAGTAAATAATTATTTAAACAAGGGAGGATACGTTTCGACCATGAGAGCAAGTACTGATCATGTAACTATGATGTTGAACCGAGATAGTATTTTGGGTCTGGATCATAGGTTCTACCTGCATTATCGAGCAAGAGCCCTGACCACCATTCACCTTATATCCTCCGAAAACCGCCACATCCAGGGTGAGATCTCAACCCTAGAGGGCAAACAAGCAAGCAAGAAAGTTCAATCCGGAGTTGGCCTCTTTGAGGATTCACAACTCAAGGAAAGAACGCCATGCCCTAAAACACCCAGCACCTTATATCCTCCTTTGTACAACTGGCTTGACTAACCGCGGTACTACCACGGAAGTCTAGCCAACAAGTTTAGTGTATTTGAAAGTTCACAAACAATTACATTCGCATTTGATAGAAATTATGCATGTAACAAATTACGGGGTAAATGTGATAAAGTACACATTTTCCCTTCATATAGTACATTGTAACAATTCATGAATATCAAGTACACATAGAATTAACACAGAGGATTATCATTTATCATGTATCAAGCATACACAAGGAAACACTCACATGCACAAGAAAAAGGGACACTCACCTGGATCGCTTAGGAAAATATTTCGTAATGTGGTGAAGGTTCACTTTCGGATCTTGAAATTTACAAGAAATAATCTAGTGAAAACCCTAAGTCAAAATAGAAAGAAAATTCAAGAAATAACCCAATTATTTCTAGGGTTTCATTTCTAGGGTTTTAGAGTCTAGGGTTTTACCCTAAGCTTTAGGATTTTAGATTTAGGGTTTTCTTGTCCTAAGAAAATTTCACTTCATTACTAGGTCATTGTCCAAAATTTCTGCACACTATACTTTCTAAATTTAACATATTCTAGGTTAGAGATTTCCTCTACCATTTTTCTTTCTTTATTTCTACCGAAATTTCAGCAGTATCTCCCCTTAAATCGGACTAAACCAAAATTTTCCCTGCAAGAAAAACAGCCATCCAAGCCAAATTCAACAAGTTCTACAACTTCTATGTTCAATTCTAACTCAATTCTAATTTTCTTTGTTAACTCATGTTTTTTAAGTTTACCAACTAGGGGTATTCAACCGAACCTAACTTCTAATTGATATGTCGTATGAGAAAAGTGATTATATGGATAGAAACTATATTCTAAGGGCTAAAACTTTCATGAAGAGCATCATGTCAAATTCTAACAAAAATCATTCCAAAATCGGTCCACAACCTAGTGTTTCATTAACCCAAATCTGCACACGGTTGGTTTTTTGGCCAAGTTCATGCCATTGCTGGGATCAATCCATCAAGAACCAGGGAATTGTGATTACATGGTTTGAAAGTACGTTTCTAGGACTACAATTTTCATGAGATCATCACTTAAAATTCCAACTAGAACAGGTTCAAAATCAGCCCCCAAGTTGGCTCCTTCTCAAAACTGTTTACACAGAACCGAAATTTCAGCCCACTTTGCAGACTTTCTGCGATTAATACAAAACGAACCACAGTGCAAGCTTTACACCGTTTGAAAGCCCTATCAATCTAGTTTCTAAAACAACAAGAATCATTCGAATCCAAGTTATCTACACCAAGTTATGAAAGTTTTACTAAAACTGATCCAGCATGACTGTTCAAGTATTTTTCAATTCAAGCTTAAATCTTCAAGTACTACTATCAAATTCTTAGTATAAAACTTGAACAAAACTAAATAAAACTTGAACAAAAACTAAATAAAACTTGAAATTAATAGCAAAAGTTCATAGTACATACCTTAAACAAGCTTAGAACTATGCTTAGGAAGAAGAAAAGCTCACTTTCTATGGTTGAAAAATGAGTAAATGAAAGTACAAGCTTCAAGAAAATTGAAAGAAAATGGAGAGAAAATGGAGAAGAAAGCAGCCGTCCAGCAAGAAGAAAAAGAAGAGAAAAATTGGTTAAGTAGGAAGAAAAGAAATGGAAAAGAATTGGAAAAAAATTTGACCAATCAAAGCAAGACAAAACCAAAAGTAAAGCTTGATTTTTCTTGCAACTAAATCTCCACTTGGCCAAGTATAATTAGAAGAGATTTTTCTCATTTATCTTACCCTTAATCTTGCAAGACTTATAAGGTACAACTCCTAAAGGAAATGGTACAACATGCTAATAAAATAGAAAATCAATTCCTTATTTCTTCTCACTAATTTCGGCCCTCTTTTTTTTTTTTTTTTTCTTTCTACCAATAAGCATAATATGAATTATATGAATTTTCTAGATCGTCACATAATATGTATATTTTGGCATGTAACCTTCTTAGTGACACTTGTACCTTTAAGTTGAATTATATGAATGTATTTTATTTTGGGTTAACTATGCGTGGATGTTCCGAGTAAGTGCTTGACCTGAGTCCTGGCGAGAGCTAGGCAGGCAGTTCGCTAAGCCCTTTGGTGCATCTCTGGGTAAAGTGGGGCTATCACAACCTGTCCACCACCAGTTTTAACCCATTACTCTGTTAACAGTCCAAATCTCTACCACAAAACCTGCAATTCAAAACACGATACTCTCACAGCCATTTCAAACCCACTAGACCACCTCCATCAGCACCACAATCCCAAAACCTGCAGAAGAAAACACCACAATAATAACCTGTGAAAATCTCCCCTGTAACCATTCAATCCCTACCCAACCACTACAAAGCCACACCACCAAGGTCTTTACCAATCCAAATTAGTAGCCTCCACCACACCATTATCTACAGATATTTCCCCCTTCAATTTTCCCTACAACAGCCGCCTTATTGTCAAAATCTCCCCTCCCTTCACCAAATTCCACCCCCTAACTTTCACTATTAATCTCCCAGTTGCAAACCACCGTAGGCCCTCCCCTATAATCACCACAAACGGAACAGCCCCAAAAGCACCATACAGTCTCCTCTTTATCGCCAGTGACAAGCCCTTCCATCACTTGCAAGAGAAAAAAAAACAACAAACCCAAATTTCACAATTTCCGTCACCAAAACCCCAATCACAGTCACACCCAATCCACAAGAAGCTCTCCTGCTACCAACGCCTCTCAACATGTCTGCCCCCAAATCACACTGTCCCCCATGACACCAGCAGCCCCAAAGCCCCCCTAGGCCGTTTCTGGAACAGAGAAGAGAGAACGAGAGTACGAGAGAAGGAAAGAAAGAGAAGTGAAAGTGAGTGAATTAGAGGAAAAGAAGAACACAGAGGGAAAGGGAAAATAGAAAAGAATTTTATTCGAAGAGAGACTGACCAGAGAAAGAGAGAAGAGAAACTGAGAGAAGGAAAGAGAACGAGAACAAAGACACAAAAAGGGGGCGAAAGACGGTGTGAGAATAGAGAGAGCTGGAAGAAAGAAATTGGAAGAAAGAAGGAAATCTAGAACAGCGAGAAAGAGAGAAAGCAGAGGGGGACGTGAGAGAGAGAGAGAGAGAGAGAAGCTGGAACAGTGAGAAAGAGAGAAAGCAGAGGAGAAATAGAGAAAAGAGAGCGGAGAGAGCCAAGGAGAGAGAGAGAGAGAGAGAGAGAGCAAGGAGAAAGAAAACGAGAAGGGCAGAGTTGAGAGAGAGAAAGAGAAAGTGGGTTTGGGGTTGTCTGAAGGAGAAGATGACTGATTTTGGGGGGGGGGGATTAAAGATGATTAGGGGTGTTAATTATTATTATTATTATTATATCTGGTTCTAATATTTCTTTTGTTTTAGTTAATTCCTTGATTGGATTATGACTTGTTTTATTACCTTTCTTTAATCAGTTAGTTGATTGGATTAGTTTAATTAACTAATTGATTAGTTTTAATCTAGCCTGGTATTGCCAATAGATATCTACTTGTGCTTAACCCATAGTTTTAGTTTTATTTACTATCTCCCTAATCATTCCTCAATTTCTGCAATTTAGTTCGTATTAATTGTTGATTGCCCCCTTTTAGATTCAATTTCTTTCAATTAAGTCCCCTAATATCAATCTGCCCCATCTTTTGCTAGAATTTATTACTTTGCCCCCCGCTTCACTTCAATTTGCACCTTAGCCCCTTAGATTTGCTTTAATTTTTAATTTTACCCTTTGAGTTTTATGGATCTTTATTTTGGTCCCCCTTGGTTGCTAAACTTTACATTTTGCTCTCAATTCTTTAGTGTCTCGTATTTATTTATATTGTGTTACCTTGACTTGTTTGTTCATCATTTTAAGTATTTGTACCGGGTCTTCCAAAGAGGTATCTCGACTTCTTGTTAGTTTTCTTTATGTGCTCCAATATGCTTCAATGTGATTTTATGCATTATTATTTGTTTATTTTTTATTTTTTACATACCTTTTGCATATTTACGTATTTAATTTATTTAATTTTGAATTTTTATTATTATTTTGGAATAATATAATATTTTGTATTTAGCTAGTCAATGTAATAGTTAGATTATTTTTCTCATATTTTAGCAAAAATTGTGTAATTAGATAGAAAGTGTAATAGATAAGGTATTTTTAATTTCTCCCTTTTTAATTGTAAATTAAGCCCCCAATGTAATAGTTAGGGTTTATTTGATTTTGCGTGCTTACGTGTTTATTTCTTTTACCACTTCTCTTAGGATTTTTGCATCTAGAATATTATGCTTATGCGTTTTGTGCTGCTATGTGATCTTATATGTTTTTTTATGTTTAATTTGCTTTTTAATTTATGCTTTACTATTTAATTCATGTTTCATGTTATTCCGTCACCACACTAGTCCAACGCTATTTGTGGTTTTCTCGTTTCCCCGCTAGTCCAACTCTAGCGGGAATCCCTAGAAAGGGCTAGTCCAATGCTAGACCCTTAGGGCATTTTAATATTAGGTGCATTCGTGTGTATTTTACAATCCCACTTCACATATTTTAGTATGATTTTCTATTTTTCATGATTATTATTATTATTATTATTATTATTATTATTATTATTATTATTATTATTATTATTTTAACACATTTTTAAAGTGCTTAACATCTAGGTTGCATCTCATTTAGAATTTAGGACATTTGTGTGATCCGACTAGAAATAGTCACCTACTCACGTGGAAAGCGATGGCATACATGCCGTTCCTCCCTCCGTGAGTAGGAACATTCAGTCACGAGTTATTAGTCCCCCATGACCGTCATGTTGCATACCTAACTTCTTTCTTCACTTAATATATATTATTATTATTTTCTTTTCTTTTTGCATCACATTTTGCATAGACACTTGTGACTCCCTCGAGGTCGTGACTCGGATTTCGCAATTAATGCGATAATCTCGACCCAGACTTGACGGGACATTTCGACCCTCCATATATTCACATTTAGACTTAGGATTCGCATTCATTTGGATACATCCGAGCGCGATAGAATCTAGAGTTAATTTAGAAAAATTTGATTAAACCTTGCAACTAGCCTCGGCTAGGTTGAAAGGGTGCCTTAGGCGCAAGCCTTTGCCTTCCCTTTCTTCAAATGTAACTCCCAAACCTTTTTCTCTCATTTTCGTAGACCGGAGTCGAAAAAGGGTTTTTAATATTTTTCTAAAATTTTATTTTTGTTTTGCTAAATGATTTTTTTAGGTGACTTGGTACACCCTAACTTAGTATCAAGTGGCGACTCCATTTTCTTTTAAAATAAAACCCTTTTTCAAAATCAATTGGCCAAAACTGTCGCATTTTTAGTCTCGGCCTTACTTTTTTTTTAAAATACCATTTTTTCTAAAAAATACATTTTTTACTAAAAAATTTGATTTTTATCACATACGCACAATTTTTCCAAAATCTATCTTTTTTCGAAAAGGGTCAACGGGCTAGATCGTCTTCTTAGGACGCGACAGTCAACGACCCCACCGTGTGTACGATTTCGGACGCGACACAACTACATTATTTCACTGCTATTGAGTACATCCTCTTGTCCATTCTTCTACCTCTTACACTCCACATTTGTGTGACCTTGCCTATTGCAAAGAGAGCAATATGAAGGCATATTGTCGTAATGTATTCTCTACCAAAATCCTTCTCTTCCTGGACCTATCCAGACCCTACTTGGGTGTTCTTTCGTAAGATCAAGTTCCACACAAACTCGAGCTACATGAGGACTTGAGAGACTGGCAGTGGCACCATCAATCTTCAAAGGAGAACCAATTGCACTTGCAATGAAAAAGAGTGCAGTCGTTTCAAAGAAGTGCTTGGGCAAACGTTCCAAGGATATCCAAATGGGAGCCCTAGATGATTCTGTAGTAAGAGTGAAGTTTGGTGTCCATTTAAATATCCGCATGGGGAAATCAACTACACTCCACATACCCTTGAGCCAGCAACACAAATAGTCTTCTTTATTTGTGAATCTGATGAGGATGTGTCTTTGGTCCAGCAAGCCTATGGAAAAGGCAGACAGAAACCCAATCGATTGAAAGGACTTGTGGGCAGCTTCCAAGCTTGGCCTTCCTTGAGAGAATTTGCCAATCAGAGCATGCTTGAATGGGGTTGCCATTTTAGTTATCTCCTCAGCCGAAAAAACAACTGTCTACTCTCCTCTATAGTTGGATACAAGCTTGATCTTGCATGGTGAAAAGGCCAAATCATCCTTGAGGATCTTTGCGAAGGACTTGCTTGACCAATGGTGACAACTTTTCGGCTGCTGTCCAGCGATCTGGTTGAAAATTTTGAAATTCAAATGTAACAGAAAAGAAGAAACATATGGAGAGAAAAAGCTAGAGAGAAATCTGTTAATGTGGTTTAAAGAGAAGCTACTTTAGATAACATGCCATAACTTCAACCAAAAACTCTTTTTTAGTTATTCCAATCTAGTAGTAACTCAGATGTATGATATTAGAATGAAGAATTAGAATAGGTATAGATTCAAATGGCTGTGTCTTTTATCCGTTCCAAAAGCATAAAATTTGCACTTTAGAGGGGCCAAAAAAAGAAAAAAAAAAGTTAGCAAGGATTTTCTTACTAAAATCATCTAGGTTATTCAATGCCTTTATATGTAGAGGCCGCAACTGATATACAATTCAGGTTCTTTTTTTCATCGCATATCAAAACATTGTTTCTCACTAGAAGTTAATCCACAAAGAATTATCATCAAACCAACCACAAAGAATCAAACTTTTACCTTACCAATGCTACATAACAACAAACCACCACAAAGTTATAGTAAATTTAAACAAATAATCACTCAAATTAAGCAATTAAAACAAAACCCAAAACCAAAGGAAAACCAATTCATAAAGAGAAAAATTGTTTTAAAAAGAAAATACCTTTTTTTCCTGCTTATAAAAATTCAATACTTACTATTAAATGAAGAGAGAGTCAGTAAGGGATGTTGTGACGTATTCATGAAAGACAATCTTAAGCGTCAATCGAACAAAAGGAACATCTTGTGCCATTGATTGAAGGAGAGACAGCAAAGATGATTTTTCAGAATTTTGGGAAAAACAAAAGTCTCTAGAGGGAAGGACCTTAGGTGACTTAAAATTTTGTCAAAATTTTCTAGTGTGCTTTTGGCATCTTGAGTTTAGCGCCATTTGGTCTTTATTTTTTTATGCAAAAAATTGGACTAAAATTTTATGCGGTGCTTGAACACAAAACGACATGCAATTCTCTTGTTATTGACTACTTTTAACAAAACACCCCTATAGAGATGTCCCCAAAAAAATTTTTTGTTGTAGTGTCCATATTATAATTATTCAAATGGTTTTGTGCAAAATAATAAACTTTTGGGGTACAAGTGAATTTACTCTACCCAAAAATTCACTCCTTATATATTGAAACTGTATTACCCGTGGTTGCATGTTAAATAATTCATAGAGCAATGCACTAATTTTTTTTTTTTTTTTTATAAAATATGCATTTTACAATTGCAAATAAAAAATAATTTTGCCTCATCAATTAATGAATTGATATGTCATTATACATCATGCATATAAAATTTCACAAGAGTAGAAACCTGATAGTATTGTAAGCATAACATATTTATCACGAATTTTGAGATATTTTAAGCGAATTTTAAGATTTATTTTAATTTTATCCAATTATGGAAAATAAAAATAAACATACCAACAATTAGTAAAATGACTTTGGCTGCACTCAACTAGTGCTAAGGACCCTAATAGACACAATATAATTAAAAAAACTAATTCTAATTTTTGAGACAACACAAAAGGTTTTTAAAATTTCTAGTGGCTCAAAATTCCAAATGAATCTTAATCAAACTTTGAGAAGATAAAAACATTACTAGAAAAAAAACCAATGAGAATGCCACATGCACTTGCATGTGCCACCTGAAGTGCCACACGTGCATGCACGTGCTTAATTTAAAGCAGTGGTGGAGTTCAGTCTTTTTTCGAAATGACAAGAAATGTTAGATTAGAAATTAGATTTTATCTAATTATGGAAATAAAAATAAACAAACCAGTAATCAGTAAACTAACTTTGGTCACACTCAACTGGTGCTAAAGAGCCTAAGAACACCCACTAGACACAATATAATTCAAAAAAATCTAATATAAGTTTTGAGACAAAACAAAAGGTTTTTAAAATTTCTAGTGGCTCAAAATTCTAAATGAATCTAAATCAAACTTCGAGAAAATAAAATTATTACTAGAAAAAGACCAACAGAGGCCGTTACCCTCGTTTGCATGTACGTGCCACAAATGCATGCACGTGCTTAATTTGAGGTTGTGGTGGAGTTCACTCTTTTTTTCTACATGACAAGAAATGTTAGATTAGAAATTAGATTAAAAGTTAAAGTTCACTCTCTATTTCAAATAACAAGAAATATTAGGTTAGAAGTTAGATTAAGGCCAAAGCACATTAAAGAGCACTATAAACTGACGCAGAAGCGTGATTTAAGGAATTGTTTCATGAGCGATTCCCGAAGAACAAAGAGAAAAATTCACAATCTAACTCTAAAAATTCAATAGAACCTTAAATCTCAAGAAAATTAAGAGAAATTGGTGACAACCAAGTTTATTGATGAAAGATTGATAATTGAATGATAAAAATATCCTAGGATATACCTATTTATAGGCTACATCAGTTTCTTAAGACAAAAGAAAGAAAATATAATAGAAAAATAAGAAAAATAGCAAAAAATCTTAAATCCCGTTTTTGACAGCAGACTTCTTGACATAAGGCATGAGCACGCTACATTGAAAGAAGTCTTCTAGTCAATTGGCAGCAGAAACTGACATAAGACGCGGGCACGCTCTAACGAAGAGAGTCTTCTGATCAGCAATTCTATTCCCCAGTTATGATATCCATCCACCAACCTTCTTCTTCCTTTTTTCATACGCCGATGACAATAACAATTATAACAATCCTAATAAGATAACTAAAAATAACACTAAAATCATAGAAAATAACCTATCTAAGACCTTAAAACTAATACAGATGAATAATAAGAAAAACTTGAAAATCTTGTTCCACGTCAGATTCCCCGCTTGGAAAGAACTCGTCCTCAAGTTCCTTGAAGAAATTTGACACAAATGCCACACAAGGATGCATCTACAATCCTCCCATGAATTTTGTACGGATGATGTTTGCACTGAAACTTGAACATCCAATTGTGAATATGAGAAAGTCATTACGATCCTGGAACCTGTATAAAGATCTCGAATTCTACAACTTCGGAGCCATCCATTGTCCACATGAATTTTATTAATTTCCCTTGATATACAAGAAATTCAACTTTCTTGTTCTTCATAGAAAATTTTTCATCATGAGTATATTCATGAAATAAAATTTCCTTATCAAGATTAAAATTCCCACTCTCCAAGATAGCAATTTGCTCCATGGGTTTATCCAGCAATAAATCTATTGAGACTAGATTAATTCATGACTTTTTCGAGAAGATTTCTTCAATCTCCATATCTTTGAATTCTTCCAACCCTACGGCTTCTTTCTTGGATTCCACCATGGACATGGATGAAAGAGATTCAGATAAGCAAAGAGGAAAAGAAAGTTCACCATCTTCTGGCTCACAAATATACTTCTCCTCTTCCTTCATGAGTGACAACAGCAACTTTCATGCCACAAGTGTAGCAGGCTCAAGTTCTTCTTTTTCATCTTCTTCAGACTCAGCCCCACAGATATAATCTTCTACCTCGTCATCATCCACCTCATGTTCTACCAGATTCACCTATCGACAGTCAGAAAATTAATAGAATAGTGTCCTGACTTCTCACACCTATTACGCTTATCTTCCATATATTTTGCATAAGGATTAGGGGTCTTCATGCTAGTAGGTTGTGGTTGCCTCACACTGGCCTTCTTGTCCTCACAGTATCTAGCACTCCAGGTTTCATGATTATCTCTTTGGCTCTCCCCAGCATTAGATATGTTTGAGTCAAATTTCCTTTGTGCTCCATCACCGCGGGTATTTCTCTTTCTTGCCAAACTCATCTCTGCCCTCAATGCTAGATTATGAGCATGTACCAAAGTAAGAACCGGTTGAATACCAATCTCGTCATGCACATTCAAGCTCAAACCATGAAGAAACCTTGAAACAAGTTATCCCTCAGTCTCCATCACATTATTGCGGGATAACAAACGTAGAAACTCTGCATGGTATTCATGAACGGAACGGCCTCACTGAACACAATGTTGAAATTGGGAGAATAAATATTGTTCATAATTAGGAGGCAAAAATCTGGTCATAAGAAGTTGCTTCATCTTCAACCATGCCCTCACAAGCTGCTTCTTTTGACGATGTCTTTGATTTTGCAGTTACTCCCACCAAGATGACGCTCCTCCCTTCAACCTATAAGCCACAAGTTTGACTTGTCGATCTTCAAGAATCTCCATGTACTCAAATAAACTCTCAATCTCAACAATCCAATCCAAGAAGTCCTCTCCATGTACTCACGCTGGCCTTCGAAGAGCAAAATTTTTCTCAAATACCAACATACAGTACTCAGACAAGTGTAATTGTTTGCCAAATACTAACATAAAGTACTGAGAGAAACTTTAAGAATTAAATGAAATAAATCTAAATCTTGCAAGCAATAACGTGACTGTCTTCAAAATTACTTCTCCATAACCTGCAAAAAAAAAAAATAATACAAACAACTTAATTTCAAAAGAATAATATAGCAATTAACTGTTTAGCTACCAGAACACCTCTTAGGACAACAGGCTTGTATAATCAAAAAGTCCAAGAAAGAAAAACTGTAAGTATGGCTAAACATGTTAAACAAAAGCATGTATTATTTTTAATTGGTGATTTATTTCTTATATTTTTTAGCCAAAAATACAAACAACATGATTCTTGCAAAATAAATTTATACTACCAAGTCAGGCTGGCTGTGCGCCAATTACAACGCATTCATATTGGTACTATGTATAATTTCAGCATCAATGATAGGAAGTCCAATAAAAGGTATGATTTTCTAGCTAAATGTTTAATCATACTCGATTTTACAAAGCCCAAAATGTGTCATCAATTCATTTTACAGAACATGAATGAGCAAGCCTAGCACAAGTCAAAAGCTTACATGTATGGGCATTTCAACTATTACAAGACCACTACATTCTCCAATGCGTTTCAGAGTTACAACTTGACCACCAACCACCATTAATGACAATCTCATCTGCATATATTCACCAAGATTAACGTTAAAACTCAAAACATAAATATTACTAATATGAAGAAAAATGCAAGGCCAACCTTTGTTCCATATGCTTCTTTAATTCCAAAATGGAGATAAGGAAATCATTAGAAAGTAGTGAATTGTTTTTTTATCATTGAATAAATAAACAAAAAACAAACAAGTAAGATAATTATGTAACATTCAACTGTTTTAGAACTTTTGCAGCTAGAAGGTTTACTGAAAATTCCGTTACGCAAGTAAAATAACAAGATAGTTACATGATTGGCAACTCTTCTCTTTCCGTTTCACACATCTGATTCCAGCATAATGCAAGTACAAAAAAAAAAGGCTTAAGTAAATTTCAAAAAATATCGAAATTCACACACAACAAACCTATAAAAGATCGCCAAAGAAAGTCCAAATTTTATCGCATCTATCAAATCTCTTCTCAAAGCAATTGAAACCCCACCAGAGATGAAATCCAAATGCTTACAGTCTTCAAAGCATATCTCAGAAATAACTTCATTGAACAATTGTTTATCAACCTCAATCTGTTTGATGGAGCCACCAATTTGCAAAGTCCTCTCGCTTGATGTATCGCCAAGGAATACCTGCAAAAGCATGACTTACAAAATGTTGAACATAAACATTCACTGTTAAATCATTTCATCAACTTTCTTTTGTGAAAGCAAACTAAATGGTAGCCTTTTTAATCGGATGCTAATTCTTTTAATCCTGAGGAATGGAATTAAAACTAAAAGAACTGAATCTGGGATTGTTACATTAAATAAAGACAAGCATCAAAAAGACATATCGAAATGAGGTTACATCTTGTCCTTTTCCTCTAGCATTCCCATACATTCTAATTGGTACAGCATGAAAATTATTGATCAAATGTTTCTTGATAGGGTCAATTCTCATTGCATTAACTCATTGTCATCTTATATAGTTTTCACGGTCCTAAGTTTATACACCAATGACCAAGAAACTAGATCAGATAAATGAAAAGAATTATATGCATTCAAGTCTTAATAAAAATTTTGATACAAAAAGCAACAAGCCCATAAGATTGTATATAAAAATATCATACAAGAGCGTTATACATAGATGTCTCATAGGGGAGGGGGAAGTGGAGATGAATAACCAAAACTGAGCAAGTATGGCATAAATGTTGAATATGGGAATTTAAAAAAAAAAATCCCATGGAAGCAGGTCAAACCAATCAAACAACTATAATAATTTTGAGAAAGAAGCAGCCATACTCATTCAATTAGAGTGAGATCTTCTACTTTTCAATGCAAATTAAGTAATTGAAAAGCCCAAAAAACATCCTCTTCCACCAATTGAGAATGAATCTATAGTCATCAAAATTCCAACACAAAAAAATAGTACGACTCCATGCCTCGGAGGCCTTATTGATCCAAGAGACAAATAAAATGCAACTGAAACATCCAACTCAGTTGATCAAACATCTAAAACTTACTGGATGAGTTTGATGCTTTCCCAAACTCAAACTGAAAAAAATCAAATCTTAAGCATCCAATGCCCAAACTCAAACGGAAAATACTTCAATAAAAAAAAAAAAAACTCTCAAAAGGATACCAAAATGGATTAGAACAACGTAGCACAGTAAAAACTAATCACCAAAAAATGCTAAACCAAAATTTCATGAAATAAAAGAATCCCACCCACCTAAAATCACCAACAAACCAATTAAAATAGTAGTACTAAAGAACATAAATTGTCAACAAGACTAATCATTTTCAATTCGAAACAAAAAGAGGGGAAAATCTAGAAATAAAACTAAATTAGAAGAAAAACCTAGAAAAGACTGAGAATAAAAGGAGCAAAATTATCACCTTGGTATCAATAAAAGAGTTGTTAAAAAACCAAGGATCTTGTTCTTCTACCAACTATTTCATCTGAAAAAAAGAATGCCCACCATCAGAATCCTCACATCAGGCCTTAACAGTAGGAAAATATGAAACAAAAGAAATCAATGAGAAATAGAAGCAAAGAGGAAAATGGTTGAAAATAAGAAAAAAAAAATTAAAGGTTACAAGAGAAACTGATGGGAAATGGGAGAGAAGGGGAAATGGTTTAAAAATAAGAGGAAAAGAAACAAAAGATGAAACAAGAGGAACCGATAGGAAATGGGAGACACGGGCAAAGTGTTGAAAATAAGAAAAAATAAAAAAAGTTGATTTACAGATGAAACCCATAAATAGTAAGTTACTATTCACGACATCAATTTTAACTTTCTACACTAAAAGGTCAAGTTACAACCGAGCCAAGAAAATTGAGAAAAAAGCTGGTTATTTTACAAATATAGGCAACTTATATAAAGCTTTTTGATGCATCTTTTTTTTTTTTAAATCTAAAAATGGAAATTTCTCATTTTTATTTTTTGAAATATAAGAAAATATAGAAAAAAGAGAAAAACATGGGATTTCTCTCTAAAATAAAATTTAAATTTTATTGAAACTTTTTGTGGCACATCTGACAAAACTTTTGGAAAAAAATCATAATTGCAAGTATTTAAAGCAAATATTTTTTCGACGACACCAAAACCATAGTAAATGAATCTTTTCTTGATGGAATAAAAGCAAGTGTCACAAATAAGCAAAACTTTGGTGATGAATTAAGTAAACATTGTAAATAATAATTTTTGTTACAGTTTCACACCTGTCATTAAATGTGCTACCACCAAAGGCATCTTTTCTTGTAGCGTAAGCAACATTGCTATGGTTTTCAACAAGTATTTGGGTTTTGAACTTTGGTTTTCAACAAGTACTCAGGTTTTGAACCTCTTAAATCCAATTTAGTTTCCAAGAAAAAGAAAGAATGTTACCTTACTCTGATACCGATGAAGGAATTATCAAATCTGTAGAAGTTGAATCGATTCATGTTTTTGATACCAAACTCATTGAAATTATATGCACTAGAAATGCAATCAAGATTTCACCATTCGATTGCCGTATGTAGTCATCAATCAATAACAATGGAGACTATATATCTTCTATATCGTAGGTAATAATCTTACTTGTCTCATCTATTAATATTCCTTGTATATAAGGAGATAGAGAGACTTTTAGGAGAGGAAAACATACAAGAAGCGGAAGCTTGCTTCTAAGCCTTTGATAGTTAGGGATAACTAGCAGACTCCTTCTCCTTCACACCCTCGTTGAAAAAATATAAAATAGGCTATCTGCATTTTCAAGTGGCATATTAAAATTAATAATTTATTATCACATAATGATGGTGGACCAAATCTTGTAATAATTGGTGTTATGGCACGTGGCATGTCCCGTAATACACAAAGTGTAATCAATACCATCTCATCCCTCCTCTCCTTTTTCCTTATCAAGTCAGATTCTCGTTGGCATATAATCCGAGTCTTACTCAAACACCAAAACTTCTCCTCTCCAAAATATAATTTGATAAGACATGTTTATTATAATTGTTATGCTTATGTCTGCACAAATAATATCTTGTGATGTTAGTTAGGTAAAGTGGATTAATAAAAATATGTAAGGGGCCAATGCCAAAACACCCCAGCACTTTTGGATTTGCTAAAATGAAAAGTATAATATACTAATACCATTTATAAAAGTAGAAGTCACATTCTCAATTTCCCAATGAGAATACATGTACTTTATGTATTAAAAAATTACTAAATGCCTTTACTTATTGAAGAAATAAGGACACGTTTTAGTTGTCTGTTTTTATAACTCTTCATAAAGAATAAAAAGAGCAAGTATGGGTGGGGTCGTGTGTGATATCCCAGATCAGTGGGAAGAAAAGAAAAGAAATGATATATAATATTCTGCGTTTGGGCTATTAAATAACTTGACTTAAGTATTTTGAGCTCATGGTTTAAAGCTAAAAAATTATTGGGCCAGCCTAGAACGGGATGTTACAAATGGTATCAAAGCAAATCTCGTGTGGCCTCTGCACGAGGTGAGACTGGGCCTATGGTATTAGGCCAGACTACGCAATAAAGTGGAGGAACTAAGTGCTGTGCGAGGCTAAGTGCTACGTCGACCTAAGGGTAGGAGCCACTTCTAAAGCTCGTACGAGCCACCTTTAGAATCTGAAACAACTGAGTGGGTAGTCTAGATATGAATTGGGCTTTGCAAGGACGCAAAGGCCTAAAGGAGAGGTGAATGTGATATCCCACATTGGTGGGAAGAAAAGAAAAGAAATGATATAATATCCTGCGTTTGGGCGACTAAATAACTTGACTAAAACATTTTGAGCCCGTGGTTTAAAACTCAAAAGTTATTGGGCCAACCCAAACGCGAGATGTTACATCGTGGATTATCGCGCCTCGAAAAGGCAGTCTGGTCCAGTGACACCTTTTTTAAAAAAGAAATTTTTGAAAACAAACTGTGTGTGTATGAGAAAAAAATCAAGTTTTAGTGAAAAAGTGTTATTTAGTAAAAAAAATGGTATTTTAAAAGAAAATAAGGCCGGGACTAAAAGTGGCATAGTTTTGGCCAATTAATTTTGAAAAAGGGTTTTATTTTGAAAATAGAATCGCCACTTGGTATGAAGTTAGGGTGTACCAAGTCACCCAAAAAAATCATTTAACAAAACAAAAGTAAAATTTTTAGAAAACATATTTAAAACCCTTTTCCGACTTCGGTTTACAAAAACAGAGAGAAAAAGGTCCGAGAGTCACATTTAAAGAAAGGGACGGTAAAGGCTTGTGACTAAGGCAGCCTTTCTACCTAGCTGAGGCTAGTTGCGAGGTTTAATCAAATTTTTCTAAATTAACCCTAGATTCTATCGCATGTGGATGTATCTAAATCAATGCAAAGCCTAAATCTAAATGGTATCGGAAGGGTCAAAATATTCTGTCAAGGCTTGATCGGGATTATCGCATTAATTGCGAAACTCGAGTCGAGACCTCGAGGAAGTCACGAGTGTGAATGCAAAAAGAAAAGAAAATAGTAATATAGATAATAAGTGGTCGAAGAAAGTGGGTATGCAACATAACGGGTACAGAGACTAAGAAACTCAGGACAGAATGTTCCTACTCACGGAGGTAGGAACGGCATGTACGCCATCGCTTCCCATGTGAGGAGATGACTATTTCTAGTCAAATCATGTAAATGATCTAAATTCTATGTGTAATGCAATCTAGGTGTCATGCACTGAATTTTGTCAAAAATAGATAATAGATAATAAAATATATACCAAAAATCATGCAAATGTGGAAAAATCTAAAAAGAAGAATGTGTTGTGAAATGAGATGAAATACACGTGAGTGAAACTAGCACTAAGAATGACCTAAGGGTCAAGTATTGGGTTAGCCCTTTCTAGAAATCCCCACTAGTGTTAGACCAGCAGGGAAGTGAGGAAGCGAGAAAATCACAACTAGCGTTAAACTAGTGTGGTGATGGAATAACATAAATCATGAATTAAAATAGGAAAACATAAAGCAAATAAGCATGTAAAGACATACAAGAGCATGTAGGAGCATGCAGCATGTAGGCATGATATCTAGATGCAAAATTCTGAGGAAAGCAGTAAAACATATAAGCAGACAAGCACACCAAAGCAAATAAGCCCTATCTATTACATTGGGGGGATTAGCTACAATTTTAGGAAAAAAAAAGTAAAAACGACTTGTCTATTACACTTACGATCTAAACACAAAAATTTTGCTAAAAATATGATAAAAATAATCTAACTATTGCATTGACTAACCAAATACAAAAAATAGGCCAAAATAAATAAAATTCAAAATTAAATAATATAAAGCAAAAAAATACGCAAAAGGCATGAAAAATAAGGAACACGTGAGGAAAATGCATAATAAATCACATAGGGGCACATTGGAACACACAAAGAGAAATTTATGAGAAATAGGAGTACCTCTTGAAGATCCGGTACAAATGCTTAAGAACACAAAAAAATATGTTAAGGTACCTCAATACCGATAATAAAGCATAGAAAAATAAAAATGCTAATAAATTGGAGTGAAATATGAACTCTAGCAAATCAAAAGGACTAAATTATGAACTCTACAACTTAAAGGGGTAAATTGAAAATTCAACTAATTAAGGAGCAAAAATGTAAATTAAGATAAATTTGGGGGGCAAATAGTAAATTCTGGCAGGGGTAGTGCAAATTTGCAATCTACAGGACCTAATTGAAAGGAAACTGTAACCTGGAGGTGTCAGTATGAAATTATGGAGGACTTAAATGCAGAAAATTAGAATTTTTAGAATGTACCCATAATGACCCATATATAGGGACTGAAAAGTATTATTTATATTTTATCATAATCATAAGAAAGGGGAAAAAATCAAATTCTGAATTAAAAAAAAATTAACTAAACGCAAATGAACTAAACAAAACGACTAACTAGATAAAATCCAAAACTTAACAAAGAAAACCAAACCTAAAGCTAAAATTGCCCCTAAATCGGCTCCAGATTCTAAAAAAACATCCATCCTTTCGGAAATGAAATCCCTCCCAAAATTCCTTTCCCTCATCTTC
Source organism: Mitragyna speciosa (assembly GCA_024721245.1). Taxonomy (NCBI): domain Eukaryota; kingdom Viridiplantae; phylum Streptophyta; class Magnoliopsida; order Gentianales; family Rubiaceae; genus Mitragyna; species Mitragyna speciosa. The sequence continues at coordinate 24,020,013 of CM045552.1, read as the reverse complement.
TTTCTTTCTATTTCCTTCTCCGCCATTTTCTTTCTGTTTTTTTTTTCTCTCTGGTTCTTCTCTTTCTCTATTTTTCTCTTCATCTCTTCCTCTGCCCCTTCTCTTGCTTTTTCTCTCTTCTTTCCTCGTAGGTTCTCTCTCTCTCTCTCTCTATCTCTCTCTCTCTCTCCCCCTCTTCTTTATTTTCTTCCTCTTGTTTCTAGTTCTGATTGTCCTCTCTTTCCCTCTTTCCTCTTTCATTCTCCTTTCCATTTCTTCATTCTTTTCTCTAGTCTTTCAACCATTCCTCTGATCCCTAAATTTCGAATAAAAAACTTTCTTAAAATATTACAAAACTAAATGGAAGAGGATGAGCAATTTTACCTAATTTTGGCAGCGAACTGATGAAACGGCCAGCGATACTTTGGAGCACGCCGTTGCTGATTGCTGTCATTGGGGTAGCAGTTGGTTCAAGGCTGCTGGAGTTGAAGGTCGGTAGCTCTAATTCCGATTACGATTTGGCGACGCGAAGGAGACAGTAGAGGCCTTGGAGCTCTGGTGTGGTTAGCAGTGGCTCTGCATTTTGCTGATGTAGTGATAGAGGCAGGCAGGTGGTAGACAACAGATTTTGGAGTTTAGGGGTTTGGGTTTTTGTAGCAAGTTTTGCAGGGATTGTGATTAATTGGGGTTCAGTGATGTTTGTGGTATTTTTGTGATGGATTATTGCATAGTTGTGTTGTCTCAATGGTGATGGTCATGGTGGTAAAGGAGGGCTACGGCAGTTGTATTGATCGTTGGTGGTGCTAATGTTGAAGGCAATAGAGGTGTTGCTGGTTTTTGCTGCAGGTTGTGGGGCTTATCTGGGGAGGTTCTTGGGGTGGCTTAGACAACTGGTTTTGATTGGAAGGTGGTAATTTGGTGGGAATTGACTCTTGGCAGTTGTTTTGTACGCGCTTTTGATAATTGTTGTGGGCTGTGTGATGGTTTTCCGTGGTCGTGTGTCTTGTGCGTATGTTTGTATATGTTTGTGTGTTTCTGTATGTCACCTGTGTGTGGATTGTGAAGTGTGTGAACGTGTATGTGTGAGGGGTATAAGTTAATGTGTGTGATTAAGGGTAGTTCTGAGACTGGTGTGGTGAGGTGGTAGAAGATAATGACTGAGATGGTGGGGGAACAAGATTTGAAGTAGCGAACCGGGTTGAGGTAGGGGGTTTAAAGGGATGACTTGGTGGTCGTTTCTTGGTATGCAATTGATGAAGTTGTGGGGTGAATGTGGCTGTTTGAGACTGATGGTTGCAGGCGGCAGTGATGACTTGTGGTGGAAATTGTGGTGCAAGGGATTGTTTGCTAAGTGGCAGTTCTGGTTGTGTTTTGGTTAAAGTGTGTGTCGATATGTAATGGCTGAATTCATTGCTCGTTGGGAAGATATTGATTTGGCTGTTGCTGGTTGTTTTTCTGGTGTTGGTGAGTTGATTTTTGGGCTGATTCGACTGGGATTTTGGAATTGTTTTGGACTGTCTTTGAGGTGGCTTTAAAGCCTTAATCAGTGGTCAATTGTTGTTTTGGTGATGTTGCTGGTTGAGGGGTGGATTGTTGATGGTTTGTGTGTAAATCTAGTGTGCGTTTCATGTATGTATGAGTGTGAAATAGTGTTTGTGTGTGAATCTACTGTGAATGTATGTGAGTGATCATGGCATTTGTGGGCAGTTGTATGAATTGTGTGAGGTGATAATGTGTATAGTGGATCGTGTGTGATTGTGTGAATATGTGTTTGAATCTTTGTGTTTGCATGAATATGTGAATTTGGGTTATGTTATTGACTGTTTTTGAAATGTGTGTGTTTTGGGCCGTGTGTGTATGTGAATGTGTGCATGTGAAACTGTGTGCATATGTGTGTTTGTGTGATTTTGTGTTTGTGTGTGCAAGTGTGTGTAAGTTTGAGTTGTTGTGTGTGTATTGTATGTGTAAATATGAGTGTGTGTGTGGCTGTGTGTAAGATTGTGAGCTAGTGTGTGAGAGAGAAAATGTAATAAGTGTATGAGAGTGTGTGTAGTGCGTGAGAGAGAAAGTGAATAAGGGTGTGAGATTAGCTAGTGTGTGTTCTTGGTATTCTAGGTGTAGGCTTGAAGATGTACTAGTATGTGTTGTAGGTGTTTTAGATGTAGGTTTGAAGATACACTAGTGTGTGTTTTAGGTGTTCTAGATGTAGGGTTGAATATGTACTAATGTGTGTTCTAGATGTTCTAGGTGTAGGGTTGAAGATGTACTAATGTGTGTTCTTAGTGAAGGTTTGAAGATAAATATATAAAAAAGTGTGTGTTTTTTGTATTCTTGGTGTAAGAGATAAAATCAAAAGACTAAAAACTAAAAAAAAACTCTCTCTAAACTTTTTATTTTTCCCCATTTTTAATCCCTAAGTGGGGGTATTTATAGTGCACAAAAGACTTATCTTCCAAGAAATGACTAAAAGACCAAAACGCCATTGACTACCAAAATTACAAATTCACCCTTACAAAAATATTAAAAATCTATTTTCTCTCACAAAAATAGAAACAATTAAGAAAAATATAAATAATAAATCTATTAATAGCAATTCACCCCGAAAAAAGTTTAAAAAACGTCCTTAAAAGACCAAAAATGAATTTGGAACCCAAAAATGGCAAAAATGGTATTCGCGAGGTGAAATTACCATTTTGCCCCTATACTGTCAAAATATATGAAGAATATCAATTAGTCTCGAAAAATTATCAAAAATTAAAAATGAGCTTAAAATTCTAGAAAATGAATTTAACACTTAAAAATTGGTGAAAAAATGAGTTTTGAATGTGAAATGACAATTTTGCTCCTGAACGCGATATTTACAGAAAAATAGAGATAATCCCCAAAAAAATCAAAAAAATTTAGAAACATGCTTAAAAACTTAAAAAATAAATTTGGTACTAAAAAATGGGCGAAAATGGTATTCGCGAGGTAGAATTACCATTTGACCCTTGTGCTAGTAAAACATAAAAAAATACCAATTAAATCTAAAAAAATCATAGAAAATTAACAAATTCGTATGAAAGTAAAAATATAAATTTAAAATCCCAAAACTAATGAAAAAATATTTACAGCTAAAAATTACTGTTTTGTCCCTCCCGAAAATGCTTATTTTACTTTTTTTTTTTTACCTAAAAATTAGGATTTGACTCCAAATAGTAGGAAAAGGTCTTCCAATGTTAGAAAATGAGCGGTGTGTCAAAATTTGATATCTATAACTTGCCCCTCTTTGTCGGGAATCTCGTACAAATTTCAGACAAAGACGTAGATAATACAAAATTTTGACTCACCTCAATGTGAAAATAAATGCAAGTGCAATATTGAGGCAACCGTCTGAATGAAAGACAAACAAGTGAATATGTAGAAAAAAATGACCGAACTCTCTAGAAGCTGCCTATGTATCCCTGTGAAAGGAATCAAGTCAAACGTTGTTTCAATAATGAAAGTAAAAAGTTTGGGTTGCCTGACTTGAAAATAAAATTAAAATAAAATATGAAACATCAAGTTTGCTAGAGAGACATGTGATCCTAGTTTGCTAGAATTGGTGAAATGCAAAGAAATTAAATATGAAACATCCAGTCTGCTAGAGTGAGATGCAATGCAAAGTTTAGTTTGTCAAACTTGAAAAATAAACGTGAAGGTTCAGTTTGTTGGACATGCACCCAATTTGTTGGGGTGAGTACAAGGAAATTAAACGTGAATGTCCAATTTGCTAGACATGCACCCAATTTACTGGGTTGAGATGCAATGCAAAGTTTGGTTTGTCAAAATTGAAAAATAAATGTGAAGGTCCAGTTTGCTGTATATGCTCTCAGTTTGCTAGAGTGAATGCAAGAAAATTAAACGTGAAGGTCCAGTTTGCTTGGGTGAGATGCAATGCAAAGTTTGATTTGCCAAACTTAAAAAATAAACGTGAAGGTCTAGTTTTTGCTGAACATGCACCTATTTTGCTGGAGTGAGATGCAATGCGAAATTTGGTTTGTCAAACTTGAAAAATAAACGTGAAAGTTCGATTTTCTAGACATGCACCCAATTTGCTGGGGTAAAATGCAAGAAAATTAAACATGAAGGCCAGTTTACTTGACATACACCTAGTTTGTTGGGGTGGGATGCAATGCAAAGTTTGGTTTGCCAAACTTGAAAAATAAACATAAATGTCCAGTTTGCTGGACATGCACCCAACTTGCTAAGGTGAGATGCAATGTAAAGTTTGGTTTGTCAAACTTGAAAAAATAAATGTGAAGGTCTAGTTTGTTGGATATGCTCCCAATTTGCTGGATGAATGCAAGAAAATTAAACGTGTAGGTCCAGTTTACTGGACATGCACATAGTTTGTTGGGGTGAGATGCAATATAAATTTTGGTTTGCCAAACTTAAAAAATAAACATCAAGGTCTAGTTGGCTGGACATGCACCCATTTTGCTAGGGTGAGATGCAAGGAAATGACACGTGAAGGTCTAGTTTACTAGAATGCTGTAAGACCCCTCAAAAAAGTCCCACATTGGTAGGAAGAAAAGAAAATGACTTGCATATAACATCCTATGTTTAGACTACTAAATAACTTGGGTTAAGCATTTTGGACCTATAGTTTAAAGCTCAAAAGTTATTGGGCCAGACCAGATGCGGGATGTTACAAATGGTATCAGAGCAAATCTCGTGTGGTCTCTGCACGGGGTGAGACTGGGCCTATGGTATTTGGGCCGGACTACGCAAGGAAGTGGAGGAACTAAGTGCTGTGCGGGGGGGGCTAAGTGCTACGTCGACCTAAGGGTGGGAGCCACCTCTAGAGCCCGTACGAGCCACCTCTAGAATCCGATACAACCGAGTGGATAGTCCAAGGGCTTTGCGAGGACGCAAAGCTTGATAAGGAGGGGTGAATGTAAGACCCCTCAAAAAAGTCCCACATTGGTGGGAAGAAAAGAAAATGACTTGCATATAACATCCTATGTTTGGGCTACTAAATAACTTGGTTTAAGCATTTTGGGCCTGTAGTTTAAAGCTCAAAAGTTATTGGGCCAACCCAGATGCGGGATGTTACACATGCACCCATTTTATTGGGGTAAGATGCAAGGAAATGACACGTGAAGGTCTAGTTTGTTGGACATGCACCCAATTTGTTGAGGTGAGATGTAATGCGAAGTTTGGTTTGCTAAACTTGAAAAATAAACGTGAAGGTCCAATTTCCTAGACATGCACCCAGTTTACTAGGATGAAATGCAAGAAAATAAAATGTGAAGGTCCAGTTTGCTAGACATTCACTTAGTTTGCTGGGGTGAGCTGCAATGCAAAGTTTGATTTGCCAAACTTGAAAAATAAACATAAATGTCCAGTTCGCTAGACATGCATCAAATTTGCTGGGATGAGATGCAATGCAAAGTTTGGTTTACCAAACTTGAAAAATAAATAGACAGATGCTATTCAGGCTGCTGAACGGATACATGACTTTGGGCTACCAAGATTGATGAATGCAAAGTTGGGCTACCAACTCGAAAATATAAATGAATGATCTTGGGCTGCCAGCAATCATAGAATGCAATGCAAGGTCTGGGCTGTCAGACTTGAAAATGTAAATAAACAGATGCCGACCAAGTTGCTGGACGAATGCATGACCTTGAGCTGCCAAAGTTGATGAATGCAATGCAAAGTTTGGGCTGCCAGACTAAAATAGACAGAAAGTGGGCCCAGGCTGGTGGGCAAACTAAATTCATAAAGTAAATGTAGAAAGTGATGCCCAAACTGCTGGATAAAATAAATTCATAAAGTAAATATAGAAAGCAGTGCTTAGGTTACTAGAGAAACTAAATTCATAAAGTAAATGCAGAAAGTAGTGCCCAAGCTGTTGGACAAAATAAATTCATAAACTAAATGCAGAAAGCGATGCCTAGGCTGCTGGACAAAATAAATTCATAAACTAAAATGCAGAAAGCAATGCCTAGACTGCTGGACAAAATAAATTAATAAAGTAAATGCAGAAAGCGGTGCCCAAGCTGCTAGACAAAATAAATGCATATGAAAATGTGAGACGCAGAAAAATTTAAACAAATGCTGAACAAAGCATTCTACTTAACTCAAAAATTGATTTTTCTTTTTTTTTCTCTTTTCTTTCTTCTTTCTTTTTTTCTTTTTTCTTTTTTTTTTTGTTCTTTTTCCTTTTTCATTCATTTTTTTTTCATTTTTCATCATTTTTCATCTCTTTTTTTTTAAATTTGCACTAGTATCTGCGTTTGCATCAAGTATGAATCCTCATTTCTCAGTATTCAATAATTGTCAAAAATCAATTTTTTCAAAATTTACCCTGATGGTCAAACCAAATTGAGATCATTCCAATCAAAATTTGGCATGGTATAAAGCATCAAAAATCCCTTTTGAAATCAATCCTTTCAAACAATTGGCCCAGTGTAAATCCATTTTTCTAAAATTCTGTCTAAGGCATAAAGCCTCAAAATCACTTTTGAAATCCAAATTTTTCATTAAAAAATTTGCCCTAGTATGTGACACTAAAATCATTTTGAAATCATTCTTTTCAAATTTTGGCTCCGAACAAAGCATAAAATCCATTTGAACTCCATCATTCTAAAAAAATTTTTGCCCCTGTGAATTCATTTAAAGTCAATCCTTTTAAAAAATTTGTCCCAGTGTAAATTTAAAGTCAGTCCCCTCCAAAATATTTTCAGGCATCAAGCATCAAAAATCAATATGAAACCAAAATTTTCTAAAGAAATTTGCCTTAGTGTAATTGAAATCAATTTTTGAAATGAATTTTGCTCAGTTAGACCATTGCTTATTGGAAAAAATTTGCCCAGTGTAAATTTAAAGTCAATCCTTTAAAATTTTCCCTACTGTAAATTTAAAGTTAGTCCTTTCTAAAATATTTTCAAGCATAAAGCATCAAAAACGATTTTTGAGTCAAATTTTCTCAAAAAAAAATTTGCCCTAGTTTTCGTTTCAGACGAAGGCTCCAAATGATGATGATGTTATCGTACCTGCAAAAGAAAAAACAACTACGATTGCAAAAGTAATGCTAGTATTTGGCAGTCCCTTGAATCCACTAGCACATATAAATATGAGGTTGCCATCTCGAATATCTGGTCAATCCCTTGCCTTACCTTCTGCAATGTTCCCAATTCAATATATTTTGACTCATGATTTAGTTCAAGTTTCCCAAATAGTCTTGCAATACATGTATGACTCTGACCTTTGCTAAATTTAGGATTGCCTTTGAATTCAATGTACGTAACCACCATTATTCAATTTTGTACAAGAACATTTTATGTGCACTAATTTAAAAGAACTTTTGTACAGCAACCAACACAAAATACACAAAATTAAAAATAGTAAACTACAGTTAAAAAAAATCATTTTTTATTTCAAAATTGACTTTGAAATGATGGGTTAAAAGATACCTTTTGATTTTTGAATGTCATTCCCATTTGAATTCCGAGATGACTACAAAATTATCAATACAAAAGAGGACCCTTAAGCAAACTGTAGTTACCAACTTCCAAATCAATCCGATGTCGGCATACTGACTTTCTCACTTACGAAACTTCAACTGTCATCTTGACTCAATTGTAGTGCCCTTTTGGATTATCAACTTCAGAAGAAATGAAATGAATGGTAGTATTCAAACTTGAGAGTCTTTCCCTGCAAAGATCCCAAAACTCGTGTGTCAATCTACTCAAATTATTTCTGCCTTAAAATTTTAAATTCGAATGGAAAATATACAAAATGAGTCAAATTCACACTAAAAGCAACAACTCAAAAGTATAATTTTGACATTTGTCAATTCCCCCACATTTGAATCATTGTTTGTTCTCAATCATTTGGAAAATGCGAGCTCAACTAATGATTCAAGCATTGAAATCACCCATGTGCATTCTAAAACATATTTACACAAGACAGGGTAAATAACCATCATGTAATTTATTGTCTTGCTTTTAATACTCATAATATTAAGCAAAGGAGAATGAATTATATCACAATTAAACAAGCTCAACTTAATTTCTTCACCTTATCGAATTTCACAAGCATGTGAATCATATGATCAATCAAAGCGCATCACATGTTTATGATCAATTTCATTTTTCCATGAGGGAATTTTATTCTAGTGAACTAGTCACTCAATATACGAGTGTCTTTTGACACGAAAACCGACACTGGTTATGAAGGTTCATGGTTATTCAACATCTCAATCTTAAGCAGAAACTGTATTCGAGAAGTAAAACTGCCTTTTTATGCAAGAATCGACATTGGCTGGACGAAGATCCCTGGTTATTCAATAATTTACTTACTCGAATTTGCAATGCATTACTCATAATTCAAGTATAGTTTGACGCGAAAGTTGAATTTTTTTTATGAATACTCCTAGTTACTAAGCACCAGAACCATTGGAGTAGAAAAACTACATCATTCTTCTTTTCCTTTTTTTTCTTTTATTCTTCTTTTTTTTCTTTTTTTTTTTTTTGGCAGTCTAAAAACCCCTTCATATCACATATTACATGAATACATTAATTGACCATAATCAACATTTAACCTATGAAATTAAGTAAAGAAGAGAAATTTTCATTAAACATGCAATATTTAGATATAATTCAAACCACTTTACAAGATATATTTTCTATAAGAACAAAACTCTAAACCACATAATAATTATTTCTTAGTACTTGAAGAAAGCATTTGTCAAAGCACATAAAGTAATTTCAACAAGTAGGGGAATTAGACAAAAATCACGATTGTGAGCAATAACTCACAAGCATGTGACATCACCTTATTTTAATCTTATAACAACTTATGTAACAGATTCCAAAGGTACATAAGACATTGTGGATATGAAACAATAACTCCCCTTATGAAATGGTTGAAGTCGGATCCCCTGCATGTTTATTCTTTTATTGTGCTTGAATCGTCCAAACATACATTTTTTGTAGATCTTCAGAGCAAAAGTGTATTTTGACTTAACTCCCTGACCGATATCTTGGTGTCGATGTTCGTGGTTTCTACCTCTTCCAAGTTAAGCTTGGATTTTCCTTTTGTACCATTCAAAATCCTTAACACGGAGTCCAAATTCCTTTTTGGCATCATTCTAATTCTCCCTTACAATTTGCATTATTTTGGAATCAGAAAGATACCGAAGTGGCAATTATCAACTTCAAATAAGATGACATCCGAAGACCATGGGCATTTATTTTCACCATCAAAAAATACAAGAAAATATTTTTCTTTTCATTCAATTTGAGCTTACACTCACTCATCAAAAGAGAAACTTTACAATGACATAAATCTAACATTAGGTTTTGAGAAAAATGTGACTTATTTCGAAATCTCATCAAAGAATCATTTGCTCAATATAACAAAAGATTTGAAGAAAACTTTTTCAAAAGCTAAATGCAAGACATGAAGGGAAAACCAAATGTCATAAACAAATTTGAGAAAGCAACTTATTTAACACTTCATCCGAGAAAAATTTTGGACACAAGGCAATCTTAAATTTACAGAAAGAGTGCAATTATTAGCATCCAAATTATTTCTATTCTCATTACAATTGTCTAGCTATGAAATACAATTTCATTTATCACATTGCTTATCCTAACCAAACTCACCTATCTAGATTCTAGGTACTATCAATTCTAAAAAAATCAGTCGTCCATGATCCTTCGAATAAGTCAAAAGAGCACTCATGTTTTTGATGGCCTTATGGGTCTCGAGCATGTAATGGTTTATTTGGAATTGGACCATAATTTAAAAATACTAGAATGTAGGACCAAATATGTATTAGATGTTTTTCTTATTTTACTGCCTCCGTTAGAGGACTTGTAAAATGAAAAAAAATCAAAATTAGTATAAGTAAAAACAAAAACGGATGCATGTCCTAGAGAGAGCCCTTATTATGGTAAGGGTAGGCCTAGCATGAAATACAATCCTTTAGGGTGAGACCTCCCTTTTTAATCGTAGATAGGCCAGATCCGCCGGGAAGAGATGCCTCCATTCTGATTGTATTACCTTACCTAGGGTCTCACCCACTAAGATTTATCGAAAATATGAACGTGTATGTCTTTTAGAGTTAAGTACCCAAGACAAAAGGACTGCTTTCCTATCATGAGATTTTCGAAATGGCATTCTCTCTAGGGTTTATCCATGATACCAATTTATTAAAGCAAGTTAAAATATGCAAAATACAAAAATTTAAAAGGCGTCTTAAAAATTTTTAATCTAATAATGATACATAATTTTTTTGGAAAACTTTTAATTTTCATTTCCATCTTTCTCGAAGAAATTGTTTATGAAATCAAAATTTAAACGAGTCGAAAGAGAGTTGGCTTCCTACAAGAACACCGTGCCAGGACTCTTTATTTTATGGTTTTGAATGCAATAAAAGAATAAGAGAGAATGTGTTAATTTATTCAAAAAATATCACATAATACATTGATAAAGCAAATAGCAGTATATAGTACAATGGAAAAATAAAGAGGGGTGGATTCCCTCCCCTCGTGACAGGTGTACCTGATAGGGTAAGGCTGACTTTACCCTAGGCTTTTTCTACATGGATGCATGACGTTGGGCTCACTAATGAATGCAGACTCAACAAGGCTTCAGTTCCTGAACCTTTAGACTGAGGGATCCAAAAAGTAAAAAGTTCGTTAATTCCAGGGATCCCAGCTCAGTGGTTTGAGTGATCCTCTGGACACTGCTACGCGCACGTTGGGACACTGCCACATGTCCAAGTGAATCAATTTTTAAAACCCAAATCTCTAGACTTATGGACTTAATTCGAGAGTTCGGGTGATCTCCTAGACAATGTTACGTGCACGACGTGCCACGGTCACATGTCTAAGTAGATCGATCCTAATTCCTAAAAGCACCGGTAGGTGACAACAACCAAAAAAGAAAAAGAGTCCAAATATATCGAATGCACGTATGCAGTGCTCTTTATGAGAGGAGGGAATAATAAAGTGTGGGCTCTAAGGATGACTGACCCCCTCCCCAAATGCAAGCGCGATTGAATAACAAAGATAATTAAACCATACATCACATAGAATAAAAGAAAACCTAAAAAGCCTAAAAAATAAAAATGCAATCCTAACATCCAAACACAATAGAATAAAAGGGTTAAACAAGAAAAAACTGATTAATCCAAGTGCTTGAACTCACTAGTGATCCGCAGTGGAGTCGCCAAAATCGTGTCGCGTCCAAAATCGATAAGCATGGGTGGGGTCATGGACTATCGCACCCCGAAAAGGTGGTCTAGTCTAGTGACCCCTTTTTTAAAAAAGAAATTTTTGAAAAAAAATTATACATGTGTGAGAAAAAATCAGGTTTTAGTGAAAAAGTGTTATTTAGTAAAAAAAAATGGCATTTTAAAAGAAAATAAGGCCGAGACTAAAAGTCGACAGTTTTGGCCAACTAATTTTGAAAAAGGGTTTTATTTTGGAAATAGAGTCACCACTTGGTATGGAGTTAGGGTGTACCAAGTCACTCAAAACAATCGTTCAACAAAACTAAAGTAAAATTTTTAGAAAACATATTTAAAACCCTTTTTGGACTTCAGTCTACGAAAAAACGAGAGAAGAAGGTCTGAGAGTCACATTTGAAGAAAGGGAAGGCAAAGGCTCGCGCCTAAGGCACCTTTTCTACCTAGCCGAGGTTAGTTGTGAGGTTTAATCAAAATTTTCTAAATTAACTCTAGATTCTATCGCATGTGGATGTATCTAAATGGGTATCCAGAGGGTCAAAATGTTCCATCAAGGCTTGATTGGGATTATCGCATTAATTATGAAGCTCGAGTCAAGACCTCGAGGGAGTCACGAGTGTGAATGCAAAAACAAAATGCAAAAAGAAAAGAAAATAGTAATATAAATAATAAGTGGTCGAAGAAAGTGGGTATGCAACATAACGGGTACGGGGACTAAGAAAATCGTGACTGAATATTCTTACTCACAAAGGGGGGAACAGCATGTATGCCACCGCTTCCCATGTGAGGAGACAACTATTTTTAGTCAAATCACGCAAATGATATAAATTCTATGTGTAATGTAATCTAGGTGTCATGCACTCAATTTTGTCAAAAATAGATAATAGATAATAAAATATATACCAAAAATCAAGCAAATATGAAAAACTCTAATAAGGAGAATGTGTTGTGAAATGAGATGACATGCATGTGAGTGAAACTAGTACCAAGAATGACCTAAGGGTCTAGTGTTGGGCTAGCCCTTTCTAGGAATCCCCATTAGCGTTGGACTAGGCAAGAAGCGAGAAAACCACAACTAGCGTTGGACTAATACGGTGACGGAATAACATAAATCATGAATTAAAATAGGGAAACATAAAGCAAATAAGCATGTAAAGACATATAAGAGTACGTAGGAGCACTTAACATATAGACATGATATCTAGGTGCAAAATTCTAAGGAAAGCAGTAAAACATATAAGCAGACAAGCACACCAAAGCAAATAAGCCCTAGCTATTACACTGGGGGGATTAGCTACAATTTTAGGGGGAAAAAGTAAAAACAACCTATCTCTTACACTTGCTATTTAAATACAAAAATTTTTCTAAAAATATGAGAAAAATAATCTAACTATTACATTGACTAACTAAATACAAGAGATAGGCCAAAATAAATAAAATTTAAAATTAAATAACATCAAGTAAATAAACACGCAAAAGGCATGAAAAATAAGGAACATGTGAAGAAAATGCCTAATAAATCACATTGAAGCACACAAAGAGAAATTTATCAGAAAAAGGAGTACCTCTTGAAGATCCAGTACAAATGCTTAAGAACACAAAAAAATATGTTAAGGTACATCAATACCGATAATAAAGTATAGAAAAATAAAAATGCTAATAAATTGGGGTGAAATGTAAACTCTAGCAAATCAAAGGGACTAAATTATGAACTCTACAACCTAAAAGGGTAAAATTGGAAATTCAACTAATTAAGGAAAAAAAATGTAAATTAAGATAAATTTGGGGGGAAAACAGTAAATTCTGGCAAGGGCAGTGTAAATTTGCAATCTACATGACCTAATTGAAAGGAAATTGAAACCTGGAGGGGTCAGTATGAATTTATGGAAGACTTAAATGCGGTATTTACAGAAAAAATAGCGATAGTCTCCAAAAAAAAATTAAGAAAATTTAGAAACATACTTAAAAACTTGGAAAATAGATTTGGTACTAAAAAATGGGCGAAAATGGTATTCGCAAGGCGGAATTACCATTTTGCCCTTGTGCTGGTAAAATATAAAAAGAATACCAATTAAATCCAAAAAAATCATAGAAAATTAACAAATTCATATGAAAGTAAAAATATGAATTTAAAACCCCAAAACTAATAAAAAAATATTTATAGCTTAAAATTACTATTTTGCCCCCCGGCCGAAAATGCTGATTTTGCTCTTTTTCTTTTTTTTTTTTTACCCAAAAATTAGGATTTAACTCCAAATAGTAGGAAAAGGTCCCCCAATGTTAGAAAATGAGCGGTGTATCAAAATTTGATGTCTACATATGTGAATAACATGCGCATATATTTGTGTGTTTGTGTGATAGTGTATATTAAGCTATGAGAGAGGTACTACTTGAGTGAATACAAAATAAGTCGTTTTCAACAATAGAAAAAAAAATTTCTATGAGAGAGGTAATACTTGAATTAATACAAATTTACTAGTATTTTACTTATATAAAAATAAAAAATTTCCATTACAAATGTTTTGAATACAAAAGACTCTTAATCTCTTAACTTGTAGCCCCTTAACATAGCATATGTCAAATAGCTTACACATGCTTTTTCATAGTTTTACTTTTTATAATTATCAATTATAATCTCTTCTTTTTTTCAATACCAAATTATGGGATATTAGCTTAAAAAAATGTGTTTGCCAATCATTTTATCCTGAAGTTTAACGTTAACATTTTTTATATCACCAATTTATTTTGTTGGACTTCCCAATTATTTTATGAGTATGGATAGCCCGTGTAGACAACAACCAATCTTGATCATTCTTTCTCTATACTGCAGAGTTTATTTCTCAATTTATTTTTTCTTCACAATTAAGCAAAAGTCTACAAAAAAAAAAAAAAATCGGGCAATTATATTCTTTAGGCTTTAAATTTGTTCATTGTTCTCTTTCAAAAGTTTTTTGAAAACAAAAGTTAGAATTGCATTCAATTAGCAGTTACTCTATGATTCTCAAATACAATTTTTTTCTATGAACCAGACTATTTGAAAGCATATTAGTTTCTACTTAAAGAAATAATTGTAAATGTATGTTTAGATTGGGTCCCTTCTTCCATTTCTAAAACATCTTACGTATTACATTGAATGTTTATAATTTATATAACCAACTAATGTATTTTCTATAGAAAATGATCTCTACACTTTTTTTATCGAATAAAAAGCAAAAACTTCTAGCCAGAGTTTCAAATTTTTCATCACTTCAACTGTAACTAATCCATAGAAAATTATGACTGATTTTGAAAATGTATATTGTATTAGTCACCTGAAAATAAGATGAAAATTAAAGTAGTGTCCACAATAAGAGAACTCAAGTTTTTGACATCTAACTAATCTCACATGCATAACTTTCATTGCCTTGGATAACAAAAATATTTCTTCTGCTCGAAAACTCAAATGATGCCATCTTCGGGCAAAACAAAGCACAAGAAGCATCAACTTATTATATGTGTAGTTATTAGGAAATCAAATGCGAGAACATATTTGTATATTTCTGTCACATCATAATGCATTAAGCTGAAATTTTATTTTTTGTAGTGATACTACAACATCTTGCATATTAATCCTATCTCCAGGACATTCCTTACAGCAATTCAAAGCCAATTTGAGTATCATTGAAACATACTCCAATTTCTGAGTGAAATGTGTATCATCTGATTGGAGTAAGTTAACATCTATAACCTGAGTTATTGCATGTGGCAGAGAACCTTCTATCCAACTCTTTAGGCTCGCATCTCCAAAAAACATTTCATCACTAGGCTTTATTCTTGAAAAGGTTTCCATGACAACTATGCCAAAGCTGTACACGTCAATTCTTGTTGATACTTGTCCCTCCCGTCCATACTCTGTGGTAGAATAGCAATCCAATATTTAGAATCATATTTGGAAAACTAAACATAATTACGAAAACCAAAGAAATACAAACAAATAGCTAGATGCTCAACCTGGGGCAATGTAGCCCAATGTTGCAAGGGTCTTGGTATGAAAATTGCTATTTTCTTCATCCAGAAACCTTGCAATGCCAAAATCACTCACATGAGCAACCATGTCATCGTCAAGCAATATGTTACTAGGCTTCAAATCACAATGAACCACTGTTGTTGTACAACCATAATGGAGGTATTGCAATGCAGAAGCAACATCTATCATTATGCTTATTCTTTGCATCAAATCTAAGAAATGATTATGGGAGTACAACCACTTTTCAAGGCTCCCATTGGGCATGTAATAAAAAACCAAGGCTTTGAAGTCTAGATTAGAGCAACTGCCAATCACTTTGGTTAGGTTTCTATGGCGAAGGTTGCGTAACACTTCACATTCCCTATCAAAACTCTTAAAAGTAACTTCCATTGGCAAACTGAAAACTTTCACAGCCACAAGTATCCCATCTAGAGTCCCTCTATATACAGATCCAAAACTCCCTACACCAAGTAAATTGCCATCATCATAGTTGTTGGTTGCCTGAACAAGTTCATAATATGAAATCCTTTTTGGTGCTCCCATGGGCATTAAATCAGTTGTTCTTGGATCATCGTCCTTCCTTCGGTATCTTAAAAATAATGTTGTAACAATTGTAGCAACTATTGTTGCTGCAAAACCTAACAAGATTCCTATCACTTTAAATATTTTCTTCCTGTTTGATTTGTGAATAGGAGAAGTACTACAAGGAGGAACAAGAAACCTTTGAGCACCGCACAACTCATCATTAAACATGAATGATTTGTGTGTGAAATTCTTAAAAGGACCACCAGAGGGAATTTCACCACTTAAGTTGTTGAAGGAAAGATTAATGTATATGAGATGTGAAAGTGTCTCCAAGGACTTTGGGATGGGACCTGATAGATGATTATTGGATAGGTCCATGAATTCCAAGCTTAATACATGACTAAGCGAGTTTGGAATAGGTCCTTCAAGTCTATTTTGAGCCAAAGAAAGGTTGACTAAACTTTGCAAACCTACAATTGAGCTTGGAATATTTCCATAGATGTGATTTCTTGACAAATCCAAATCTACTATCACCTTAAAATTTTGAATTTCTTGTGGTAGTAAGCCACTCAAGGAATTGAAGGACAGGTCCAATTTCAAGAGATCATTAAGTTGCCACAAGCTAGCAGGTATGCTAGAGTTTAGTAAGTTCCTCCCCAAGTCAATCTCTCTCAGAGAAGTAACATTACCTAAACATGATGGTATTGACCCTTGAATCTGATTTTTGCTTAAATATACTCTGTATAAGCTCTTCAAGTCACAAAGACCATCTGAAAGAGAACCACTAAATTGGTTATCACCAAAATCTAAACCTTGAAGTTTCTGTAATTCTTTTACTATTGTCGGAATTGTTCCACTCAAGTGATTTCCATATAGATCCAAATCCAATAAATTACTCAAATTCCCAATTCCTTTGGGAATGTTTCCCCAGATTTCACAACGATGAGCATATAGTCTCTCCATC
Organism: Mitragyna speciosa; assembly: GCA_024721245.1. Lineage (NCBI taxonomy): Eukaryota > Viridiplantae > Streptophyta > Magnoliopsida > Gentianales > Rubiaceae > Mitragyna > Mitragyna speciosa. The sequence continues at coordinate 24,003,312 of CM045552.1, read as the reverse complement.
GAAATTGAAAGATTCCCAATGGATATTGGTAGCTTGCCATTCAAAGGATTGTCATCTAACTGCAATACTTCAAGATACTTGCAATTTGTCAAGTAACTCATAAAGCTCAATTCTGACGTGGATGGATCACTTGTCAAATTATTTATGGAGAGCAGCAGTAATCTTAGAAGTCTTAGATCACCTAGAGAATTGGGAATTGGACCACTGAATTTGTTTCGAGAAAAGCCTAAAGAAATTAATTTAGATGCATTTGATATTGAGGCTGGTATCAATCCATCAAGGTTATTCACATCCAGTTCAAGCAATTCCAAATTGATTAATCCATAGCCCATTGTTGATGGAAGATTTCCAGAAAGATTATCGTCCTGAAGTGACAGGTCTCTTAGCATTGAGTTGTTGAATATTTGAACTGGTATGGATCCAGTCAAGCTATTGTAACCCAGACCCAATTTTTCTAGTTTTTTCAGATTGCCTAGCTCTTGTGGTATAGGGCCTGCAGAATAAAAAAGCTTCAACAATGTCAGTCCATAGAGTATACCCACCGAGATTTTTTTTTGTCATCCGTCTAATTGAAAATAATCTCACCTGTCAAATTATTAAAGTGGAGAAATAGTTCCACAAGCATGGTTAAATTCCCAAACTTTCTGGGTATGGATCCTGTAATCTTGTTTTTTATCATAATTAAGAACTTCAAATTATGAAGATGACCAAACTCTTGTGGAATCACCCCTACAAAATTGTCATCAATCCATAATTTCAGCTTGTGAAGAAAGTATACAGGTAAAATAGATCTTGTGACTGCTAAATGAATATTTTGTTTTTGACAACATGAGATTTGATTTTAAGCATATTAATAATGCGTTAACTTTTATTTTCAGTTATCAGGTCCTAAAGCTTTCACTTTGATGACAAAGCTTTAGTTGCTAATCGACCCAAAACATTAGTACCATTCAGATAGTTATATTTTTGGATTTTTTAGTATTTCCTTAACACATTTTCTAAGTGCCTTTTCATTTTTTTCAACATCATTTTCTCTCGTATATCTGGCATTCTAAAAAGTAATACAGTATTATTTATCTAAAACCACTTCTAAGAAAATGTAATTCAAGCAGAACTAAATATTTTTGGGCTGCATAAAACAAAACCAAAATGCTTTTGCTAAACTAAAGAAGCTCAAAGTATGAATGATTGGCAAAAAAAAAAAAAAAAATTTTTTTTTTGGGGTAAGGATTGCGGTTTTAGGTTTTTGTAACCCATTCCGACTCTCGATTCTCTTAATATGACAAAAATTAGTATAGTTCAATCTATTGGAGGGAAGCTATATTTATTCTAATAATTCCTTTTGACTTAGCAATCAATGAGAGCAACAACATGTTTTTGGGCAAGATAAGTACTAAAAGACTAAATTACCGTAAAAATAGTAGTTTGAGGACTAAATAGTTGAAAATCAAAATGTAGGGACTAAAATAGTTTTAGTGAAAAAAAACCTGGAGAACTATTTTGAATATTTATTGTAAAAAATATGAGAAAAAAAGATCATGCAATTATTGATAATTAATTACTCCTACTATTGAACAAAGAAAGGAAATACAAGTTTGGTCACCTTATTACAGCTTACCACACACCACGTTTGACAAATAAGTTCTAGATTCGTATTCATAAAAAAAAAATCCTAAATCAAAAACTATTCAAATTTGTCACTTTTGATACCTTAAGCTTTTTAAGTACACTATTTCAAGAAAAATAATTCACATCCCTTGACCCGGAGCCTTCTAAATTGATATTTCAATGAAATCACACTCTTCCACGTTAAAAATGGCAAACATAAAGTTCAGCTCTCCCAGTTAAAAATGGCAAACATAAAGTGTGGAATACTAGTCAAAATATCAATTCTGTTGACTTCTTAGATGCTAATAATCTTCTTGACATCTTCTATTGTTTGCAAGCCTGACCATTGTCTTCTATTGTTTGCAAGGCTGACCATTTTCACGCCTATATGGGTGTCATAACTAAATTGAGAATTGTAAAAAGTATTTCCTTTACTTTTTTTTTTTTTTTTACTGAGGATCTATTTGACATTTAGGAAAAAAAATTTTGAGAGCTATATTTAATCAAATAGAAAGTTAAAAGTCCAAAATGAAAAAAAAAATTATAAATGAAATACATAGACACTTCACAATTTACCCACGATAATGTACCAGAACCGTAATTTTCCAGAATGCTCGATTAAGACTCTTCTTGGCTGTAGTGCCTAGCAAGTTCCTGTGGTGGGATCAACATATTGTTCTTGTGCATGTGTGTAACCTATTTATGGAATCTTTTGTTATTTAATACCTATCCGACCCATGTTGTGAACGTGGATTCCTAATAAACCTTATAAAGTCATTAACATCATAACCAAAAAAAAAAAAAAAAGATAATTTATGTTTGTTTCTAAAATGCAAGACATGTTTCCTACCTTCTAAATTGTTGCTGTCAAGAAATATCTCCTCAAGCGACGTCACGTTCCCAATATCTATTGGGATTGGTCCACTAAAATTGTTGAAAGCCAAAGATATTGCCTGAAGCTTTGAACATGGAGACAAAATTGATGGAATTTGACCGCTAAACATGTTATCTGATAGGTCAAGTAATGTGAGTCTCTGAAGACAGCTGCAGATATTAACTGGAAGACTGCCAGAAAGGCTATTACCTTGGAAAGCAATTTCTTCCAATGAGGAAATATTGAAGATCTCGAATGGCAAAGAACCATATAGCACATTCGAATAAATGATTAGCCTTTTCAAATTTTGATAATTCGCAATCGCTTTTGGAATCATTCCTTCTAGAGAATTGAATGAAAGGTCCAATGTCTCTAGATTCGATATGTTATAGATAGAAGGAGGAATAAAACCAGTAAAGCTATTGTTTCGGAGAGACAAGTAATGGAGCTTCTGCAAGTTACCCAGCCGCGAGGGAAGCTCCCCACTGAGACTGTTGAATCTGAGCGTAAGCAGTGTTAATCGGCGCAAGTTGGCTAAGTCATGCGGGAGTTCTCCATGAAAATTGTTTCTGCTCATGTCCAGCGAGACAAGAAATGACAAATTTCCCAATTGTGGAGGAATGGTGCCAATCACTCCCATGTTTGAAATATTCAAGGCAGTCACTCGGCGGTGACGAGAGCCGCAAGTGACTCCTATCCAATCGCAAACAGATGCAGTCATAGACCAGTTGTTGGCCAAGATTTGACGAGATTCGAAAGTGATTTTATCTCTCAAAGAAAGAAGGGCTGATTGATCAGTGGTAACATTGGTGGTGGCCATTGCTGAGCAAGCTAACCAATAACTTAGCAGCAAGAGCCCAAGGAGACAACAAATTTTCTTCATGACTAATTCGTGTTCTAAGATAACAGATTGAAGGCTTGGCTAGGGTGCCTTGCAATTGCTTGCTTCTGGTACTTATACTAGACAGTGGACACATGTCCCATAGACCAGTTTCTGGTTGGTCCATTTGTTTACGGTTTTTATATTTTCAATAAAATAAGATGTACAATAATACAATAATACTATTTTGTACGAGAATTGATGTACACAAAGGAATTGTTCATTGCATTTAGCAGTACAACACTGTGGTGTAATTATATATTATGCTATATAACAAATATTTCACAATACACAATTGCACTATTCTTATTTGCAAATATTCCAAAATTCGTAACAAGTAAATGTGGCAATTTTAATACGAAACTATTTATATATCTATATACACTCACTTAAATAGTTTTGGGAAATAATTAATTAAAATACTGTTGGATCTAAATGGCATATTGTGACTCATTAGTTTAAAATGAATCGTGTACCTAATCCAATTATATATAATTATATACACATGTGTATGTGTATGGGTGGAAGAGTGTATAACTGTGTCTGGTGGGGTAAGATGTAAGAAAGACATACTAAACACAAACTTAATTGGGTTTCGTGATGATCACTAATTTCCTATTATCCATTTATACTAATTTATCAAAAAGTTCTAAATAGATTGGATTAATTTCATCTCTTATCTGTCACTCAAAACTATTTATTAGCCATTACTATTTTGCCATATGTGTACTGGAGATTCTATACGTACTAGGCAGGCAAGACTTCGTTTTTTACCATGAAATCATCTTCCAAAACATAATTACACAGATATTCACAACTTCTTGTTTAGATTTTACATGGAACTAGTATTTACCAACTGCAACAAATATAATCAATTCTAATTATGTTTTTTCGTTGAAAAGACACTTATTCACACTTCAATTTGCATAATTGTGGTAAACAATTTTAACTTTTTCATTTAAATGATGTAAATATAGTATGTAATCATGTTTCAGATTTTTCAATGTTAAATATGATGCTACATTATAACTATTATGATAAAAAAAAAAAAAGAAGCATCGGAAATCAAAATCTATATGCACAAATAATCCTCCAGTAGAGATCACCTATATTCCTTATAGACCCAAATACTATTATTTGTTCATGATTATTGGACAAAAAGTTCCCCCCCCCCCCCCCCCCCAAAAAAAAAAAAACACCTCTTCAAGAACACAAAAAGGCAATAATAAAATATTAAAAAAATCCTTTAACCACAAAAAATAAGTTATCAGTCATTTTCTATGCTGAAATTTTTCTGATTGAATTCAATTTTTTTTAATAATTTCTCCATCAAGTACGTGTCTTGAATCTAGGTATTCATGCTAGATATCTTCAAAAAATTAAAAAATGAAAACCCTCAACTTATTATCAACCCAAATTGCATAGCCATCATTTGGTCCCAATAGTTTGAAAGGGTGGGGAATTTGGAAGAGAAGAAAATAGGGAAGCGACGAATAAAAGCATGAAAGCAAGAGAAAGAGATGAGGAGGGAGGGAGGCGATGACAAAAGCCTCAAAGAGTGGAAGTCGGCCATAGATGGTAAGGACTAAGAACGCTCTCACAAAGAGATTAAGATGCAATGTGTTAATATTTGAAGGACAATTTTGTCAATTACAGTAAATTGCTGTGGCAGGAAATTGCTCTAGTAATAATGCTACCCTTTAAAATTTTAAATGAGACAAGAGTTATAGTTCTTTATGGTTTGCGTTATTATGGAATATTATTAAAAGAAAAATATTGTAATATATTTTAGAACGCAATATATATGAGATAAAAAAAGTGGTTAACATATTAAAAAATTACTTAAAAAACTTGTTTGAATAAAATTTCATAATAGTTTTTGTCAGAAAAAAAAAACCATCGTGTGTGAAAATATGAAACTAGGATTCCTATAAAAAATTATTAAATTACATAACAATATATAATTACTTGTGGTTGTCTCCTTCCACCCATTTCTCTGTCCTCCTTCCCTCTGTTTTTTAAACGTGGCTACTCTTCCTTCCTCCACTGTTTCTCTCCTCATCCCTTTCCCGATTGCACCTCGTATTGTCTAGCAAGACTTGGGCTTGATAAAGCGTGGCCGAAAATGCCCTTAATTATCTAAAAAAAGAATTAACATTTTTCACTAATCAAAAAAATCATTTGGATTGTACATCGTGTTGGGATAAGAGCAGAACAAGTTGCTCTTTGAAGTTTGATTGTACACTTTTCACAAATACATTTATAATAAATGATGGCTACGATCACAAGTGTAAACGCCTGAAAACAACAAAAGTATACACACTGTTCGTCCAAATTTTTCTTACCAAAAAAAGTTAAACTACCAATAGAAATGTTGAACGTTTAAAGAATCAAATTTGAAATGAAAGAAGAAATCAGATGAACGCTGTTCATTCGGCTTGTTGACCAAGAATTAAAATTGTTGTGCAAGGGATCCAATTGCACTAACATGACAAAGGACATTGGAGAAAATACTGTAGAATTGAACTAATATTTGAGAACTCAACATGTGTACTCAAAGCATTTGACAGCAAACATGCAAACTCTTAACTCGTAAAAAAAATTTATTGATATTAATGACTTGAAATTAAACTGATACTTGAGAATTCAATTTGTATCCACAACACCAGAAAGAAAAAAAGTAAACTTACAACTGATAAGAAAAATGATTGCTTATGATGAAATTAAATCAACATGAACAAGACAAGAAAGAAAAGTGAAAGTTATAAGAGAATGTTTGAAGTGGCTATGCCATCTTTAGTCTTTGAATTTTTAGATTGTCAGGATTGTGTCCTCCTTAGCACTGACATCTTGTATTTGTTTTAAAAACTCCTGAAGTAGTAATTACCTCCTAAATCAGTGAATTCCTTTTGCATGTAAATATTAAGATCAACTTCCATAATCCACTACCTTGTAAAAATTACTAATACAACCTGTCCCCTAATTTAGGAAAAATATGGTCATGTAACCGCCTCCTGTGACTGTCTTCTCGGCCAAAACTTTCATAACACTTGTCACTCTTGTTTTCATGATGATCATGTTGTTAGCACTCCGTATTTTGTCGATATGTTCTTGTTGACACATTTCAACCTTTCATTGATACCAGTGATATGTAATAAACTTACTTATTTTTGTATAATATTTTATATATTTTTTAAGTATGTTTTTAGTCTTTTTATATTAAAATGGCTTATTTTCATAATTTTCCATCAATCAAGGTTTGCTCCAAAATTAGGGTTTTTGGTCCGAAAATTAGGATTTTGAGGAAAACTATTATTTCGAGCAAATTAATGCCCAAGTTTATTTGATTTTGTAGGAAAATGATTGCTAAATACATTTTTGAGTAATTGGAGCACAAAGATTATCAAAATCAAAGTTTATTCAAGATGTACCATTTTATTACTTAAATTTGGCAATTTCTGAAATAATTTTTCTTCATTAGATCCTACCAAGCAAATTATGGTTCAAATGGTGGAAAAAAAAGTCTCAAGGGCATGAATGGAATAACCAAGTTTTAAAAAGGGCAAAATGGTAAAAGAGAGTGATCCGGGAATGACGATATGCGGGTTGCCACTCGCGTATCGCATCCGTGTATCAATGCCAACTTGTAGATTTCGGCTCTCTTCAACTTGCAGCCTATTCACACAACTTTTGTAGATAAATCTAACGTCCAGCTACATTCTCTTTGCCCTAGAAGATAACACAAACCTCAAAGAAGACTTTTGAGGCCAAAGGAATCAAATTTCATCATCATGTCTCCAACTTGGACAAGGACTTGAGCAAGGGTTATTTCTATAAATAGATGCTTTTGTATTCATGAAAGATATGCTTGGTTTTAGGCTTGGTTAAGCTTGAACTAAAGCTTGGTAGGAGGAGCACTCCTTGTAAATACTTAGAGTAGAGTTTCTTTCTTAGTTTTATAGTAGGCAAAATCAAATTCTTGTAACAAGACTTTGGAGGAACTACTTTGTACTCAACGTGTTTGATGAAATGCAAGGACAAGTTTTGGAGCCAAGTTCATCTACCAAATGAGCAACTCTAACCTTATTCCTTTTAGTTTCATTCATGCATGCTTGTTTACTTTCATTTATGTGCTTAAGTTTATCTTAAATATGTTGAACTAAGTTGATTTCAAGTAGGTTTAGGATGAAACCATGATGTGTTTGAATTGGTTTTCGGCCAACTTTATGCTTATTTATTCATTTACTTGGTCTTAACACTTGTGATTAGCTACCAACTTCAAGTCATCTAGTTTGTTATTTGACAAAGAGATTTGCACTTAACAACGAAAAGAGTAAATGAAGTCTGTAAGTGTGAAAATCTTTTGAAATAGATTTTTTTTATTATTTTTAATATTGCTAATATGATTAAAAAGTTAATTATAATTTTATTCATACCTGACAAGTAATTAATGTCAAGTAGAGGTTATCTTGTTTAAAATTATTCTATAAGATAATGTAATGGTAAAGTATGTATAACTATAAATAGGTTATTGTGGGATCAAAATGAAGAGAAAATGAATAGATAAGAATTAAAAACAAAAGTAAGTTTGGTAAATGAAAGTAAAAAAATAGGTGCTTAAGGTTTAATGTCACTCTTGAACTCTCCATAAAATAACTTATACTCATCAAGTCTGTAAGTGATTTTCAATCAAATGGAGTAAAGTTAGAAATATTTTACACAGTATTTTCCTTGTGTAAAATATTTTCCGGTACTGGCATCAAGAAAAATTTTGAAAATATTTTTCAAAAAAATATTTTCTACCCAACCAAACAAACCCGTAATGATTAAAATATTTATTAATAATTTGTTTTAAAACTACTTCATTTGAGAAGAAAAAATTTCAAACCAAATAGTCGTTTAACTTGGCAGAAATCGCACTTTAAACTCTCGCCCTCCGTATTTCCTGTGCAAGACTTGTGCTGCTGTTGCTACTATTCATGATGGAAAACTTCATTCCGTTCATGTTGGCCATTATAATTTGTCTTCAAATAATTTGATCCCCCGATAGAAAGATTGATAGACCCGTGGAATAAGGCAATCAGTGAAAAGACAAAAATTTACGTGTTGTTTAAAGATATCTAGTCAATAACAATTGAAACTTTATTCAATTCCCAATTACACGCAAAGAGAAAATAGACAATTTTAAGTCACCAAAAGTGAGTGGGAGCCACCCAAAAACAATCAAAATTATTACTAGTCACCTAACATTTGGTCAGTAAAATTAACACTTGATGAACTAAAATCCAACTTTTTCAATCAAAGAAAGTGGTAGGCCACAAACCTAGTGGATTATTATTTGCATCTTATCATGCTCCAACTTTTCTAAAGGTTAATATGACAAAATAAAACTATAAAAGTGGTATGAAAATTTTAAAACGCGTTCCTTCTACATCAGTTACAAAATGTCAAAAATTCTTTTCACTATTTTAAATCAAAGCACCAGTTGATTTTAAAATGCTATAATTTGCTAAATTTGAGCAACCTAGAATAGGCCTATATCCATTGGTATACGAACTTCTAATAATTGGCTCGAGTTAAAACCAATTTGCTAGTAAAGTACATCACAGTTTGGCTTTGGGCTTCAGTTGTTCCCATTCACTATATTTAACGTATTTTTTCTAACATACAAAGAAGTAGATAATGTTCTTGGAACTCTATTTTAATTTGTTTCTAATTGTAATAATTGCATACATTTATGATATGTATCAATTTCTGTATTATTAAAATTCTCATGGCATAGTGGTCGAATTATCTAGTATGTCCTAGAACACCAAAATAAGAATTTAATAGGATTCAAATTTGTACCCTCGTTATACTCAGTCACACCTTATGATGCAAATCTCCAATGCGAACTGGTTAATTTTATGTTTTGACAGATAAAATTAGTGTAAATAACCCATTACCATTTAAAATATTCAATCAAAGCTTTTTCCAAACATTAGCAAATCGTATTTGATTAAGTTCTAAAACACGCCACAAATAACAAATAAAGGGAAAAAAGTCCATAAATTTTCCAAAGATACTACTTGGTCCCTTGGATTTAAATCTTTTAAATTTTGATTCATTTTAATCCTTATATTTTCTCAAATAAATACGTTATATTCTATTAGAAAAATCTGCTTATTTTTTGTCCCTCGTTGGTCACATAAATTCCACATTATAAAAAATTAATGTCTTAGTGAAGTAAAAATAAAATAATTATAAAATAATGCCAATCAACAATTCCAAGTAAATTGATAGTAGGTTAATTACTAGCATATATGAATTGTGCTCCAAATCACATTCAAACAATATTTCAACTAAAATGAATGGATGAACATATGAGCGCGCCATGCCCATAGCTCCGTCATATGCTGCTAGGACCTGCTTGTGAGTGAGTATTGCGTGCACCATGCCACGTGGTGTACTAGAAACAATCACACATTGACAAATAATATAAGGTATGGCTCACCATCGCCACATGGTGATAAATTATTGGTTCTAGCGCACCACGTGACAATGCACGTGGTGCATTTTATACTTTTCCCCACTTGTCATGTGGCATTGCCACATCTCCTAATCCCACCTGCACACGTGAACGCTCTACGTCAAAGAAAGCTGGGTTCGGTAGTTGGCTGGGCTGCCAAGTCAATCTAACGTGAAAGCTTGCGTGACGGCCTACTCACCAATTCCATGGAGTGGAAAATGAATGATAGACTCAAAACTTCACCCTACCCCGAAATTTCTTAAAAGGATCCGATCTACAACCCTACCTGTAGATCTTCTAATCTGAATAAAATCACATAAGTATTCTTACATCACTTTCTTATGTCAGCTTACATCATTACACTTATGTGGCACTCTTTTAGACCACAAGGTCACCATGGACCTGATTTGCCTAAGAATCTCCCACCCTTAGCCTCTAAGACTTGCTCCAATAAGGGCCTTTCCCTTGTCAAGGTCAGGGTTTTGAATCCCAACCTTGGCATTTAGTAAGGAAGGCAAAAAGAACCCCCAATCGTGTGGAGTAAGTATTGCTTGCACCACGCGTGTCACGTGGCGTATCACGTGATACACTAGAACCAATCACACATGGCCAAATAATGCAAGGTGTGACTCACCATCGTCACTTAGTGATAAATTATTGGTTCTAGTGCACCACGTGGCAATGCACATGGTGCATTTTATACTTTTCCAATTGTGTGTGACAAAAAAAAGTTGTGACCACACCCAACGCATCATTGGGAGCTTCACTCTAATTATGTGACGCAACATAATTATAATACGAATAGTTGATAATGATAACAAAAATTTCAGCATGACTTCTCATTTGCTATAGGCTTAAGAAAAGTAAACATAAATCATACATCGGTACCTGCACGCAAGAGTACACTATGTAAAAAAGTGATGTGTAAAAACCTATTTTTTAATCATCAACAATTTTCACTACAACGTATATTTTTGCCTCACACAATAATTACAATAAGCGAAATTGTGCGAAGTGATAAGTAATAAATTTACTAATATTATTGTCTATTTTATTATGTATTTTAGGTGTAATTATAGTATTAATATAGTAATTTTGGTTACAAATGACGCATTTTCCAACTTTTTTCTAGAATTAGGGTTTTAAGCTCAAAAGTAGGGTTTTTATGTCAACTTATTATTTTGAGCAAAATAATGTACAATTTTTGGTATACTTTTGTAGGATCATCACACTTAAACTCAATTTGGATCAATTGAAGTTAAGGACAATCAAATTCAATGGTGATTCAAGGAATTAAGTTGGATGAACCATTTGGGGAACAATTGAAAAAATAATTGTGCAAGAATAAATGGGAGACCTAATACTTCATCAAATGGCACTAAAATACATGGGAAAGGCTTGCACACATGGAAGCCAGTTCAGCAAATTTTAAAAAATCAAGTGGGACCCAGAATTGGTGATTCACAGGTTACTAACTCGTGCATGGCACCCGAGGATCAGCAAGTCGGCATGAAATTTCTAGAGCTGCAACTTGCATTCTTTTTCAGCTGGTTTCTGCAGACTTTTCTAGAGAAGACAAGGTTTTTACTACTCAAGATTCTTTTTAGCACACAATTGAAGACTTTTATGTCCATTTAGAATCTCAATGCAAATCTTCATCATTTCATGCATTGAATGTAATTGCAAGTAGAAAAATGACTTGTAAAACAATTGTCTATAAATAGGAGTCATTTGTAACAAGTTTATCATCCAATTTTTAGCATTAGTGAGAATTAAAGTTAGTATAGTTAAAGAGAATTAATAGAATTCTCTCAAGTTCAATAGAATAGTGTTCTTTCGATACCAAACTTCTTGTACTTCAACATTTTGGACAAGAAATAGAAGTTGAAGACTTGTTTATAAGCTCTTCTCAACTCTATCTTTTACTTTCCAAATTGAAGCATGAATTCTTGTATTCTTGTTAAGTTTCTTGGTGTTTCACGAGTCATGGTTCACTAAAAGCTTCATCTAGAATATAGATGAAGCTAATGAATCAATAGCATGACTTAAATTGCCTTAACTTGCTATGCTTGCATTTGTTTGTCTATTTGTTCAAGTTTTAACTCTTGTTTTTGCATGGCCAACTAAAGCAATTTATCTAGTTGTTATTTGTCATTGAGAAATGCTCTTAACAATGGAAAATGAACAAGTAGTGCTTAAGTTAATCATATGTGAATAATGAATGCTTAAGTAAATCATTGCACTTCATATTTTCACAAGATTGCATCATGAGAATAGTTAGAATCTAATCATTTTATAGTGAGAACTAGTTATGATTTAAATGGAATTGGATTCTAAACAAAGCAAGATAACCCTTACAATGACAATTATGCATCCTGTGATTCATTAGTGAATTCTATATTTTTGACGTCTTAAATATTTGAATTTTTACAAGTTATTGTCATCATTCACCTATTCTATTGAATTTTCTTTTCACTACACACCTTGATTTTCGGTTGTTTAGATAATAAGGTAAGCTATAAAGCCTTAATACTTGCAATTATTTGATTCCTCGTGAATACGACACCTATATATTCCCTATACTACACTTGACCCGTATACTTGTGGTAAAGTTGGGAGATTATGCTTATTACTTGATTTGTGTGTAATTTGCCTCTATTTTCATGCCTAATCTACACCATGTCACTAAGTCTATATGTGTAATACGTAATATCTACGTAGAATATTAGTCCAATAACTTTTTAATGTAAACTACAAATCTAAAATAGTCAAGTTATTAATTAATTGCTTATTGATTGTGAGTTTAGGTTATATCAAAATATAGCAAGAAATCCACTTAAAATGATACAAACAAGTAAAAATTTGATAACTTAATACTCATTCCTTGCAAGTGCATGAGTCAATTGAAGTTGTAATGAGTATTAGGGTTGATCCCACAAGGAAACAAGATTTAGCAACTACCAAAGCTACGAACTTGCTTTATTATCTAAACAATTAAACTTAGAATGTGGTAAAATGGTAGGCAAATGAAACTCAAGTAAACAAAGTATGAAGAAACTAGTTAAACAAAGTTGACTAGGCTTAAGAATTCACATAATATGAAAGCTAGCTTATGGTTCTTAGGATTTTCATTCAAGTTTTCAATTGCATTTGTACTCCAAACTAAATCTGTCTATGAGTGGAAGACTACTAATACATGAGCTTTCCCACTCTTGTGGTAAAGTTTAACATGCATTAGTTCATTGAACTCATGAATTGTGGCTTCAAATCTTTATCCACCTATGTGAATCACTACTTTCATGAGATTCAACATGAGTTCCATTTATTCTTTCCATTGTTAAGTGCAAACCTCCTTGTCAAATAACAATTTGAGGACTTGAAGTGGGTAGCTAATCAACAACAAGTGTTAAGGCCAAGTAAGTGAATAAACAAAAATAAAGTTGGTCATAAACTAATTCATATTATAGTTTCATCTTAAACCGAGTTGGAATCAACTTAGTTTAATATGATAAAGATAATATTAAGCACATAAATCAAAGTAAACATCATGCAAGAACGAAATAAGAAAGAATAGGTTAATAAATGCTCAATTATGGCTCCAAGTCTTCTTCCTTCATTCCATCAAATGTGTTGAGTACAATTTTCTTCAAAGTTTTGTGACAAGAATTGATAAATCCTACAAAACTAAGAAGAAAACTAATCTAAGTATTTGCAAGAAGTGCTCCTCATACCAAGCTATGGTTTATACTCTTTTAAGCACAAAACCAAGCATGTCTTTCAATGACTACAAAGGCATATATTTATAGAAAAAATCCTAGCTCAAATCCTTGTCCATGTTGGAGACATAATGATAAAATTTTATTCCAAATCTTGGAAAATCTTGTCTTGAGCTTTACAATATTCCCCTAGGGCAGTGTAGAAGTAGTTGAACGTTTGAATTATCTGCAAAAGTTGTGCGAACAAGCTTCAAATTACAGTCAACCGAAAACTGCAAGTTGCAGTGATCTGCCTGTACGATTCGCAGGTTGTGACTTGCAGATCATGACCTGCAATACACTCCTCTTTTACCATTCTGCCCATTTTAAATTTGGTTATTTTTTGGAAATTTCCATGCTTAAGTGCTAAAAATATACAACTTGAATCAACTTTCAATTTGATAATCATTGAGCTTCAATTGATCCAAAATATTTTTAATCATCATTTTCTTGCAAAATCACATAAACTTGTGTATTAATTTGCTCAAAATAATAGTTCTAGCTCAAAACTCTAATTTTTGGACTAAAAACCCTAATTTTGAAGCAATCCTTGATTTGATGGAAAGTTATGAAAATAGCCATTTTTATTTAGAAAACACTAAAAACAAACTAAAAGCATACTAAAAATATATATAAATTACTATACTAAAATAGGTAAAATTATCACTTATCAAACTCCCCCACATTTGAATCATTGCTTGTCCTCAAGCAATTGGAAAATCAAGAGAAAATGGTTGACGATCAAAAAACAGACAAAAAAAAAAAAAAACCTCACCATGATTTCTCATTTGATACATGCTTAAGCTAACTAAACATAAATCGTACATCGTGTACAAGCACACAAGAGCACACAACGTAACAAATTGATGTGCAAAAATCTAATTAAAACAAGCAAAATTGTGCTAAGTCTATATACGTAGTACGTAATATATATGTAGAATATTGACCAATAACTTTTGAAAGTAAACTACAAATCTAAAATAGTCAGATCAAATTATTAATTAATTGCTTATTACTTATCGTATTATTATTCAACCAAACATCTCGTACACTTTTCATGTAGGATGCGATTGCGGCACCTCAAAGCTTTTGCACCCTTGCAAGACCCAATCTAAAGCAGCATTTGGTTTGCACTGTCGAATTGGAATAATTGATCATGGGTTTCAAATGAATAACTACACATTTGTTTTTGTGTGTGTGTGTATATATCTATGTATGTATGTGTGTGTGTGTGTGTATCTATATGTAATGTGTGTGTGTATGTATGTATGTATGTATGTGTGTGTGTATATATAACACACACATACATACATATATACATATATAAATATATATGCATACACATACATACGCACATATACATGTATGTGTATTTGTGTGTGTATATATGTATAAATGAGAATATATATGCATATATATATATCGATATGCGTGTTTGCATATATGTACGTATGCATTTGTGTATGTATGTATGTATATGTGTCTATATATGTGTGTGTGTGTGTGCATCTATAAACACACTCACACATACACACATACATGCACACGTGTATATCTATATATAAATGCATACATATACACATATACATGTATGTGTATTTGCATGTATATATATGTATATATGAGAATATAAATGCATGTATAGATATGTATGTATGTATGTATGTAGGTATATACGTATGTATGTGTGTGTGTAGACACACACATATATATCTATACATGAGAATATATATATATATACATATACATATATATATATATATATGAATATGTACATCTATATACATACATACTTACATACATATATATATGTATGTATGCATGTATATCCATACATATATTATACATGTATGTGTGTGTATGTGCACATCTATGTGTGTGTACATATATACATATATATATATGTATATGTACGTATATCCATACATATATTATACATGTATGTATGTATACATATATATATATATATATGCATGTGTGTGTGCGTGCGTGCGTGCGTCTCTATGTGTGTGTGTGTTTATACACACAATACACACACAAACACACACGTATATATGTATGTGTATACATATGTGTATGTATGTATGTATATATATACATACATACACATATGTATACACATACATATATACGTGTGTGTGTGTGTGTGTATAAACACACACACACATATACAGACATGCATACACATACACATACACATATATGTGTATATACACATGTACATATATCTACATATATACATGTATGCACATATAAATGTATATACATGTATATATGTAGATATATACATGTATATACATGTGCAAATATTCACATATGTATATATATATGTATGTATACATATACAAACAAACACACACATGTGTGTGTGTATATACATATGTATATATATGTATGTATACACATATATGTATATGTACATGATATACATATATGTATATGTATATACATCTGTGTATATACACACACATACACACATGTATTTATATGTATCTATGTATGTATATCTATACGCACATGCACATACACATATATACATACATACATTGACACATACACACACACACATACACATATACATATACATATACATAGGTATATGTCTATGTACATGTATATATATATGTATGTATGTATATGTACATATAAACATGTATACATGTATATATCTATGTGTGTGTGTGTATAAATATGTATGTATGTATACACACACATATATGTGTGCAAGTGTGTACACACAAACACATATCTCTATATGTTTTTGTGCGTGTCTGTGTCTATATACACACATATATGTATATATATGCACACAGATACACACATATGTGTGTATACATGCATAAATACATACATACATACATGCACACACACGTGTATATATGTATACGCACATATATATATGTATATGTATGTATGTTTTTGTATGTATATGTATGTATATATGCATATACATATGTGTATACACATACACACGTCTGTGTGTGTGTATACATATATATACATATACGTATATATATGTATATGTGTGTGTATATGTATATATGTATGTGTATGTATATATGCATACATGTGTGTGTATACATCTACATATATGTATGCATATACACACATATATATCTGTGCACCTATGTGTGTGTGTATCTATATATATATATATATATATATATGTATATTCTTATGTGTATGTATATATGTATGTGTATGTTTGTGTGTGCGCGTTTGTAGGTATATGTGCACGTATTTGTATGTAGTATGTATGTACGTACGCACACACGCATGTATGTATATCTATGTATGTGTGCATGCGTGTACAATATTTGGGAATGAAATTTGGATTTTGTCCAAAACCCTCCAAATTGATTGGGGATTGAGGAATCCCAGTATTTGGGTTTCTTTCACAAATCCCAATTCCAATCCCCTTAATCTGAACAATCTTAATGATGTTCATACCCATTTCTTATTCCAAACCCCTAAATCCAAACACTCCTTAAATTTTGACATAGTTGGATGTGTAGGATATTTATGTAAGGGCGGCAATCGAGTCGGGTTGAGTTAGAAACCTATTGACTTGAACTTGATCCGCCAACTCAAAAACGGGTCAACGTACCTAACTCGAACCTAACTTGAAATGGCTTGGCGGGTTGGCCAGTTCATCCATTTGACCTAAAAAAAATGCCTTTCCAAGATATTAGGGAAGTTTTTTTGGGTGAAACAGGTAGACTCTCTAGCCCGTTTAACCTAAAAAAACTCCCCTAATGTGAATTTTTTTTGAGTCAAATGGGTTGACCTGCTAGCTCATTTGACACGAAAAACTTCCCTAATGTGAATTTGCACTCACGCACAATTGAAAAAGAAAACTCAATATTATTGATCAATGTCTAGTTAATTTGGATGAACAATAACCCTATTTATATAGAGGAGCATTACATCAAGATATAAACTAAATATGAAAACTAACTTAACCCTAGTTGTACCATAACACAAGCTAACAACTAAAGGTACAACTTGATTAATAAAAACAGCATAACAGAACAACTTGGGCTATTAAACTAATGAGCTAAGCCCATGAGACCCGTAACCTCAAGTGGCAAATGGGTTCTTCAATCGAACCCAAGTCCACAGCCTCCAAGCTCTTCCAACTCTAGTCCAAAATAAGTGAACAGCCTTGTAGGTTCTTGTTTCAACCAAATAGCTTCATTTTCATGTAATTCTATGATCAAATCTTGCAAAGCTTGTTTCATCCTTTTAGCTCTCAACCTTGTCATTGGACTTCCCATATCTTGAAATGGACTCTTGGTAGCACCTCCATGATCACAAGCCTCTCAAACTTGACCACGACCATTGATGTCCTCATCATTTCCTTCTTCCTCGAGAAGATTCACTCTCAAATCCCTTACATTATACAAAAAAAGATCAGCCACATTAAATGTTGCACTAACATTACCATACTCATTGGGAAAATCTATTTTGTAAGCATTATCCCCAATTGATTCAAGGATTTGAAAAGGACCATCTCCTCTTAGACTCAATTTGGACTTGTGTTATTGAGGGAAACGTTCCTTCCGCAAGTGCACTCATACCCAATCTCTAGACTCGAAGTGAACCTTTACTCTTTCACAGTTTGCTTGCTTGGCAAATTGCTCATACTTCTTCTCAATGATAGCTCTAAACTTAGCATGCAATTCCTTGACAAAATTTTCCTTCCTCTTGCCATCCATGTTTATGTGCTCACTAGAAGGCAACAACAAAATATACAAAGGTGTTAGAGGATTGAAACCATAAATAAATTTTAAAGAAGAATAAGAAGTAGAGGAATAGATAGTGCGATTATAAGCAAACTTTATGTGTGGCAAACACTTCTCTCAATTTTTGAGATTGTGTTGAATGATTGCTTGTAGTAATGTCGTGAGTGTACAGTTGCAACTTCGTCCCCAACTTACTCCAAAGAGTACGCTAAAAGTGATTTAGAAACTTAACATCTCGATCACTCACTATGGTCCTTGGTAATCCATGCAAACAAACAACCACCTTGAAGAACAAATTTGCAATATGAGTTGCATCGTTAGTTTAACACAAGTAATAAAGTGTGTCATCGTACTAAAACGATCAACTGCAACAAAAATACTATCTTTGCCACTTTGAGAACGTGGAAGTCTTAGAACAAAGACCATAGAAATATCAATTTACGGAACAATAGGAAAAGATAATGGACTATAAAAACCATGAGGCATCACTTTGGACTTACCTTTCCTACAAGTAATACACTTAGCATAGAAAGCTTGCACATCACGATTCATATTAGGCCAATAAGGGTGTTAATGCAAGATATCCAAAGTCTTAACAACACCAAAATGCCCCATAAGACCCCCTCCATGAACCTCACTAATCAGTAAATCACGCATGGAACAAAAAGGAATGCACAATTTATCCTTTCTAAACAAGTAACCTTCATGCAAATAAAACCCTCTATGCAAATAAAACCCTCCATGCACACAACCCACTTGTGGAGATTGATTCATACAAATATGCCAAATATTACCAAAATCACGATCTCCAACATAAATATTCTTCAAATACTCAAAACCAAGTAGTTTAGCATGCAAAGAAGTAAGAAGAGTATACCTATAATATAATGCATCAGTAACAATACTCTCCTTACCTTGCTTATACTTGATCACGTAAAGAAAGGTTTCAATGAACTCGAACCACTTAGCATGTCTCTTGTTTAACTTACCTTGAGACTTGAGAAATTTTAAACTTTCATAGTCATAATATATGATGAACTCTTTTGGCCACAAATAATGTTGCCAAGTCTGAAGAGCTCGAACCAAAATATAAAATTCTTTATCATATGTAGGATAACTCAAACTCGCCCCTTGAAGCTTTTCACTAAAGTACACAATTGGCTTAGAATCCTGCATTAAAACAGCATTTTTACCAATCCTACTAGCATCACATTTAATTTAAAAAACTTTGTCAAAATTAGGCATACTAAGCAATGGAGTATTAGTGAGTTTATCTTTCAACAAATTAAATGCATCTACATGCGACTTCTCCCATTTAAAAACTACATTCTTTTTAACAAGTTCATTCAAAGGTGCACCAATTGTAAAAAAATCACGCACAAACCTTCTATAGAAATTTGTTAGATCATGAAAAGATCTTATCTCATTAGCATTTGTAGGGGTCGGCCACTCCCTAGTATCCTTTACCGTAGTTTCATCTACACTTATACCATTAGAGCTCATAACAAAACCAAGAAAGACAACAAAATCCATGTAAAAAGAACATTTTTTCAAATTAACAAATAATTGATTCTTTTTAAGCACTTCAAAAACAGTACGTAAGTGTTCTACATGTTCTTATATAGACTTGCTATATACAAGAATATCATGAAAGTAAATTACTACAAATTTTCCAATTAAATGACGGAAAACATGATTCATCAACCTCATAAATGTGCTAGGAGCATTAGTTAACCCAAAAGGCATAACTAACCACTCATAAAGACCAAATTTAGTTTTGAAAGTAGTCTTCCATTCATCATCCTCTTTCATTTGAATTTGATAGTAGCCACTTTTTAAATCAATTTTTGAAAAGAATTGTGAACCATGCAATTCATCCAACATATCATCTAATCTAGGTATATGGTGACGACACTTTACCGTGATTTTATTTATGGCTTGACAATCTACACACATTTTCCAAGATCCATCCTTCTTAGGTATGAGAATCACAGCACCGAACATGGACTAAGGCTCTTACACACAAAGCCCTTTTCCAACAAATTATCTACTTGTCTTTGAATCTCTTTTATTTCCTCGAGGTTAGCTCTATAAACAGGATGGCTTGGAATGCTTGCTCCAGACATGAAATCGATTTGATGCTCTATCCCCTCAAAGGTGGCAATCCACTTAGAATGTCCTTAAGAAATAACTCTTGATATGCCTGCAACAAAAAAACAACAACACTAGGAAGAGAATGGTCAAACTCATTAATAGAAAAGTAAACATCTTTGTACAAGATTACAATGAGTTGTTGCTTTGCCAACAACACACTCTTGATCTCACTTTTTTTGGCATAAGCACTCACTTTTCTTCCCTTTTCTCTTTCGGCTCCCACTCTCTTTTTCTTCTCCTTCTGTTTTAAGTCGAACGGCATCAATCTTTCCTAACAGCCTAGAGGACTCGTTTGAAGACCCCTCGGACTTGGTCTCTTTTAGCTCATGGCTTCTCTCACACCTTACACTCCTTTGTGATGCGAGCTTGATCAGCATAAGCCTCCATGGGAGTCAATAGTCTCAAGATAAACTCCTTTTTCTTTCAAGTAGGCGATAAATATTTTTATAATCATCATAAGTAACACGCCTATCAAATTGCCATGGATGACCTAATAAGAGATGACATGCATGTATGGAAATAACATCACGTAATACTTCATTCACATACCCTCCAATAGCAAATGATATAAGCACTTGCTTGGTTACCTATACATTCCCAAAATCCGTCAACCATTGCAAGAAGTTTGATTTTGGATGGCAAATTGTAAGCAATTTCAACTTCTCTACAAACAAGGTACTAGCTACATTAGTGCAACTACTAGAATCAACAATAACACTACATACCTTATCTTGAACCAAGCATCTCGTGTGGAATATATTTTCCTTATGCATCTCCTCTCCCTCCTCCTTTAGTTGAATGCTTAATGATCTTAGTCACTAACACCTCACTACTAGACGGATTAGCATCCTCGGGTCCCCCATCAACCGAATCATCATCACTAGGCCTTTCAAGTGAATGCATCTCTTCATCACTTGAATGCTCACTTTCTATCTCCTCATTGTTAATAATAACCATGTTTCTTCTAGTTAGACACTGAGAGGTGATATGTCCATACCCTTGATATTTGAAGCACCTAACATCTCTTTGCCTCATAGAAGTCTCAATGTTATCCTTATTTGACAACTTGGATGAAGTACTCTCACCTTTTGGCTTGTTGTTGGTTGAACCTGATTCTCCTTTGCGCCATCCTTATCCTTTGGTGGTGTTTGAATACCCCCCCTTTCACGCACATCCCTTCATGCTGGCCGAGAATATGATGTAGCCATTATAATTGGTTTTGACGCCTGAAGTTACCTCTTAACTTTTATAGCCATATCCACCAAGTTACCTATATCAAAATAATGTTGCAACTCCACACGTTGCCTAATTTCAGTGTTCAGTCAACCCATAAATCTTGCCATTAGTGCCTCACCCTCTTCTTCCAGGATGGCCCTCATCATCAAAATTTTCATCTTTTTGAAATAATCATCCACAAACATGGTACCGTGCCTCAAAGTTTGAAGCTTCAAGTGGAGATCACGAGTGTAATAACTTGGGATGTACCTCTTTTTCATGAGCCTCTTCATCTTACCTTATGTGTGCACGAGTCCTTCACCAAATCTAGCACGGTCCTTGTGAAGCTTGTCTCACAAAACACTTGCTTTTTCTGTGAACTCAACTGTAACAAGCTGGACCTTCTTCTACTCAGAATAGTTATGGCAAGTGAAGACTCCCTCCACCTTGCGTTCCCACTCAATGTAAGCCTCGGGATCAAGTTTTCCTTGGAATGATAGGATCTTCATCTTTCTGCTTTCAAAATTATCATCTTGGTGGTTTGCCACCCTCCTTCCTCTCCTCGGACCTACTTCCTCAAAGTCAAATTCAACCCCCCAACTCATCCTCATAAGTAGGGTTTCTAGTCACCCTAGTGTGAGAGGAAGCTCCACGGATCCCCAAGTTCTCATTCAACTCCTCATGGCGCTTTGAAGTATTTTCCATATTGTCAACCGTTAGAGACACCTTTTGAAGTTGCTGCATGATAGTGTTGAAATTCTCATTGTTTTGCCTTTGTGTCTCTTACATGGACCTTATGAACAATTTAAACTCACTTTCTTCTTGAGTTATCTTTTCTCCCATCGTTTGTGTAAACTGCACAATATGGTTAGTAGCACAAGAAAATAAAGAAAATTATCCTCACTCACTCTCTTACGCATTTCATACCAATTAGACTTTGTTTTTACCCGATAATGAGCTCACACCTTAGTCTTTTACCACTCCTTGAACTTACCTTTATACCTTTGGATAAGAACCTGCTCAATTGATCTTGACAAAACCCCAATTAAGTATTCAAGATGAATAGTGGTAAAAATGAAAACATAGGGTAAGGTTTGAACCATTAGAATCCAAGAAATCATGACACAAGAAATTTCAGATTTGAGGAGCACTTATGACACCCCTAGTGTGTGTCTTTCCTTGTAGAAATCTTGATTTTCAAAATTCCTTTGAAAGATTTAATGAACTTATGCCAAACAAAAATTCCTAACTTTCCAAATTTGCATTAGGATATAGTAGAAAACCCTAATCCAAAAAGGAAACAATAATCTTGCCAAATGGTAATGTGAACACTTGAAAACAATTAAGGTAACTAAAACAACCAAAATCTATCAAAAGGAAACAAAAAAAGACGCTACACATGCAAAAGAAAGCCTTTGGAAGGGCTGCACATGCACACAAGCACACTAGTTTCCTTATTTCCTTCTAGCCATTGTGAAACTTTTTCCTCCCTAGGATTTGGTTGTTTCCTACCTTATATGAGCACAAGATTAGACCCTTAACACCTTATTTCAACCAGTTTCAAGATGGAAAATTCGTAACTCAGCCCCTTAGCTGCAACAACAAAATTTCAGTTCACTCACAACCCACAAAATCAAAGAAAGGAAACCCTAGACTAAATACCCTTAACTCGATTGAAGAATTCTTCAAGTAACCCTTCAAGAAGCTCAAGAATTGCTTCAAGAACGTCAAGAAATATGTGTAAGGGTTCAAAAAATAATAATATCAACCTGGACAGTTTGAATTCCCCCAGGACAGGTTCAAGTCAAAGCACAACACAACCAAAAATTTCAAGAAACAATTTTCTAGTGTTCAAAAGGTTGAAGAACTGAAAGTTTTGATCAAGAATTGATTCAAAAACTTGAACAACTCAAGAACTTCAAGAAACAACAATAAACAATAAGATTTAAGTGCACACAAGCTAGAACTTCAAGAACACACGAACAGTCAATCACTAATCGCATAAATAACCCCAAGACTCCAAGACAGTTGCCCAAACGAGTTGTAGAGTTCAAGAATTTACTTAGGTATGTATAAAATCCAATTTGGACGTATGATACACCACAATAATGTCCCAAAATCTTCAACGAATATTCTGGAATTTATTTTTTTTTTTTGTGCTTATCTTTTCCACTTGGCACGCCTCTTCTACTCTTTTTTGTTGCACGACTTTTTTTTGTGCAAGACTTTTTCTTTTCTTCTTCTTTTCTCTCTCTCTCTATCTTTTTTTTTTATCCAGAAACCATGACTAAACCTTCAATAAAAATGGTTTCAAAGTTCTTATTTAGGCCAAGATTTAATTTTCTCAAAAGTTTTGACACAAGAACAATTAAAACACCAATAAACAATTAAAAACAGTCTAGAAAACAAGTTCAAGCCACACAAACCCTAGAATTCTTGATATGTAAATATAAAAAATGACTCTATAGACTAGGACTACCCTAAAGCACGAACAAAAGACGCAAAACACAAATTAAAGTGATAAGAAATATAGACACACAAAGCTGGATAGATTGGACAAAAACAATAAACGCAAAAAGACTCCAAAAGAACAAGAAACAAGACATGAAAAAAATTCAAGAAATACAAAAAGGATATTGCCGAAACCTTCCAAAGGAAAATTTGGCTTCGAAAACTTAGATTTCAAGATGAACCAAGGCTCTAATACCAATTTGATGCATTCAATGGAAGAGTAGATGGTCCAAGGCTTTTGAAACACCAGGTAGGCAACCTAATCTTCTTGACTGCTTCATAATTTGTCGAAGACCCCAAGAACAACTTGGATTGTTTTGCTTCAAATTCAACAAGATTCGTTGAACTACCCCCTTTGAGAAATGATCCTAGACCCATAACCAACAATGTGGTATAGACACCTAGCTGACAATCTTATTGGATAGATTCAAACCCTCAAAGTTGAACCCTAAGTGAGATTTCTTGAACACTCAACAAGTATCTTGCCAAGCAATCAAGAGTAGTTCTTTAGCCAAAGAACTAAGAAAGCTCAATTTGCACTCACGCACAATTGAAAAAGAAAACTCAATATTATTGATCAATGTCTAATTAATTCAGATGAACAGTAACCCTCTTTATATAGAGGAGCATTACATCAAGATATAAACTAAATATGGAAACTAACTTAACCCTAGTTGTATCATAACACAAGTTAACAACTAAAGGTATGACTTGATTAATAAAAATAGCATTAAAGATCAACTTGGGCTATTAAACTAACAAGCTAAGCCCATTGTAGACACCAAATTTTGACACACTTTTTGTAAAAAATATATGTGTTACTTTATTTTAGGGGGTATTTTTTTTATTTTTCGGGGGGCGAGTACAATTTTCGCGTATTATATCTAATTCATCGTACTAGGGGCAAAATGGTAATTTCACAATGTAAATATTAGTTTATTTTATTTTATTTCCTAAATACATGATTTTACTATTTTTATCATTATTTATGATTTTAATGATTTTTAGGAAGTCATTCATCATTTATTTAAAATTTTAGTATTTTTTAATTCAACAGGCACGTTTTCCAATGCGTTATTTTTATGAGAATTTTCAAGTGAAAAAAATTTTATATATGCATTTTGAATACTCATAAATTTTCTGTAAAAATCTCATAATTTTTAGAGGTCGTCTAGTATTTATTTAATTTTTATCTTTTTGTTTATTAATGGCACGTTTCCCAATGCATTCTTTTTATGAGAATTTTTTCAAGTGAATTTTCTTTTTATGCATAGCTCATATATTCATGAATTTCCCATATAAATTTCATGATTTTTAGAAATGTTTAATATTTATTTTAATATTTGATTATTATTATTATTTGTTATTATTATTTTTCTATTAATCGCACATTTTTAATGGTATGTTAATTTTTAAATTTTTACAGTAAATTTTATTTATTCATTTTATGACTATAAATTTCAGTATTTTTCTTAGTGATTTTAGAGATCCCGATATATTTTATTTTATTTCACTTGTTTCCCTTTATTTTTCTCAAAAAAAAAAAATGATGAACAGCAGCAGCAGCGTTGCTGCTGCTAGTTTGCTTCCTGCCATGGCTGATGGCAGCCATGCATTCCAATCCTACCTAAACCACCAAACTCCATGCCTAATCACATCACTTGCACTCATTTTTTTTTCAGATTTTTGGGGATTTGATTGAGTTTTTGGTTTTGACCATTTTACAGGCACAAACACATTCACACACCGGCATTTTTTTTTTTCACTCCCCTGAAGCACAAACACCTCCCCCTGCAACTGCACTCATCTCACCCTCTCAGTTTTCCCTCACTCTGCATCTCATCTCACACCAGCACTACACACCTGAAAATCACACACACTCACTTCTTTCTCTTCACATCCCTGCAAAACACACATAAACACTACACACTTCACCCCTGCAATTTGCAAGCAAACACACACAAAACACACACCTGCAATCACACACAGACACACACAGATGCACAATTCGCACACACAAGCAACACACAAAACTCACACAACACACACTTGCCTTCACCACATTCCAGCACACAAACGCACAAATTCACACACACAGAACACTCACAGCTTTCCCTCACTTCTCTTGGCTCAAAACACACACAGCCGATTACACACATAGAACACGCACACACCCGCACACACCTGCACACGCATTCAAACACACCTGCACCCACATTCAAACGCACAGAACACACCCACAGCACAAACGCACAAATACACACACACAGAACACACGCACAACACACACTCACCTGCATTCACAAAGACACACGCACAACACACACCTGCAAGTTTCGAAAAAAAAAAATCAATCAACAAACAACAAACAACAACCACAGCAACAGCAATACACCAAAGCTTCTATTCCAGAATCCAACAACAACAGCTCCAATCACCAACGACCACCGCCGACCAGCGCACCACCGCCGGACGCAACCATCCCACAACCACCATCACCGCCGCCCCTATTCCAGGTAAACTTCCTTCTTCTTGCTTTCAATTTTTAATTGTCATTAATCCCTGAAATAGAAGTTGTTAGATAAAATCATCTAAAATAAAAAAAAATAAAAAAAAAAACGAAGAAACCGAAAAAAGGAATTCGGCCGAGAGAGAGAGAGAGAGAGAGAGAGAGAGAGAGAGAGAGAGAGAGAGAGAGAGAGAGACCTGTGAGAGAGATAAACGACGGCGAAAAAAAAAAAAAAAAAGGGGGGGGGAGCAGATCGGGGAGAGGGCGACCAGGAGGAGAAGAAGAAGAAAAAGAAAGAGAGAGAGAAAGAGAGAAAGAAGGAAAAAGAAGAAAGAAAAAGAAAGAGAGAAAAAGAAAGAAAAGAGAGAAAAAACCGAAAAAAAGAAAAAAAAAACTAAAACCGGTTAAAAAAAAAATATGTTTTTAGTGAAACTACGTCGTTTTGACGTAATTTCACTCAAAACTACGTCGTTTTGATTAGTTTAGTTTTTTAATTTGATTTTAATTAATAATAGATATTTATTTTGTAGTCCTTATACTTTCATTAATGTCACTGTGGCCCCGATAATTTCTGATTTGTGCATTTTAATTTCTGTTTATTATAGATTGACCCCCATAATTTTATTTTCTTTTCAATTAGGTCCTAATTAATTGCATTTAGGTCCCCCGACTTTTATATAATTATAATTTTGACCCCTGTATTTCTAAATTTCTATTTTTGACCCTTACATTTCTCGGTAATTACATTTTGACCCCTGAATTTTGCTGGAATTTTATTTTGTACCCCAACATTGCTGGAAATTTTATTTTTGCCCTAGAATATTGCTGAAATTTTGCATTTTTGCCCCCAAATTTTGCTGGAATTTTATTTTGTACCCCAACATTGCTGGAAATTTTATTTTTGCCCTAGAATATTGCTGGAATTTTGCATTTTTGCCCTCAAATTTTGCTGGAATTTTATTTTGTACCCCAACATTGCTGGAAATTTTATTTTTGCCCTAGAATATTACTGGAATTTTGCATTTTTGCCCCCAAACCTTGCTGGAATTTTATTTTGTACCCCAACATTGCTGGAAATTATATTTTGTCTTAGAATATTGCTGGAATTTTGCATTTTTGCCCCCAATACTTGCTGGAATTTCATTTTTATCCCTCCCAACATTGCTGGAATTTTATTTTGCCTTAGAATACTTGCTGAAATTTTATTTTTTGTCCCCCAAACTTGCTGAAATTTTTATTTAAGTCATTATACTTGCTGGAATTTTAGTTTAAGTTCCTATACTTGTTGAAATCTTAGTTTTAAGCCCTAGATACTTGTTGGAATTTTATTCTAAGTCCCTAATTTGTTCGAAATCGACATTTTATGCTCAATTTTTAAGTATTTCATATTTTATACTTTAAATAGTGGTACCTTGACATGTTTATTGATTTTCTTAGCAATTTATACCGGGTTTACGAATGGGAGGTACCTCGATTACCCTTTTATTTCTCTTTATGTGCTCCTACGTGTTGCTACGTGTTTTTTCTATATGTTTTTTTTATATCTCCTTTTGCTTATAATTTTTATACATATGTGAGTGTTTATTTAGTTATGCCATGTTATTTATTAGAAATTAATTTGTGATTATTCAAAGAAATGTAATAAATAGGTAATATTCTATTGAGCAAAAATTCTGTATTTAGATAGTTAATGTAGTAGATAGTGTATATCTAGTTAACAAAATTTTTTTTTTGTATTTTAGATAGAAAGTGTAATAGATAGGTTAGATAGGATATCTTTTATTCTTTTTCTATTTTTAGATTGTAATTAGATTATTCTCCGGTGTAATAGTTAGGGCTTTGTGTGCTATGTGTGCTATGTGCCTATGTGTTTTATTTGCTTTTCTTTAGGACTTTGCATTTAGAATATCATGCCTATGTGTTATGTGCTCCTATGTGTTATTATTTGCTTTTATGTGATTTATTGCTTTAATACATGCTTTATTTATTTACTTGCTTTAATTATATATGTGTATCGTCGACACACTAGTCCAAAGCTAGTTGTGGTTAATTTCGTTTTCTTCGCTAGTCCAACGCTAGCGGAGAACTTTTTAGAAAATAGGCTAGTCCAATGCTAAGCCTTTAGATCATTTTAGCATTAGGATCATTTTTCGTGTTCACTCTATGCCATTTCACACACATTTTATCTTTTTAGGCTTTTCCCATTTTCTATGAGTTTTTTATATATACTTTATAACTTATTACTTATTTTAACATCTATTTGGTGCATAACATTTAGATTCCACTACACATAGAATTTTAGGTCATTTGCGTGATTTCGACTAAGAAATAGTCATCTACTCACGTGGGAAGTGATGGCGTACATGTCGTTCCCTCCTCCGTGAGTAGAAACAGATAGTCACGAGTCTATTAGTCCCCCCGCACCCGTTATGTTGCATCCCCATTTTCTTTATTCACTTACTATCTATACTATTATTTTTCTTTTCTTTTGCATTCCATTTTGCATCTACACTCGTGACTCCGTCGAGGTCTAGACTCGGGTTTCGCAATTAATGCGAATATCCCGACCAAACCTCAATGGAACATTTGTCCCTTTAACGATACTCATTTTTAGGACTAGATTTACATTCATATAGTTGCATCCAAATGCGATAAAATCTTAGGGTTATATTAGGAAAATTTAGACTAAACCTCGCAACTAGTTTCGGCTAGGTTGAAAGGGTGCCTTGGGCGCGAGCCTTTGCCTTCCCTTTCTTCAACTTGTGACTCCCGAACCTTTTTCTCTTGTTTTCAAAGACCTAGAGTCGTCTAAAAGGGTTTTCTTGTTTTTCCTTATTTTTTCCAAAAACCATTTCTTTAAATAAATCATTTTTGATTTTCTTACCTTTTATAAAATATGTTCGGGTGACTTGGTACACCAAAACTCAATACCAAGTGGCGACTCCTTTTTCACTAAAAAACCCTTTTTTAGACTCTATTTTCAGGCCCAAAAAACCGTCGCATTTTCAAAGTCCCATTTTAGGCCCTTTTTCTTTTGTTTTCAAAATAAAGTATTTGTTTGTCGCGTTTTTATCGAATCATCTTTTACAAAGCATTTTCTAAAAATTATTTTTGCAAAAAAAATTACGCGCTTCTTTTCCAATAAACACAATCACATTTAACACTTCCCTTTTCCCTTTTCCCGACATCTTTACACTTTCTATTTATTTTCGAAAAATGGGGCGCGACACCCATGAGACCCGTAACCTCAAGTGGCAAACTGGTTCTTCAACCGAATCCAAGTCCACAGCCTTCAAACTCCTCTAACTCTAGTCCAAAATAAGTGGACAGCCTTGTAGGTTTTTGTTTCAACTAAGTAGCTTCATTTTTATGTAATTCCACGATCAAACCTTGCAAAGCTTGTTTCATCCTTTTAGCTGTCAACCTAATCATTGGACCTCCCATGACTTGAAAAGGACTCTTGGTAGTACCTCCATGATCACGAGCCTCTCCAACTTGACCATGACCATTGATGTCCTCATCAATTTGGAGGATTATTGCAGAATTAATTGTGCAAATATTTGGGAGACCTAATTATTTAACAAAAATACATGAAAATGCATGCAAATAGTCTAATGCATGTGGAAAGCCAGCTCAGCAATGTCAGATGTCAAGTGGGCTCCATTTTAGTGATCTGCGGGTCATTGGCCCGCGAATCTAACCCGCAGATCGAAATTGGCTAGAGTTTTCTAGGGCTTGCAACTTGCTTCATTTTCCTGCTAGTTTTGTAGATGTTTTAGGTGAAGATAAGTTTCTGGCAGCTGAAGATTTCATTGAAAACACAAATGAAGACTTTTGTGCCAATTTTGAAACTCAAGGAGAATCTTCATCATTTCATTGCTTTTAATATATTTGTAAGTTGGAAAATGACTTGTAGAATCTTGCTTTATGAATAGAAGTCATTTGTAACTAGTTTAGAGAAGTTGGTTAGAGTAGTTTAAAAGAATTAATAGAATTCTCGTCCAATTTCAATAGAGCAGTGAGGTTATTGTAAAAGAACTCTCGTAATCCAACTTTTAAAGAAGGAATAGAAGTTTTTGAAGTCTTGTTCAATATTGAATAAGCCATTTGCTACTCCATCTCTTTTATTTCAATTGTTGAACATGAATTCCTGTACGGAAATCGAAGTTCAAGTTGTTGCGTTAGTCATGTTTAACTAAAAATTTTATCTAGAATATAGACGAAGGTAATGAATCTTAAAGCATGATTTAATCAAGACTAACTTGCTAAGCTTGTCATTGTTTGTTTACTTGTTCAAGTTTTAGTACTTGTTTTTGCTTGGCCAACATGAACAAGTCATCTAGTTATTACTTGACATTTAGAAATGCATTTAACAATGAAAAATGAACAAATGATGCTTAAGTCCTTCAGATAAGAATAATGAATGCTTAAGTGAATCACCACAATTCATGTTTTCATAAGATTTTATCATAAGAATAGTTGAAATCTTGTCATTTTATAGTAAGAACTAGTTATGACTACTATGAACTTGGATTCCTAACAAGGCAAAGTAACACTTAGCAAGTCTTTCAAACAACTCATGGTTCATTTTTGGATTCTATGTTCTAGGTTCTTTGCTATTGAATTCTTGCAACTTATTTCTATCATTTGTCTATTCTATTGTTATTAACGATCCATCTCCATTCCTAGTTTATGATTGTTTAGATAATAGAGTTAGCCATAAAGCTTTAATAATTGCATTCATTTGATTCCTCGTGAGATACAATATCTAATACTCCACATACTACAATTGATCTGTATACTTGCGATAAAATAGGAGATTAGCTTTTATTACTTGAATAGTGTGCTTTTTGCTTAAATTTTCCTTAGTGTGTGTTTGCTTAATTTTTCTAAACCTAATCTACACCATGTCATAAACCATACGCCCAAAATAATTGAGTCAACAAACTAAAACAACAATTATCAACATTTAAGGACACTTAGGGAGCAGGTGAGAGGAAAATGGTACAGAAAAGCTGTATGGGGGATAAAATCTGAATTGCGATCATGGTAGGAATTCGCTGATGTCCATTTCCATCATTATCAACATTTATGTTAATAAAGTCTAGTGCTTGTGAAAAATATATGAATTTCCATATTCTTCGGGCTCTTAGTGACTTGTTTCTGTTGAAGTAAGAGTATATGAATGTCCACGGGGGTATTCCACACATAAATGATTAATTAACACATCTAAATAGATTTTGTTGTAATGATTAAAATATTTATCAATTCAATAAAAGAGTAAATTTTGTCAAACTATTGTTTTCATCAGAAAAAATTTCAAACCAATTAGTCATTTAACTTGGTAGAAATTGCACTTTAAACAGTATCCCCTCACTTTCCAGATTTCCTTTACTAGACTTGTGCTGCGGTTACAAATATTCACGATGGAAAACTTCTTCAAATAATTTTACATCGGATACAAAGATTGTTAGACCCATAGAATAAGCCAATTAGGAATCTATAAGAACAAAGTTTTACGAATTCTTTTAAGATATCTAGCCAATAACAATTGCAACATTATCCTTTTTCCGATGATATACAAGGGAAAATGGGAAGACTATACAATTTTAAGCCAAATATTTAGGCTAAATATTGCAAATGATTCCCACCAAAAGTACGCGGGGTCACCCAAAAGCAATCAAATTATTACTTGTCATCCAATGTTTTGGCCAGTAAAATTAACAGTTAATAAAATTAAAAGTTATTCAACTAATATTTAACCTTCACCATTAAAGAAAGTAGCAGACCACAAACTTGTAAGATTGAGTATTACATCGTAGGTCAAGAAAACATTACCCATACAGAAATCTTAGCTAGCTGCCGCTGACTAGATTATTATTACCTTATCATGCTTCAACTGTTTTAAATTTAATATTTATGAAGTACAGCTATAGTCACAAATTCGAAAATTTATAATAAAAATAGAAATCATTGTTAATAAATAACAAAAAAATAAATTTATTCAAAACTTTTAAAGGAAAAATTTTTTTGTCAGAAGAAAGTCCACATCATTCTTCAGACATTTTGCTGCCAGCATTCTCCAAATTGAGCAGAATAGCCTTTGGACTAAGCATAAGTTGACGGTGAGGCTGTGAGACATCATTCCTTAGAACTGGAGCTATTTTGCATGCCCGGGGAAAATGTTGAGGGCCCTGCTTCTTGATACACCTAGTTCCTTCATTATGATTTTAGTAAGTTTTCTATTTTTATTTTTTAAATTTTAATGAGCCAGTTTTCTCCTTCCTCTACTAAGTTGGTTGGTTTCAAAGGACAAAAAAAAAAAAAAAACAAAATGGTAGGTTTATTGTAAGGGTAAAGGATGAAGTTCCTACTATGATTTCTTAAGCATAAATCTCTAGCTTCCTCTAAAGTCTACCTTAAAACCAAAATCTGGAATTGAAGTCCTTAGATTTTAATAGTTGATGGAAGACGTTACTCTTTAGTGCATTTGCAGTCCTTGCAAGCTGGTATACTCTCTATCATTTTGTGAAAGAAATCGAAAATTTTTTCATTTGCAATACTCATTTGGTAGGCTTCAAGGGTAGGTTTATTCTAAGGGTAAATG
This sequence comes from Mitragyna speciosa, assembly GCA_024721245.1. NCBI lineage: Eukaryota > Viridiplantae > Streptophyta > Magnoliopsida > Gentianales > Rubiaceae > Mitragyna > Mitragyna speciosa. The sequence goes on along the minus strand of CM045552.1, from coordinate 23,969,946 downwards.
ATGAAGTGCCTACTATTATTCCTAAAGTGCAAATCTCTAGTTGCCCTGTGAAAACGAAAGGTGGACTTCAAGTGCGTGGACTTCAATAGTTGATGGAAGACATAAGTCTTTGATGCATTCCAAAGTCCTCGTGAGTTGGTATGCTCTCTATCATTCTGTGGAAGAAATTTAAAACATAATATGTAGGAAATTTTTTTTCTAAAGTGCAAATCTCTGGTTACTTTGAAAATTAAATCTGGATTGCAAGTCTTTAGACTTTAATAATTGATGGAAGTCATTACTCCTTAGTGCATTTCTAGTCCTTGTAAACTGTTGTAGTCTCTATCATTTTGTGGAAGAAATTGAAAACGTAACATGTGGGCTAATTTTTTTCTAAAGTAAAGGTCTTTAGTTTCCTCTGAATTCTACCTTGAAAATGAAATCTGGACTTTTAGACTTTAATAGTTGATGGAAGTCACTAATCTTTAATGCATTTCAAGTCCTTGTAAGCTGGTATACGCTCCCATCATTTTGTGGAAAATTTGAATACGGGATAATTGAGGAAAATTTTCCAATGCATACATTTGAGAATGAGAGAGACCTCAAAGGAAAATTTTCCGCATCTCCATAAGAAGTTTTGAAAAAATAAAGTTTAGAATGGACTAGTTTTTCACAAATGTAGCCATCTTATCATGAATAGAACAGCAGGGATGATATGTAGTATGCATCTTATCATGGACAGTAAGGTTTTCGGTTTTTTTTTTTTTTTTGACACATTAGTCCATTAACTAATGATCAAAAGTAACTGTGTTCTTTTTTCTTGAAGAAAAAGACGAATTCACCTTAAAGGGTTTGTTCTATTAAACCTTCTCAAAGTTTGAGCATGATTTCACTTTTGTTTTTTAGAGAAGTTCTGAATCATTTAAAAATTGAACTTGTAATAATAGGTACTTGTGTGATTAATATTGTCCCAAAAAACATGTATTCTCCAATATTAATATTCTAAATCCCAATTGAACCGTATTCACTTCTAAAAATTTCAGGAACGTAGTCAAGTAATTAATTTTATATTTTTTGAAAGATCATTAAAAATTCATCATTTATATTATATATTTAAGTTTGGTTTTTAATTTATCTTTAAGAATTTATTAAAAATATTAATATTTTAATCCAAAAATATTCATATTTGATTTTTAATTTATATTTATGAATTTATATAAATTATTTATATTTCTAAAGAAAATAAAACTCAAAATTTTCACTACTTGGGATTTTAATTTATGTTTATGAATTTAGTTAAAGTACTTAAAATTTTTAATAAAGTAAAAATAAAATATTCAAATTTGATTTTAATATAGATTTATTTAAAAGAGTTACATTTTCACATAGTTTCTTTTTTAAAGTTTTAATTTATATTGATAAATTTATTTGAGTTATTTCAATTTTTACATAAGCTATTTGAACTGCTTTAACTTTTAAATAAACTAAATTCAAATGTTCAAATTTGATTTTAATACAAATTTATTTAAAGCTTTTGTATTATTATATAAGCTATATTTTTCAATTTTTAAATTATATAGATAAATTTATTTGATGTATTTGTATTTTTACATAATTTTATTATTTCATTTTAATTTCAAAATTTGAGTCTTAATTTATTTAAAATTATAAAAAGTCAAATAAATTCATAAATATAATTCAAATACAAATTTTAATATTTAAATGAGCTAATCTTTGATAATCTACTAAAAATATGATATTAAATATTTCTTTTATTTTTTAAATCTCTTATACAAGAAAATGGCATAAATTGAAAAGTAGAATATTGAATTTGGTGCTTTTAGGAGTAATATAAAGTAATTGGATTTTTAAAATTTTGTTAATTTTTCAGACGGATGGCACAAAAATTGAAGCACCATTCTATTGTAAGTTTACATTCAAGTCGTATCATCGGTAATTATTCTATAATTTTATGTATTTATTATATGTATTTTGGTGTATCATATGTAAATAAAAATTTTTTTTGCAGTAATATCAGGCAAGCATTTGCAAAAATTTTTTAATGTCATTAAGCAAACAAAAATGGCGCAATAAATACAATTTGGGGCAAAGCACGACCTCTTAAGTTCTGATTTTTGTTATTATCTACTACTAATAGTGTCAAATATACCACATTAATCTGCTTCTAACAACTTGCATATAATTTTGCTCTTCTTTTTTTGTTATTTATCAATTTCTTAAAATTTTGTATATATATGTGATTTTTACCATAAATATACTCGTGAATACCATATTAATCTACTTCTAACAACTAGCATATACTTTTCCTCTCTTTTCTTTTTTCTTTTTTTGGCTTATCAATTTCTTAATCTTGTACACATAGGTATGCCCTTTTATCACTAGTATAAAATTAATTCATAACATCCGCTCATATAGCCTTAAATTTGCATCTTGTTACATCTAATACCTATAGTCATTTTCAGACAAATGAGAAAGAAAAATGGCTAAAAAGAAAAAGAAAAAAAAAACTTGTTTTCAAACAACTATTTCATCTTGGTTTTGGGGAAAGAATGTGATGTTCAAAAAATAAGTTAGTATTTCACATCAACATTGGTGTAAAAATGGGATGCTAAAAAATAGCTAGCAAACCATGGCTCAAATTTGTCGCAGGTAAGCGACGTAATCCAAATGATGAGATATAATTTTCTAAAGATAGTTCTTCATTGAGATTTCCTTACATGATGAAGACTGAGACATAAATATGGCGATCGTGGAAAGAAAAAACAAAGCAAATCAAAATGAAAGCAATGGGTCCTAGAAACTTGTTTAGGTAGGTTTTTGCCCACTAAATTAAGTTTGTAATATCATATCAAAATCTGTTACGGTGATCGTTGAGCAATGTACCACAATGACAGTAAGTTTTCTCAAGAAAGTAATAAGTTATCATGAGTTTTACCCTTTTTTTTTTAAAGAAAACTTACATTTGGTTACTTAAATTGATACAGAATGCGTGGTGGGAAGGAACTCGTTACACGATCAAAATTCTTAGGACATGAATCCAAGATTAAAGATAAACGAGAAAAAACTCTCAAATTTTTAATTTTATTGAATTATCATGAATAATAATGATAAACTACTTAAAACAAAGGCTCAATAAGCCTTTTATAGATCTAAAACTAACCATAACACATATTAAGTTGAAAATCCTAAGAGTTGTAGTTAAATAAGGAAACAAAACACTAAAAACATAAAGCTCATAAAATCCCACAGACGAGCTGTGCATCTACTACTTCAGACGCGGGCTCGGTTAGCTTGAAAACCACCAGCGATTGGCTGTCTGATACTTGAGCTGCAAGCATCCAAGATTAGCCGTGGATGTGGCTGCACACCATCTATCCACGGCTACTTTATGTCCAGCAGTCGTGGATGTCCTTTGTGAGAAGTCGAGCTGGCTTATTTCATGCCTTTTCTTCAGTTTTTTTTCCAATTTATTATTGATCCAAAATCTATAGCTAAGATGCTCCACATCATACCCTCCCACTTGAGAAGAACTTGACATCAAGTTACTATCATTCGAATATAATGCATCCTTTGAGGCTGCAACTTTTAACACTGGATAATTAAAAAGACTTCAAGGATGACTCGTCAACAGTCACAAAAAGTTGATTGGCCTTGTCCATGTCACCATTACAAGAATCCTCCATTGCCTCAACCAACGTATAGACATGGGTCAGATTAGCAAAAACTTCATCAACACAATCCTTCATTGATGACGACTCTGAAGGTGGTATATTGACTTCTTCATCCACTCCATCTAGGCCACATATGTATTCTTGTTCATCTTCGTCATCCTCTTTATTAGAATCCTCCAATGGTGGTATTTTTATTTCAACCACCTCCCTTAGTGTTAATTTTTGTCAGGCTGTTGATTTTGATGAACCCATAAGTTTGGGTATCCTATGTAGCACTCTTCATTGGCTGAATTTCTATAGAATGGTAACAGATCTTGATGGCGAAATCATTACTCTTGGGCCAATCGCACATCGTGAAGATTTCTCCAATCACAACCTGTGCTTGATCCTAACAGTCAAATCGGCGAACGAGGACGAATCCTGGGCTGCAATAATTTCCCCAATTACAATCTCTTCTACCCTGCAAGCCAATCTCTCTGATTAATTTGACTCTCTCATTGATTCTCACCTCCATACGATCTATACTAGTGGCTATCTAATCCATATGATTGGTCAATACTTGTTGCGAAATCCCTGACTTCGTCAATAGGATTAACATCACGATTCTTACTAATGGCCATCGCAGTAGAAACCCGCTCTGATACCAACTTATATTATTTGCGTGTTGGGAAGGAACTCCTTACACGAACAAAATTCCTAGAACATGAATCCAAGATTCAAGATAAACGACAAAATACTCTCAAAATCTTCAATTTTATTGAATTATCATGCATAATAAGGGCAAACTACTTAAAACGGAGGAAAAAAAAGCCTTTTATAGACCTAAAACTAACCGTAATACGTATTAAGTTGAAAATCCTAAGAGTTGTAGTTAAATAAGGAAACAAAATGCAAAAAACATAATGCTCATAAAATCCCGCAGACGAGCTATGGGTATGCTCATTCATACATGAGCTCAGTTAGCATGAAAACCACCAGTGACTGGCTGTCCGATACTCGAGCCGCAAGCATCCAAGATCAGTCGTGGATGTGACTGCCCACCGTCTATCTGCGGCTACTTTCTGTCCAGCAGCCTTGCATGTTCTTTGAGAGATGCCGAGCTGGCTTATTTCATGCCTTTTCTTTATTTTTTTTCCAATTTCTTCTTGATCCAAAATCTACTGCTAAGATGCTCCACATCATACCCTCCCACTTGAGAAGAACTCGACATCAAGTTACTTACATCCGAATATAACGTGTCCTTTGAGGCTGCAACTTTTAACACTGGATAATTGAAAATACTTGCGTCTCAAGGATGACACCTCAACAGTCACAACAAGTTGATTAGCCTTGTCCATGTCACCATTACAAGAATCCTCCATTGCCTCAACCAACGTATCGACATGGGTCAAATTAGCAAAAATTTCATCAACACAATCCTCCATTGATGACTACTCTGAAGGTGGTATATTGACTTCTTCATCCACTCCATCTAGGCCGCATATGTATTCTTGTTCATCTACATCATCCTCTCTATTAGAATCCTCCAATTGTGGTATTTTTATTTCAACCACCTCCCTTAGTATTAAATTTTTGACAGGCTATAAATTTTGATGAACCCATGAGTTTGGGTTTCCTATGTAGCACTCTTCATAGACCTGATTTCTATAGAGTGGTAATAGATCTTGATGGCGAAGTCGTTACTCTTGGAAAAATCCCACGTTGTGATGATTTCGCCAATCACAACCTGTGCTTGATCCTAACGGTCAAATCGTCACATGAGGACAAATCCCATGCTGCAATAATTTCCCCAATTACAATCTCTTCTACCATGCAAGCCAATCTCTCTCATTAATTTGACTATCTCACCGATTCTCTCCTCCATACGATCTATACTAGTGGCCACACGATTGGTCAATACTTGCAGTTGGGCAAGTGTTGCAACATCCCTGACTTCATCAATGGGATTAACATCATGATTCTCACCAATGGCCATCCTAGGAGAAACCCGCTCTGATACCAACTTATACGAAATGCGTGGTGGGAAGAAACTCGTTACACTAACAAAATTCCTAGAACATGAATCCAAGATTCAAAATAAACGAGAAAATACTCTCAAAATCTGCAATTTTATTGAATTATCATGAATAATAATGGCAGACTACTTAAAACGGAGGCTAAATAAGCCTTTTATAGACCTTAAACTAACCCTAACACATACCAAGTTGAAAACCCTAAGAGTTGTTCGATACTTCCAGTGTAGGCGTACTACACCCCACAGACAAGCGACGGGTCTGCTACTTCTGGCACAGGCATGGCTAGCGTGAAAACTACCAATGGTTGGCTGTTCGATACTTGAGCCCTGGGCATCCAAGATCAGTCACGGATGTGGCTACCCACGATCCATCCATGGCTACTTTCTGTCCAACAGCTGTAAATGTCCTTTGCGAGAAGCCGAGCTGGTTTATTTCAAGCCTTTTCTTCCTTCTTTTCCAATTTCTTCTTGACCCAAAATCCACGTCTAACATGCTCTTCATCATAAATCCGCATAATCATGGCATTGTTAAGTGTTAAATTGACATATTATTGTAATTAACTTCCCCTTATTTTGGTTAAGAATTGTGTTTAATACTTCCATTTATTCACTTCTTGTTATTTGGGCTTAATGTAGGAAATTATGGAGAAAATACTCTAAATTCGTCTAAAATTCCAGAAGACTATATCTGATAGACCGTGACCACGGTCTACTCACGCTGCAAGTGCAGAATTCTGGAACATGAACTTTCAAGAAGGCTGATTTTGAAGGGTCCCACTTTCTATACAATGAGGACTTTCAGTAGACAAAATTCTTTATTGAAAAGATTGGAAACCAAGGCAAAAGGAAAGAGTTTGACTTGTACAATGAATGAAGACAAAAAGGAAAGAAGAGGAGTTTGAAAAGGAAACAAAAATAAGGAAGGAAGAAAGAAAGGAAAGAAACGTGCAAGAGGAATAGAAGACAAGGGGGGAACGCAATTTCTGGAGCAGACACACGCACGCAGCTTTGCAGAAAATTAGAGAGCTTTAGTTTTATTAGAGTTCATTATTAGTTCTTTAGTTTTTTCTTCTTCTTTCTCTACGAACAAAAATTCCTATTAATTATTTTTGGAGATTTGAAGCCATGATTCGTGGCTAAACTCTTTCTATCTAGTTGAAGGATAATCGAAACTCTTGATTCATCTATTACTGTGAGATCTAATTGTTTTTATTATTTTCTGCGTTTTTGGGTATTTATTTATTCTCTGTTTAATTCCAAGGTGATTGTGTTCATTCTTGTGTGATTATTTTTGTGCAATTAAATAACTGATCACTATTTAATTGTCAAATAATCTAGAGCCATCTAAAACGTCAAATCCGTAATTGTTTGATAGTTTTAGTATTTGTGGCGAAGTGATTAATTCAATTGTAATAGAGACTTTTGGATTATATCACGGGAATAAATAATCTAATTTGAACAAAGCCTCGTAGGTATTTGCTGGTTAGAATTGGTGGCTTTTCTAGTTTTAAGGCTGTTGAATAATTGAATCCTAAGGTCGTACCTAGGGTTATTATTTGATTAGAGAAGTAATTAACGGTCGTACCTTGATTACCGACACAGTAAGGAAGAGCAGGTTGTTAGAGCGTCTCAACAACCATAACCAATTTATTCATGAATGTGGAAATTTATTATTGCATCGATGATCAGTTAAATTGAACCAGAGTTGAGATTATTCCTTTGACTAGAGCTTAGTTAATATTTGATTTCGTTTAAATTAATTTTGCGTCATTAGACTTCTTCAATTGAATCCTTTGATTTAATTATTAGATTTCGTAAGTTGAATTCTCTTTAGATTAACTTCTTGTTAAATCCCCCTCTTTTAATTTTTAGTTTTTAAAGAAAATAAAGTCTACTAGTCCCTGTGGATACGACCCTACTCATCACTGCACTTCATTCTTATTTTTAATTGAGTAGGTGAATTTTATTTTGCTGGTTTGACACCCAACAAATTTTGGCGCCGTTGCCGGGGACTGGTATCGATATTTATTTTCTTTTTTGGTTCTAATTCGTTGCTAGTTTATGCCTCGATCTTCTCGTACAGGTGAGCTGCAATTTGACCCTGAGATAGAGAAGACTGCACGAAAATTGAAGAAAGAGACTAAGCAACTGACTGAACTAGCATCCTCATCACCTGGATTAAAGTTGGCAACCGATCTAGTTGAATTCTCTAGTGCTTCAGAGGAAGAAATCGCCATGGATAACGAGAGAACTCTGAGAGAATTGGCTACACCAGATTTAAATCATCAACCTCTATGCATTCAATATCCTGCTTTAGATGTAGCCTTTGAATTGAAATCTGGTCTTATTCACTTACTCCCTTCTTTTCATGGCTTACCAGGTGAAGATCCTCATAAGCACCTCAAGGAGTTTCATGTGGTGTGCTCTACCATGAAACCTCAAGGAGTTAATGAAGAACAAATCAAGCTAAGAGCCTTCCCATTCTCCTTAGCCGATAAAGCTAAAGATTGGCTCTACTACTTGCCTTCTGGATCAATCACCACATGGAATGAGATGAAAAGGCAATTTCTTGAGAAATTCTTCCCTGCTTCAAGAGCTGCAAACATACGAAAGGAAATATGTGGGATTAGGCAGCACAATGGTGAAACATTGTACGAATATTGGGAAAGATTCAAGCAATTGTGTGCTAGCTGTCCTCATCATCAAATATCGGATCAACTGCTCATCCAATATTTTTATGATGGATTGTCTCCTACTGATAGGAAGATAATAGATGCTGCTAGTGGAGGTGCATTGATGAATAAAACTCCCACTGATGCAAGAAACTTAATCTCTGGGATGGCTGCAAATGCACAACAATTTGGTGACAGATTTGATTCCACTTCTGGAAAAGTCAATGAGGTAAGTGTGTCCTCCATTGATAAACGTTTAGATGCATTGACTTCTTTGGTTGAGAAATTGGCTGTAGGACAGTTACAACAAGCAAAGACTTGTGGGATTTGTTATGCTCCGGGTCATCCAACTGATATGTGTCCGACTCTACAAGATGATCCAAATGAACAAGCCAATGCGATTGGTGGATTTCCAGGACCAGCACAAAGAAGATATGATCCTTATGCAAACACGTACAATCCGGGATGGAAGGATCACCCGAATTTCAGTTATGCACCAAGGCCACAAGGATACCAACAGCAGCAATTTCAGCCTAAATCATCAATTCCGTTGCCACAGCAATCGACATCTTCAAAGCAAGGTAAGTCTATTGAAGAAATTGTGAATTCTTTAGCTAATGATGCTCAGCAATTTCAACAGGAGACAAGGGCAAGCATTCAAAACTTGGCGAATCAAATGAGTCAATTGGCTTCCACCGTGAGTCAAATACAAACTCAAATTTCTGGAAAGTTACCTTCACAAACTGTAGTGAATCCTAAACAGAATGCTAGTGCCATAACCTTGAGAAGTGGCAAGGAGTTGAAAGATCCTAATAAAAGAGTATCCAATGATGAAGAAGAGGAACTCGAGAAGGAGCAAGGTGAAGGACGTTCTCCAAACTTGCAAGAGTCAAAATCTAAAGAGAACTCTCCACCTATGATGACGCCTCCCCCACCCTTTCCCAGTAGATTTGCAAAATCTAAGAAGGAGGAGCAAGAACAAGGAATTCTTGAGACATTTCGAAAGGTTGAGGTAAATATTCCACTTCTTGATGCCATTAAACAAATACCTCGATATGCTAAGTTTCTCAAGGAATTGTGCACAAGTAAGAGAAAGTTGAAAGGCCATGAAAAAGTTCATATGGGTGAGAATGTATCAGCTGTGCTGCAGAAAAAGTTGCCAGCAAAGTGTAAGGACCCTGGTATGTTTACTGTTCCTTGTAGAATAGGAAATTCTAAGATTGAAAAGGCTATGTTGGATCTTGGTGCTTCTATAAATGTTATGCCTCGTTTTATTTATGATTCATTGAATTTAGGACCTTTAAAAGAAACAGGGTGTAATAATTCAACTAGCTGATAGATCTAATGCATACCCCGATGGAGTCCTCGAAGATGTTTTAGTTCAAGTTGATAATTTGGTTTTTCCTGCAGATTTTTATGTTCTTGATATGGAAGAAGATATTTCTTCCAACTCAACTCCTATTTTGTTGGGAAGGCCATTTTTGAAAACAGTTAGAACAAAAATTGATGTGTTTACTGGAACCTTGACTATGGAATTTGATGGAGATAGTTATTAAGTTCAATATTTATGATGCCATTAAATTTCCTAATGATTGTCATTCAGTTTTTGTTCTAGATGTTATTGACTCTTTAGCACAGCGAAATTTTGAATTGAGTGAAGAAGATGTGTTGAAGACTAGCTCTAACACGTAGTCTTAATCATGAGGATGTCAAGGGACAAAAAGGGAAGTTTGATCTACCTTCTTGAACTGCAGGAAATTATTGTTGCATTGAACTTCACTTCAACCTAAGAAGGTTGATGTGTCCTATCTCACATTACCTTTGTCTCACTCAAAACTTTTACCCTCTATTGTGCAGGCTCCACAGGTTGAATTAAAACCACTGCCCAATCACTTAAAATATGCATTCTTAGGAGATAAAGATACACTACCAGTGATTATCTCTTCAAAGTTGAGTGAATTGGAGGAAGAAAAGCTAATTCGAGTGCTTAAGGACCACAAAGAAGCAATGGGATGGATTGTTGCAGATATAAAAGGAATTAGTCCCACAACATGCATGCATAGAATTTTGATGGAGGATGATGCCAAACCGTCTAGAGAAGCACAACGTAGATTAAATCCACCTATGATGGAGGTAGTCAAGAAAGAAGTTTTAAAACTTCTTGATGCAGGTATCATCTATCCAATATCGGATAGTAAGTGGGTAAGTCCTTTACAAGTGGTTCCAAAAAAGACAGGTATAACTGTGATGGAAAATCCCAATGGTGAGTTAATTCCTACTAGAGTTCAAAATGGATGGCGAGTATGTATTGACTTCAGAAAGTTGAACTCTATGACTCGAAAAGACCATTTTCCCTTACCTTTCATTGATCAAATGTTAGAAAGGTTAGCAGGAAAATCTCACTATTGTTGTCTTGATGGTTATTCAGGTTTTCCACCAAATACCTGTTGCACCCGAAGATCAGGAGAAAACGACGTTCACATGCCCTTTTGGCACATTTGCGTATAGGAGAATGCCTTTTGGTCTTTGTAATGCCCCCGCCACATTCCAGAGGTGTATGGTTAGCATATTTTCTGATTTCGTAGAGAACATCATAGAAGTTTTCATGGATGATTTCACAGTGTATGGTGACTCTTTTGATCTATGTCTTGCTAACCTTGCTAAAGTTCTTAAGAGATGCATTGAAACAAATCTTGTTTTAAATTATGAAAAATGTCATTTTATGGTGGACTAAGGCATTATTTTAGGTCATGTGGTATCATCTAGGGGTATAGAAGTTGATAAAGCAAAGGTAGATGTCATTAAGAGCTTACCTTACCCCACTAGTGTGCGGGAAATTCGTTCTTTTCTTGGCCATGCAGGTTTTTATCGACGCTTTATCAAGGACTTACTCAAAGATTGCATAGCCTCTCTGCAAACTTCTCCAAAAGGATGTGACCTTTGAATTTGATAACACTTGCAAGATTGCTTTTGACAAGCTCAAGGAGTTGTTAACTTCAACACCAGTTGTCCAACCACCAAATTGGAATCTTCCATTCGAAATTATGTGTGATGCGAGTAACTACGCTGTGGGTGCCGTTCTTGGGCAAAGAGAAGGAAGAGCAGCTTATGTTATATACTATGCCTCAAGGACATTAGACAATGCTCAGTGCAACTATTCTACAACGGAAAAAGAACTCCTTGCTGTAGTTTTTGCTTTAGAAAAATTCCGTTCATATTTACTTGGTACTAAAGTAATTGTCTACTCTGATCATGCAGCATTAAAGTACTTACTCACAAAGAAAGAAGCAAAGCCAAGACTCATACGATGGATACTATTGCTTCAAGAATTTGATATGGAGATTCGAGATAGGAAAGGTGCAGAAAACTTGGTTGCAGACCATCTCAGTAGATTGATCACAAGTGAGGAGCCCAAACCACTGCAAGACAATTTTCCAGATGAGCATCTTTTTAATATTCAAAAGATAATTCCATGGTATGCTGATATAGTTAACTATTTAGTTACTCGTACGTTGCCTAGTGATTTATCTCGAGCTCAAAAAGATAAGATTAGAAGTGATGCTAAATATTATGTTTGGGATGATCCTTATTTATGGAGGTACTGTGCTGACCAAGTTATTCGCAGGTGTGTTTCCGAAGATGAAATCCACTCTATACTCACTTTTTGCCATTCATATGCCTGTGGTGGACATTTTGGTCCAAAAAGAATAGCTCGTAAGGTGTTAGAATGTGGGTTATTCTGGCCTAATTTGTTTCGTGATTCATATGTGTTTTGTAAGTCATGTGAAAATTGTCAAAAGACAGGTAACTTAAGCCACAGAGATCAAATGCCCCTTAATCCTATACTTGTTTGTGAAATATTTGATGTGTGGGGGATTGATTTTATGGGTCCATTCCCATCTTCTTTTGGCAATGAGTACATTCTTTTAGCTGTGGATTATGTTTCAAAATGGGTTGAGGCAAAAGCTACACGTACTGATGATGCTAAAACTGTTGTAGGTTTTGTCAAATTTAACATTTTTGCAAGGTACGGGATGCCAAGAGCTTTTATAAGTGATCGAGGAAAGCATTTTTGCAATAGGGTATTTGAGGCTTTAATGCAAAAGTATTGTGTGACTCATCGAACTTCCACTGCATACCACCCGCAAACAAGTAGGTCAAGCAGAGATATCAAATAGAGAAATCAAGTCTATACTTGAGAAAACGGTGAACCCCAACCTGAAAAGATTGGAGTCTTCGACTTGATGATGCACTTTGGGCCTACCGTACTGCTTATAAAACTCCTATAGGCATGTCTCCTTATCGTTTGATCTATGAAAAATGTTGTCACTTACCAGTTGAATTAGAGCACAGGGCATATTGGGTGATTAAACAATGCAATATGAGGATGCATGAAGTTGGAGAACACAGGAAGCTGCAATTACAGGAGTTAGAGGCAATCCGGAATGAAGCTTATGAGAACTCGCGCATTTACAAGGAAAAGACCAAAGGTTTTCATGATCAAATGGTCTCAAGGAAAGAGTTTTCAATAGGGCAAGAAGTTCTTCTTTTCCACTCTAAATTAAAGTTATTTCCGGGTAAGTTGCGATCTCGTTGGAGTGGACCATTCATAATCACTAATGTTTTCCTCATGGTGCAGTTGAAATTCGGAGTCCAGACACCGACAAAACCTTTAAGGTTAATGGTCATCGCCTTATGCCGTTCTATGAGGGAATTCAAGCTTTTAAAGTTGAAGAAATGGCCCTTGAGCATCCCAATTATTTAGATTGAAAAGAGACTACATCTAGCCAAAGACGTTAAACAAATGCGCTATTGGGAGGCAACCCAATTTCTTTCAATTATTTAGTTCTTTTTATTGTTTTTAGTTGTTTTAAGTTTAGGTGTAAAGTTTTATTATTTTTCGTTTTGGCAGAAGACTTGTTCTGGCAGACCGTGATCACGTCTTACAGTTGGTATAATAGCGGCTAGAAGTTTGGACATTCCAGAAGACTCCTTTCTTTATACCGTGGCCACGCCTTAAGAAATCATCATTTATAATATGTCGCGTAAAAAGTCAGAAAACTTCATTTGGTAAGGTGCGATCGCGTCGTATACCGACAATGTGAATACATTGGCGCGAGTGAAAATTTCAGAAGACATCTTCTTTTACAGCGTGATCACGCCATAACGCAACTAGTCTTCTGACCACTGAGAGCTTGCAAAAATATATTTGACGTGCACAAAACAGAAGACCTCATCCGTTACAACGTGACCACGTTGTATAAACATAAGTCTTCTGCCCAAAGTATTGCAGGTTCTTGGTTAAAAAAAAAAGGGGGGCCGTTGCAAATTTTTAGCCCTAAATTTCTTTGTTTTCTTCCCTATTTTCTTTTTCTTTTTCCCTTCTTCTTTGCTTCCTCCCCCTTCCCTTTTTCTGATCGCCGGACCCCCTCCCTCTTGCCACTGCCGACGTCTCTCTCTCTCTCTCTCTCTCCCTCTGCATCGACAGACTCCCCCTCTCTTTTGGTATTGCCGAACTCCCCTCCTCTTTTCTTCCCCTTCTTTCTTTTCGTGTAGCTAATCAAGTCAATTAATTTTTTTTATTTTTTATCTTTCTGATTGTTGTATTATATAAAAATATGAACTTATGTTTTTAGTCCTTAGGTTTTGATAATTATTATTGTGCCCCAAAACTTCTCATTTTTTCTGCATTTTAATTCCTTAATGTTGTAGGTTGCCCCCATAAGTTTCTTTTTTTCTTTCAAATAACTTGCTGTATTTTAATTTTCAACCATACAACTTATTGAATTTTCCAATTTAGTCCCTAACTACTTGCTGGTTCTTATATTTTACCCCTCTAGATACTTGCTGGAATTTTTATTTTAAGCCTATAGGCTTGCTGGAATTTTGGTTCTAAGTTCCTAAACTTGCTGAAATTTTAGTTTTAAGTCCTAGATACTTGCTGGAATTTTTATTCTAAGCCTATAGGCTTGCTGGAATTTTAGTTTTAAGTCCTATATTGCTGGAACTTTTATTCTAAGTCTTTTTGACTTGCTGGAATTTGATTTCAGGCTCGATTAATTGCTGAAAATTGTATTTTATTCCATTACATATTGCTGGAATTTGTTTTAGATCCCCATTATATTGCTAGAATTCATGTTTGACCCCGTTAATATTGCTGGAATTTTAATTTTAAGCACCACACTTGCTGAAATTTATTGTTTCATTTTAAGTACCATACTTGCTGGAATTTATTGTTTCATCCCTCACACTTGCTGGAATTATTTCTAAGTCCCTTAAACTTGTTGGAATTTTGTTCCCAAGTCTTATGTTGCTGGAATTTTTATTCTAAGTCCCCTAAGTTTGCTCGAATTTACATTTTACCCCCAATTTTAAGTATTTCATATTTTTATACTTTAAATAGTGGTACCTTGACTTATTTGTTCATTTTGATAGCACTAAGTATCGGGTCTTCAAAGAGGTATCCCTAATTTTCGTTAATCCTCTTTATGTGCTCCAATGTGCCTTACGTGATTTTTATGCATTTTATTCACCTATTTCCTATTTGGTATGCTCTTTGTGTATTTATTTCTTTCATGCGATTTCATTTTAAATCTTATTATTTCTTTATTATTATTTTTATAAAAATGTAATATTTTTGTATTTAGCTAGTCAATGTAATAGTTAGATTATTTTTCTCATATTTTAGCAAAAATTGTATAATTAGATAGAAAGTGTAATAGATAGGGCATTTTTAATTTCCCTCTTTAAATTGCAGTTAATTCCCCAATGTAATAGTAAGGGCTTATGTGTTTTTGTGTAATTGTAAGTTAATTTGCTTTACCGCTTTCCTTAGGATTTACATCTAGAATATTAAGCCCATGTGTTATGTGCGCCTCTTGATTTTATATGTCTTTATATGTTTAATTTGCTTTTTTAATTCATGGTTTATTACTTAATTCATGTTTTATGTTATTCTGTCACCACACTAGTCCAACGCTAGTTGTGGCTTCATCGTTTTCCCGCCAGTCCAACGTTAGTGGGAATCCCTAAAAAGGACTAGTCCAATGCCAGACCCTTAGGGCATTTTAGTGTTAGGCGCACTCATGTGCATTTTATATCTCACTTCACACATTTTTAGTTTTCTTTCCATTTCGCATGATTTTATTATTATTTATTTAGTTATTTATTATCTATTTAGTTATTTATTTATTTAGTTTGACACATCTTCAAATGCATGACATTTATGTTGCATCTCACTTAGAATTTAGGACATTTGTGTGATCCGACTAGAAATAGTCACCTACTCACGTGGAATGTGGTGGCATACATGTCGTTGCTCCCTCTGTGAGTAGAAACATTCAGTCACGAGTTATTAGTTTCCCGTACCTGTCATGTTGCATACCCACTTTCTTTCTTCACTTAATATATATTATTATTATTTTCTTTTCTTTTTGCATCACATTTTGCATAAACACTCGTGACCCCTTCGAGGTCTCGACTCGGGTTTCGCAATTAATGCGATAATTTCGACCTAGCCTCGACGGGACATTTCGACCCTCCCGATATTCACATTTAGACTTAGGATTTGCATTCATTTACCGAACGCAATAAATTTAGGGTTAATTTAGGAAGTTTTGATTAAACCTCGCAACTAGTTTCGGCTAGGTGGAAAGAGTGCCTTAGGCGCAAGCCTTCACCTTCCTTTTCGTGACTCCTGAACCTTTTTTTCTCGTTTTTTTGTAGACCAAAGTCAGAAAAGGGTTTTAAATGATTCTTTTAAATTTTTATTTTTTGTTAAACCGATTTTTCGAGTGACTTGGTACACCCTAACTCAATACCAAGTGGCGACTCCATTTCAAAAATAAAACCCTTTTTCAAAATTAGTTGGCAAAAATTGTTTCATTTTTTGTCCCGGCCCTGTTTTCTCTTAAAATACTATTTTTCTTAAAAAACACATTTTTTTTTACTAAAAACTCAATTTTTATTACACACGCATGATTTTTCCAAAAAAACCTTTATTTTTGAAAAGGGGTCTCGGACCAGACCATCTCTTTGGGACGCGACAGTCAACAACCCCACCGTGTGTCATTTCGGGGTGCGACAGCAACATGAACCAATATATACGTTGAATCTGAGCATTCAAATCCAACTTCGATATCTAATTTGGGCTAATGAAGACATAAATCAAATAGTTAAACTTGACTGATGAGGCTTTGATCGCTTTTGGGGCCTACAATCCTAAGGCGTGATAGGAATGGTTCATGGCAGTGTACTGCTTGCTCCTTGTTTTTATTGAACAACTTAACTATCAGATGGAATGTCAAATTGTTGCACACTTGTTAGGCATTTCTCTTATCCCACACAGAATTTTATTGTAACTCTAGCATATGTTTGTGGTAAGCACGTCCCAACGATGATTTCCATCGTGTGCAAGACACAACTATTGTACATTAATTTTTACAAGATAGTCCCAAGCTTCTTGAAACTACCTCCTCAATCTCCCTAGGAAATACTTCCACACGTATCTGCTGAGCACATCCGATTTGATCATACCAAAATTTTTAATTGTACACTTTTAAACCTGCAAATTACTGCAAACATACTAGACGCGAGTCATTCTATCTGTCAGATATAATGCAAATTGGATACCGGCCTTCTGCAATATGTTGGTTGAACTACTGTAAAAACCATGCCCAACTCGCATTCATTTCCTCATTCACAATTGCATAAGCAAAGAGGCATATGTGGTTGTCATCATTCATTGTCACTGTAGTTAGTAATTTTTCCTTTATTCACCGTGCAGATGAGCACTGTCAATACTCACAAGTGACCTGCATATATAGAATGCATCAATGGCTAGCCGAAATGCCCATAACACATACTTACAAATCTTCACATTCTCGAAAGTACATGAATAGTGGGACAATTGAACTATCATACCGAGATTAGACCGAAGTATGGCTTCAACATTTTTGGTAATTTTTCACATTCCATAATTTTTCTTGCAAATTGCCCGAACACACCAATCACACTGAAAGTAATTTGTAGCATGTTCATCACCAGAAGTATCATGAGATGACATGCATTTTGCCACCCATGTATTCTTCTTGCCCTCAACTACTCTAAACTCCCAACCATGCCTGGACCATAATCTTATTGCTCTGCTAAGTCTCTCCTTGCTCTCAAATAACATGTGCAAGCGGATATTAGTTTTTTTCTCGCTGCACATATCCATTTGCTCAGTCTATCCTCTATTGGTAGGATTGTCATTGAATGCATTCTCAAGATTAGAAAAAATACCATTCCGACAAAAACATATACTTGAGAGGGCAATTGAGTTGGGGTGATATCATGACGCAGATCACTTGACGTGCAAGGCGCCGTCTCCATGGCATTGGTCGCTGAACATGTGAAGCTCAATTGAATACAGGGCATAGTCATGAAGCATGCAGTCACTGGAATAGATTTCCAAGTCATCATTAGATTCGAATGCTTCAACATTCTCTAAATCAACCTCTTCAGGATCCTCCTCGAATGGTGCACTGTCAGATTCTATCATCTTCCCGTGAACATCACTAATCTACGTATAGAGTTTGCACATTAAGGGATCTCCTGACTGGTAATAGGAATAGAATCAATGGAATGAATGGGTGTATTCTATGGATACAAAAATGCATGCACCAGAGGCATCATTGGACCCGTCGCATTTGTTCCTCGATGGTGTTTGTAGGCGTTACTTGGACAAGTTCCTCTTTCTCGATGTACGACTCATCAGTGTACCCTTGGAAGTTACTATGCAAGTCAAAATTTGTTCCCATAGTTTCATCATTTATCGCTGCCATACACTATTCATCGTGGGATGCGTGGGCGTCGAAAGGTAATTTTCTACTTAAAACAACTCCTTTCCAGTCCCATATACTAGTAGATCTTGTCTATCAACTCATCGTGTCCAATTTTCTGTCCAAGTACAAATGCACCGTTACAACCTTAAGGCTCATATAATGCATTGACTCCCTTTCAATGTACTTCACTTCCCCAGTAAAGCATAACTCTCAGGGGATGATTTAAAGCCATCGTCCTGTGATTAATCCCATTAACTTATTTGTCAAAAAAATGAGCCCACGATTACACAAAACTGTGAGGCTATATTAAAGGATATAAACATTTAGCCGTAATAAACGTATGCTCCAAACTTTGTTTATTACTTAATTGCCAACTTTACCACTACAAATTACTGACCAATATTTTCCTGATTATTTTTCTAATTACTCACTAAAATTCTGAAGTTATTTTCCTAATTACTCACTAACCTTATAACTTAATAATTCCCAAGTTATTATCCCAATTTTTTGCCAACCTTACAAAACTTCCCAAATTCCTCATTCATTTTCTAATTGTTTTTGTAATTACTTCCTAAGAAAAATCACTAAAACTCCTAAATCTATAACATTGTTTTTGTAATTACTTCCCAAGAAAAATCACCAAAACTCCTAAATCTATAACAACTTTACCACTAAACCAAAAGACCGAAATTGGATACAATTTAGTTGCCAATATTTTCATTTTAGTTTCTGAATTGCTCACCAAAATTTTGAAATTATTTTTCTTACACTCTTTTCACAAATTCACAACCACAATAAAATAAAAATGTAAATACAGATTAGTCACGAAAATTTTCAAGTTATTTCCTTATTATTGACCAACTCAAACACTAAAAAGTTGTCAAAAATTGAATGTAAATTATTCCCAAATAATTTTACAATTTAGTTTCACAATTTTTTTGGTAATCAACTCCCCAAATTACTTTTCTAATTCCATATTATAATTTTTCTATTTTTTAAATTAATGTTAACTATACTCAAAATCAATCCCTAAACATTTGCAAGACTTCACCATATAAAAACAAAACCCAACCAGAATAACAACATTAAATTAAAGGCGGCAAATTGTGAATAAACAATAACCATGTAAAAAGAACGCCCATAAATATTTCACCATATGAAAACTAAAGCCAATCAAACTAACAACATTAAATTAAAGGCAGCAAATTGTGGATTAACAATAATGGCTATTGCTTGTTTTTTACTAATCAAACATGTAAAGAGAACCCACATGAATATTTCGCCTAATAAAAAGCAAAAACCAACCAAAATAACAACCTTAATAAACCCAACAACAAAAACTAAAACAATCAACAACTTCAACATTTCATAATCATATGGATCCTTTACCTTGGATTGAGGTTAATTAGGTGGAGAAGGACGAACAGCAGCAGCGGCTGCAGAAAGAGCAAGCAGGGCAGCAGAAACAGCACAGAGTGAGTGAAGAGTGGTGCGGTGGAGAAGAAGAGACAAACATGACTGTTCGTACATTACCGGCGCAAAGATAGAGGTGGGGAATAACATCTAACGTACATGGGTGCGAGAGATGAAACCAATGAATGGAAAAATCAGTTATGTTTTAAAATTGTATTATACGCTTAAAATCAGAATAAACTAGTATTAAAATTCTGTTATTGCGATAGGACCATCGAGGAAGGCAAAGGGACAAGATATAAATTAAAAGTGAGAACTAAATTAGGAATAAATATAAGTGACTAACTAAATTAGGAATAAATATAAGTGACTAACTAAATTAGGAATAAATATAAGTGACTAAGTTACACAATTGAACTATTTAGAATATAACTGACCTTCATTCATCCGTAAATTGATTTTAATCAAAAAGACGAAAAAAGAAATAATTTTAGGCCATAAAATATTTGAAAATGTGATGGCTCGTGATTAATTTACCAAATACTAATGACTTCATTATTTAATTATATAGTTAATTATTGGTACAAATATTGAAGTTAGGGAATGCAGTGATGTTAGTGGTCAAATTGGACAAATCTAATGTCTCATTTGTCACACTTGAAAACTCTAGAACCTAATAGTAATAATGCAAGTAATTTACCAAAGTTTAGGTGGTTCACATAGACATCTAATTTTAATCGTCTAATCAATTATATGCGTGTGAACATTATTGTAAAGATTAATTTGGATAGGCAATATTAGTAATTAAATTTGTAAAATTAGTTCATTAGATTATAGCACTTCGAAAATCCTAATACTAAGAAACATTAGTGTAAATTGTGATCGTGTATGGTTATGTGTGTAATAGGCAAAATACTTTGAATAAATAAATGGAAGTAACTTATCACATTTTATATAAAACTTAGTTTAAAAAAAAAAGAAAGAAAGAAAAGGAAAGGAAACAGAAAGAAGAAAAGAAAAATCGTGAAGAAAGCTTTGATTTTTTTGAAGCAAGTAGGAGGTGGCCAAACGTAGAAGAAATGAGAGAATTGGGTGATTAGTCATCTTCAAGATTTGGATCAGTCCTTATATCATTTAATATACTAAAAGACTTAACAAAAACGATAAGAAAACTGAGGATGAAGTCGTCTGGAAAGCATAAAAGAAAAACCGGACAATATTTCCACCTAAACCAACTAAGGGTTGAAGAAAACTGGAATTTAAGAAGGAAAAGTGACTTCCAAAGCTCAAAGGTAAGCTTTCTTGAGCTATTCTGTGCATTATTAGACTTCTAAAATTGATGTTTATTGGATTAAATATATGTATGAGGTTGAAATTAAGCAAAAGTTAGGTTGATGAACAAGAATGTGTCAAGGATTATATGAAAACGGATTGACAGGAGCAGTTTTAGTAAAAAAAAAAATCATAACTTGGTCTAGAAAGATTGAAACGAGATGATTCTTGTTGATTTAGAAACTAGATTCAATGACCTTTCTACCAGTATAAGGTTCATGCCTTGAAACCTTATGAATCAATGCCAGCATCCTTGAGAAATTGGCCGAAAAACAGCTCCTTATGGGGCGATGTAGGTTAGTGAATCCACCTATGGTTAGATTTCAAGTGGGATAATGCTAAAATTATGGCTTGTTTTCAACTGGAGAGTTGTTACTACTCGATTTTTGTGATTAACAGCGTAAAAATAATGGCAAATGAAAAAACATGTCTCGAGGTATGTTGCTTTGATTAAATTGTGATTGACAAACTTGAACCAACAGTCGTTATTGCACAGTTTTGGAAAAATAACTATAACTTTCTATAGGAAGCTTTGATTTGAATAATTCTTATTGATTTGA
Source organism: Mitragyna speciosa (assembly GCA_024721245.1). NCBI lineage: Eukaryota > Viridiplantae > Streptophyta > Magnoliopsida > Gentianales > Rubiaceae > Mitragyna > Mitragyna speciosa. The sequence goes on along the minus strand of CM045552.1, from coordinate 23,948,460 downwards.
AAACTAGACTCACAGGGCTTTCTAATGGTATAAGTCTTGTGCCCTACTTCCTTGTGGATTGATACCAGAAATGACATAAATATGACTGAAAACTCGTTGCTGCACAAACAGGACTGCTGATGAGCTAATTTGGGTGCTAATTTTAAACTTGTTCTCTCTGGAATTTGAGTTGGTGATCTTCACAAAAGTTGTAGTCCTTGAAATTTATTTTTCAATCATGTAAGATTCAAGTCCTGATTCTTGGTGAATGAAGCACGGAATTAAACAAAACTAGGCTGAAAATCCAACCTACTTAACCAGTGTTGGTAATGTGCCTAGACTCAATTTTCAACCTGTTCTTGTTGGAATTTGAATTTAGTTTCTTCACAAAAGTTGTAGTCCATAAATTTTAGTTTCTAGGCATATGAAGTTCAAATCAATCCAAGCTATGTGCTGAAAGTTATGCTCAATTGAGTACTGCTGCTTGGAATGCTTGAAAAACAAGACCTTGACAATAGAGTGACTGCTTTGTGATGGGAATTTGATTGGCATGATGCTTAAGAGGAATAGTTGTCTTCACAAGAAATGTTTATATTTGAGTCTAGTTTCTAAGGGTATAAAGCTTTAAAAATTTGGTCAAGTAGAACTAGAGTTATGTCTATTTGAGTACACACTGGTCAAGAAGCTATGACCAAAAGCCATGGACCTCGTCTTACGGACTCTCTCGCAGTTACGTTCTAACCAGAAACCATTTGCAGAAGCTGTCCACGGCTGGGAAATCCAAATTCTTTAGTTAAATACATTTTCATCTTAGATTAAACATTTGCTAATTCAACCCCTAATTGTAGGTACTTCAGATAACAACGGCCGTGAAGACCTCTAGCTATTGAATATAACCAGTGAGTGTCCTAAACCTCATTTTGGCTTACCAATTACTGTTTTACCAAATCATGGGACTAGTTGTTGGCACTTAAAAGCAAATGATATTATGAAAATTACAAGCTTACTGTGAGTGTCCTAAAATCATTTCTATCTATTGTCATCGATTTTTATGAAAATCATGTGACTTGTTGAATGGCTTAACAGTGTGACTTGTTATTAGTTGACATGATATTATACTTGTTAATTGTGTCTAAATTGCTATGAACCAGTTGTGTATTTTATTACATTGGGAAGTACTTGTAATTGTTAAGTGTAGTTGTACTTGCTATGAACCCAGTTGTGTACTTTATCGCACTGGGCAATACTTGCTCTTGTAAAGCTATACTTGTGCATGTTCATGATTGTCGAGTGCTAATGATACTTGATATAAGTCCGGTTGTGTACTTTATCACACCAGGCAGTACTAGTACTTGTTAAATTCAAAGTGTGCTTGTGCATGTTATACTTGTGCATGATTTGGGGCCTGGCCTTGAGTAGTTGGTCTTGGCTGAGCCGGCAGTGGGCCTGGTCACCAAGTTCTAGGCTACCTTGGTCTCTCAACACCTTCCTACCTGCAAGGAGGTTTTGTAGGACAAGGGGGTGTATGGGAAAAGTACTTGGGTAGAACTCGAGCTACCAAACCGGTGAGTGCCGGAGGCAATAAATTGGTGAAGGGCCGGAGGCCAATGTACTTGATTCGCCCATGGGCAGTACTTGTCGTGACAATCATGTAATCTCAAATGGTACTGAACAAGACTTTGAGCGGTATATTTTGGACTCGATCTTGAAGGGTATTGGATCTGATCTTGAGCTTGACTCGATCAATGACCAGTACTTGACATGATTTTGAGCGGTACATGACTCGGTCCTAAATAGTACTTGACTTGATCGTACGTATCCTTTTGATCATATGTTTACTTGATTTAATATTAGTTCCGTATACTGTAAATCCACTTTTCAAACAAATATGCTTTAAAGAATGTTTGACTGGATTTAAAAAGAAAGGACCTCACTGGGCTTTAAGCTCATCCTTGTTTAAACTTGTTTTCCTTACAGGTATCTAACCACGGGAAGGGAAAGAGAGTGTGCAGGATAAAGGTTTCCTAGTATAGTACGGTTAAATAGGTGGATGTATTTGAGAGCTAAATGGCTCAAGCAATGTAGCTATTTTGAGGATATATGTAAATTTTAATGTTTAACTATGTTTTGGCATATGACTACTTGTGATTGAGACCTGGCGTGAGCCAGGCAGGCGTCCCGATCAGGGTTTGGGATAGGCCCTGGTTGGAGGCGTCACAGATAATGCTTGGCATAACTTAAATTGTTGAAAATATTTCTCAACAAAAATTTAATGCTTAGTCTATTCAAATATGGCCTTTACTAGGTTTCTTTCTAGAAAAAAAAAATTAATGTTTTGTGTAATCTTCTAAAGAAAATTGTCTATTAAATAGAAGAAAAGCAACAATTTTATTAAATGCGAAAGCTTAACTGAAAAAAAAAAAAAAGGTTTAACTAATTTGGAATGGGAACTCAAATTCATGACATTTATATATGCCATTAGAAACTTATATAGTTGTGTTTTCTCATGCCATGATTCTTGGTGCAATGGCATGCTAAAATGCCGCCAAAATAACAATTTTGTAAAGTCCAATTCCAAAGTATCTTCTAACTTAAATGTTTCACCGAAAAAAGAAATGGTTAAAGACTGTAAGGCAACTCCAAATTAGCGATGTTTATTTATTTATTCTTTAGTGTAAATGCTTTTGGGTTTTTCAATATTTTGTTGGTAAACGATCTATACCACCTACATTAGTTTTCTGTATATGCCAAATACAACCCAGTTTTGTGACACAGTCGTACGATCATATCCTTCAATCGTGGGGACACAATTGAGGGCTTGCTTCTCCTTACAACTTTTTCCTGAATTGCAATTTTAGCCGCTTTGATTTTTGCTATTTTAAAATATTAGTGAGATCCTTTCTTTTGTCCCTTCAATGATTTCCTTTTTTTTTTTTTTAACGCAGGTTGATTATAAACGGTGAGGGAAGACATTTTGACAACTATTTCTAAACTACCTTCTGAAAGTGAAATCTGGACATCAAGGTCTTGCAAGCTGGAAAACTCTATCGTTTTGTGGAAAAAACTGACATTAAGAACATGACTTCAAACAAAAATTTTCCACATAAAAAGGGACCGTTGGAGAGAATAATACTCCATAAATAGAGTTGAGAAAATTAAGTATAGGATGAATAAGATTTGACAGGTCAATTCAAGTGTCTTATTATAAGATGAATAAAGTTTCAGTCATCCAAAATATGTAGTAAAAAATAAAATATTTTGGCTTTGCTCTAATTTTTTATTTCATTGCTTGTAAAAAAATTTCAAGCATGCATTTTCATGAAACTCCTTTATTTACGTGTCATTACTTTTAAATTTAACTTCACCATATTCACAATCAGGGTTCGTTCTTTGGAAGAAGTCTTCCTATTGTGAGCATGGCTTAGGAATTTGTTTTATTGAATATGAGATAAAGTATTTATATCAATTGATTATATTCTAAAAGAATTGTAGTATACGTATAAGACGATATAGAGGCCACATTTGTCTCAGGTAATTGGCATATTCCAAGAATCAGATGCAGATTTTACCAAAAGAACGTTCTTCACTGGAAGTTTTCCGTTTGACAACGACCGAGTCGCAACTCTACCGGCATTGGTGGAAAAGAAAACGGGGCAAATTAAATCAGTTCATTGTAAAAAAGCACCTCGTTAGACAGAAAGAGAAAAAATCTGATCAAGTAAAAAGAATGGCAATACCCGGAAAGAGTTAAGAGGAGATTATGAGAGCATAATAGATCTAGGGAAGAGAAAATTCACCGTGCGGAATGAACCAAATAGTCAAATAAATACAAAATGGATGTGAAATGAAAACAACGAACCTAAAGAAAGAGAACCAGGAAGAGGTGACCCAATCAAAGGGACTTAGTTGTCCAAGGTAGTGCCTAATAAGGAACTTCTGAGGATTTAAGCTTTCGTACTCTATATTTTCTTCCTTTTCCATTCTATTAACCAAAGGTTACCTTTTGCTCTGGTGTAATTAATGATTTATTGCAGTAAATTGGAGATGCGACCTTGCAAAACAAATAATCATCACTAGCTTTAATCATGCTGATGATCATTAGGCAGTATGCAGTCTCTAAACTGTTTATCACTAGCCTTAATAATATCAATGATCATTAGATGGTGCAACTTTCTCAGAAATTCTCAAACCAATAAATCCAGTCTCTAAATGATTTAATTTTGGAAAAAATTGATCCCTAATATTTCAATAGGAACAAAAATTTAGTTTCTGAGATATTCAGTTTAAGTGAAATTGTTCCCCAAAATAGTATAAAATTTTAAAGATATTCATAAAAAGAATTAAAATAACACAGAGAAATTCATAGAAATCTTAAAAAAAGAAAAATCACTGAAATTTGAAGAAAAATCGCAAAACTTACAAATAGTCCCTTTGTTGTTTTCTTATTTGAGTTTCAAGTGTTCTAGAGTTTATCAATAGCGTTAGTCTTGTTTGTACTTATTTTCTTTAATCATTATGAGTTCTATACCATCAATCTACTAATTCTTCTTTTTTTTTTTTTTTTTTCATTCTATAGGTTCAATATATTTATCTTCCCGTGCTATGCGTGAGTTTTTCAGCTGGTGGCTAAAAAGGACAGGAATGTTTCTTCATTGGCTTAGATTTACTGAAATATGTGTGGGAATTCAATAGAAATGTTGTTCTTTTTGGGAAATTTTAAACAGTCTTACCATCAAAAGATAAAGACCAAAGCATTTTTCCCAAGACATTGGGAAAGCTCAAGCTTCGCAACAGTCTCATACTATTGGAACTATTGAACATACAGGAAAGTTTCAACCCACTAACGGTGAATTTTGAAATTTTTGCAGGCATGATTCCAGTGGAAGTTGGGAAGATAAATAAGCTGACGGTTTTAGATCTTCGTGAGAATAATTTGACAAGTATGTTGTGTCACTGAAAAGAGGGATATATTGACTCGTAATTCAAATTTCCAAATAACAAGAGGGAAACGGCTAAGATCGTAAAAAATCTCTCACTGTTTCTTCCGTAAAATAGCGAACGAGTCAAGTTACTTGCAAACAAAGTTCGAGTCAGCCAGTACAAACATATGTTTGACTAAACAAATTGAACTCAAACACGTAATAAAGCTCCATTAATGACTAACAAACAAAAACTTTGTTTGCAAATGGTAGTTTGTGCAACAGAGTAATGGGGAATAAGTAAGGCTATAAGTTTTTTTATCATCATGTCATCTTCTAAACAAAAACTTTGTCTGCAAATGGTAGTTTGTGCTACAGAGTAATGGGGAATAAGTAAGGCTATAAGTTTTTTATCATCATGTCATCTTCCTTTATTGATAAGCCTATATATTTGATTTGAGTTTCATCCTAGTGACCTATTCCTTGGATTATACTTAGTTTGTTTTTTCAGGTTTAAGTTTTTTTTTTTGTTTCAAATAGAAAGAAAGTAAAAAAATAATAATAATAACTTATGTTTGAGTTTGAACTTTGGCCTTTGTTAAATAAGCAAAACTCAAACAATAATTTTAATTCGTTTAATAAACAAGACGAGCTCGAAGGAGATTTAAATTGTAAATGAGTTGTGCTCAAACTGAGATACCTGGCTTAACATGACTTGTTTAAAGATCTATTTCACAGGATATTAGGCCTATTTTTAAGTGATTGACTTTAACAAATGATTATTTGGATATGATTATATGAAAAATTATTCGGTCGATTTTTTAGGTCAAGTCAAAATAATCACTATTCATTTTTTTGAACAAAGATGTGACTTGGAGACAAAAAAGTCAACATTTCTAACATAAAAAAAAAAAAAAAAACCAATGAAGAGTAGTGTAGTAGACACGTGTCCGAATGAAAAACTCAATAAATATTTTTCATAGCCATCGAAATCTGGTTTACTCTTCAGCGTACTATGCCTAGTGCTCTATCTTTTAAACATATTGAAATTGGTTCTCATCTTAATTGTCATGATTTTTTTAATTTTTCTAAACGAATTTTATACAAAAATTCATTATCTTTTAGCCACAATCTTGGAAAAAAGCGTTCAAGTTGTTATGCACTTTTCAAACTTGATCAAAAAACTTTTCCCAATCCAAACACTTTTTCACCTTTTCAAAAAGTCAACAAATAATTATTTCAAATAATTCTCCAAATAATCATATCTAAACAGGCCCAATAATCTTTTAGTTTCCAATGTCTTTTTTTATGTACAATGGTTTGCATGTCATATTCAATTTTAAGTGTTAATCTCTCTATAACATTGACTTTGTATCATTTTGTCACCTAAAATAATTTTATGGGTTGATAACACTTTGCCCCCCCCCCCCCAAAAAAAAAAGTGGGGATAACCAACACTTTGCCGCCTTGAATGCAAAAAATATACACTTTCCACCCGAAAATTTTGGCTCTGAGTTTTTTTAATTACCGTCTTTTTGTATAAATTGTTAAAAGACTAAAGTGCCCTTATAAATAAATGTCTATTGACAAACATATGCATATAAAAGAGTTAAATTGATATTAATGTAGGATGATCTATTAGACATATTACACTAATTAAAGTTCTATCATCATATTAATTATATATAATATATATATATATATACACCTATAAAATTTTGGATATAAATCTTTATTTTTCGTATATAAAGTGAAATATATGTTATTATAATTATGCAAATTTTAAAAATTTTCATAAATTAAAATATTATTTGTGAAATATCTTACGATAAAAATTTTGATATAAGTTGTATGGTTAGTTAAATGGCATGTACATATACTTTTCAAAATATATATATTTTTAAAACTATATGTATAAATGTGTATACGAGGATATTTAACAAGCATGAGACAAAATTGGAAAATGAAATTATTTTTAGTGTCTATAGGCATATTTGTCAACAGACATGTATTTATAAGGACAATTTAGTTTTTTAGCAATTTATACAAAATGAAGATAATAAAAAAAATTCAAAGCCAAAAATTTTTGGTGGCAAGTGTATATTTTTGCATTTAGGGGGGCAATGTGTTGATTACCTCCACTTGGAGGGGGCAAAGTGTAATTAACCCTAATTTTATCATTACTTTGTCTCTTTTAACTAATGGTCAAAAGAAAGTGTCAGTATGATTGCTACTCGAAAGGATGAAATGACTAAATGAATCTTAAATGTTTAGTTAATAAACCATTTCACAATTTTGGAGGGAAAAAATTCTTATTTTATTATCCTCCCTCAATTGGACGTAAAAGTGACAAGTTATGATATTTTATTCGGAAAAAAAAAGATAAGGAATACTTTTCGACGTAAAAGGGAAAACCTCAAAGTGAAAGAAGAAAATAAAAAGAAAACAAGCAAAAAAAAAAAGAAAGAATTTAAAATATTGTTTGTGCGTTGATAGAATTGTATTTGAAGAGTCCAACTAGTGTTCTAACTAGTTCTAGATTTTTTTTGCTCGATTGGCTCAGCTGAGTTGAACCAATGGTTTTTGTTTTCTTAGTGGAGTTAGATTTTATTTAAAATTATTATATTTATAGCATGTAGTATAAAAGTGAAAGTAAAAAAATAAAATATTTAATATAACAAAATTTAAATTCAATAAAAAACTAAATTAGTCGAAATCAACTTGATGACCATTTTTCGGTTTAACTAGTTGAACTGGCCGATTTGGTTCAATTAAATTTATCATAAATAGGGCTGCATATATACATAAAAGTTTTACCTCCATCGTTTTATAATAAATCAACAGTAATATGATAGCAGACAACTTAAACTCAAAATTTTAATTTAAGTTTAGATACCTTTAATGATTTATATACTATAGATTTTTATTTATATGTTTCACTTAGATTATATACTCATGATAAATTTTTATACCAATATATATGCCCAAATAAGGACTTTTGGGTTTGAAAAGAAAAGGTGAATCATATAAATCAAAAGTAAAATACCCTATACCCTGTGTGATTTTCGGATAAACCCCATGACTCCTTATGGCTCAAAAAGCTATACATCACCTTCCGGTGGTTTAGGTTAAAGTGTCAAAGTAACGAAAAATAGTTTCTGTAACGAAACGTAGGTAAAATTCTCCAAATTACTCTAGTACTTAATTGTTTCATTTCTGTGCATGCATGTATTTATTTCGAACAAAACACATTTTACCTTCCTACGATTTTCAGATGAACTACGTAACCCCCTTATGGTTCTAAAAGCAATACATCACCCCATGGTAATTTCTATTACTTATACCGAGTAATTTGAACATTTTATCCATGTACCATTAAGGAAGGTAATTTTTGTCAGTTTGACACTTTAACCAAAACTATAGAAAGTGATGTATAGCTTTTTAAACTATAAGAGTATTATATGATTTATCCGAAAATCGCAACAGAATAAAATGTAATTAACCTAAATAAAAAATTGGGGTGTATGAATAGTAGTTCCTTTTTATTTAATTTTTTTTATCTTTTATATGGCAAACCAATTTTTTTTTCTTTTTCAGCTCACATTCCACACACACAAAAGACTAGATATCATCTTTTTTTGTATTTATAAATATGGATAAAATGTTTTAAGGATAAAATGTTTATTAATTTAGTTGAGGGGATAATGTGAATGTAGCGTATGGTACAAGGGGATAAAACACAATGAACTCATTAAGAATTAACTTTTGACTTCTTTGAAACTTTAAAATAAAATAAAATAGCTTTCCACTCTTTATATTTATTTTCATTTATCACTTTTCATTGAGCAGTTTTGGAAGGGGGCCAACAAGCAGTCCTAAACCCTCTTACTATTAGAATTAAAGGCAAACTATAAGTCTTTAATTTTCAAAATTATAAGGCACAATCCGACAGAAAGTTGGGATTTTAATTAGAACAATAGTAGTGTCAAAGACGTTGTGATACTTGTCTGTTATCTCTGGATTAATACTAACTTAACTTAATTTCAAAACAGTCCTATATTATTCTAAACTTAATAAAAAAACAACTAAAAAATATACTTCTAAATTAATACTAATTTAACTTAATTTTGAAAGAGTCTCATTTTGTTCTAACTTACTTAAAAATAAAAATCTAAAATTCTTGAAACAGTTAACCTTAATTTTCCTTATCAAACAAAAAGCCAGAGTTGCCTTAATCTAATTAAAACCTTAAATCTTAAAATCATAAACCCTACACCTTGGATCCTAAACCCTAAATCCTACATCTTAAACCCTAATTCAAAAAGAAATATAAAATCTAGTAATGAAAATGTCAGCAAAAGTTTTTTCTTTCCCTCTCTAGGGCCTATGCTGTAATAAAATAAATTAAGTACAAATAGATAGATACTTACGTAAGGAACCAGTAGCATAGGTTAAAAGTTAGATAAGGATAAGAATTTGTAATTGATAATGACTTTTATATGGTCAAGATTTGTCTGTAACTAGAAAACTAGTTACAATATTTGACAATATTATTTTCCATCGAATTATACTTACGCTGGTAGTACTTTTTTTTTAAATAATAAATAGCAAAAAACTACTACGTAATCAACCAACTCAGCCAAAACGAAGAGGCCTACAGTAGCCGGCAAATCATCTCGGCAAAGAGTACAATCCGCTAGCTTTCTGGTCAATTGAGCAAAACTGATGAGCAACTGAGTTGCATCCCTACGAATCCATGAAACTGATTAACTTTTGCATTTAAAATATTCTTTCAAATATTCTCCACTATGGTGCCCTGCTTGATGCAAGTCCAATCTCTAATATTTTTAGTATAAAATTGTGTCTAAGTTAAAATTATGTCATATCATTAGTGATATACCGTAGTTTCACATTGATATAGAGTTGTTTTAAATTAAATAAAATTCTGTTTTACACAAAAATAATTGAACAGAGAATTTAAGTTGCTTTTGGTTAAATCCACACACAGCTTCACTGCACATTTGGCGGCCAAGAGCTCTGCATGTTCTGGCACTATAATCTCCTCCATTCGTTTTGAAATTCCAGAAATAAATCATCCTTTAAAATCTCTAACAGCGACCTCGTTCCATACTTTTTATGTCTTGAAATATCGCCCTATCAAAATTTACCAAGACCTCTGTTAGGCGGAAGGAATCCGTTAATGAATCTATTGTGCGAGGTTTAGTTCATAATGCTTCCCATTAACCTCCTTAAAGTGCTGGGCAGAGCGTGGAATAAACAATCGAGCAAATTTCATATTCGCCACACAAGATTTACATGGTTCCACGTTTAATCTATGTCCATGGTTGGAGAAAAGAAAAATACACTATAAGGATATGAATATAATCGCTTAACACTATCTTTTTCACACTTTTTTCTCTCTAAAACTCTCTCACTAGAGATTATCTCTTTCATACTCTCTAAGTGAAATACTCTAACCATCTCACAATTACTCTTCTCACACACATATTAAATATAAATACTTATATTTATAGGATTTACATCCACTTGGGCTTGGGCCTTCCAACAATGAAGATCCTAACGAAACAATTTCCCTTTCCCAAATTAATTAAAGGGATCCTTCAACTTCATCTTGTGCCTCCCTCTAGGCGAAGCTTCGCAAATCACCATGTCTTCAAGGAACCTCACTTTCTATTTTATATTGTTGGCTCCTTTGCTTTTATATTTAACATGCATTGTATGTCCATCCAAGTAAAAGATACTCTTCCCATATTTTTTTTCTTGAACAATCAACTAGTTACCTTTGTATACTTTGCATCACTTTCCAATGCTAACATGTATATGCCCATGTGGTGTCAACTCACCCAAGGAAACTATATTAACACTGCTAATAGGAATATATCTCATGTCTTGAATAGTCTTGACGATACCATCATTGAGCTTTAGGTGAACATTTCCAACACCTACAACCTTGAACTTTTCTTTATTCCCCAATTTGATAAGGTTAAGATATCCATCAGTGCATAGAGTATCAAACATGGATTTATATTTGTGATAAGTGATAATTTTACTTATTTTGGCATAGTATTATATATATATTTAGTGTCTTTTAAGTATGTTCTAAGTGTTTTTAATCTAAAAATGGCTCAAATTCATAATTGTTCTTCCATTTGAAGAATTTCTCAAAAATTAGGGTTTTTACCCAAATTTATGGTTTTGAAGCAAAATTTATATTTTGAGCAAATTAATGCACAATCTTTGTACAATCTTTCATATTTTATACATTCAATCATAATTTGAATCAATTGGAGTAAAGGTCATCCCATTCTTAGTGGATTCAAGGATGATTGGATTTGAAATTTCAATAGAACAACTTTTACATTCAAACTTGGAGGATTATTTTTCTCAACTATTGGAAAATTATCATCAAGAAATTCATCATAGAATTAAAATATCAACATCACAAAAAGGTTTCAATGGCATATGAGGCATAACAAGCAAAAGAGAAGGAAAAAGAAGCAATGGAAGTAAAGAATTGGAGAAAACTAGGCATCGGTAACAATGACACATTTCAGTATTTTGGCCATAAATTGAGATAAAAATATTGGATTGAGATGATTCTTATGGAAATTTACAAATAATAGGATACTCTACAAATCTTATGAAGATATCAAAATCTAGTTCTCACATCTTCATAGCAAAAAATCCAAATTACTGAAAAACAAGGCTCTCCCAACCACGTCTCAGTATTTTGGACATATCTTTGCATCCTGAAATCAAAATGACCTGATTCTTGTGGTGTTGGAAATCCAATTGAAAGAAATACAATTTTTATGTTTTGAGAAAAAGCTGATTCTGCATTCTTCTGGGAGCAATACACAGGTCAATATCTACAAACCAACAGCCCGCAGATCTACCCGCCGATCTTCAATGTCGGCCAAAAAATGAAATCTTCAACTAGCAGCTTATCTTCCAGCCCCCTTTGATGACCTTTTAAAGATTCTTTGCACCTACACAACCCAAGGAAAGATTGCAAAATTCAAGGGAAATCTTTTTGTGATTTCAAGACAACTTTTCATGCAATTTGCCATGCAAGTTGGTGAGATGATTAGGGTAAGTTTGTCTATAAATAGGGAGCTCTTGCAAGGCATTTGGAAGATGTCTTGAAGGGAAAAGAACTCCAAAGTGGCATATAGTAGTAGTTTTCTTTGTAGTTTAAAAGAATTTTCATTACTTGTAAGAAAACTCTTGGAGGATTCAAGTGTATCAATTCATGTCAATGATAAATGAAGCTTTGGATGTTCTACCAACAAATGAGCATTTCTTACCTTAGCTTTTTAATTTCTTACTTGTTTATGAGTTGTTTCTATTATATGTTATTTATACAAGATATGTTTAACTAAATACATGTCTTAGGATTAGATGAAACTAATTATATGATTTGAATGTTATTATACTTGCTATAACTTGTATTTGCTTGTTCATCTATTAAGGTTTAACATTTGTAGTAACTTGATCAACTATTGCAAATCATTTAGATGTTATTTGACAATAAGGAATGCTTATAACATTGGAAAATGGTAGATGAAACTTATATTGTTCACACATGCAAGTAGTTGTGCAAGTAGGTGGATTGAGGTTGTTTAATGTCACAATTCATGCATTTCACAAGATTTCATCATGAACATAATTGAACTCTAGTCAATTCATTGTGAAAATAAGTCTTGATTTCATATGGAGTTGCAATGCTAAGCAAGACAAGATTAACATAGTAAGGTGTTAATTCATTTAATCATATTAGTGACAATTAATGGATTCTAGACCCTATTACTTGTATTTGTGAATTTTGTTTTACTTCAAGTAGTTAAATTTTCTTATTTTGCACACCACCTATTTGATGTATTGTCTAGATAATAGAGTAAGTTAGTACTTTTGGTACTTGCAAATTATTGTTTCCTCATGGGATCGACCCTAATACTTCCCCTACTGCATTTGACCGGTGCACTTGACGAAAGGGGTATTAGGTGATAAATTTTATTGCTTGTTTGTGTGAATTTTGCCTAATTTTGAGAGTCCCTAAACCTCACAATCAAGTTTTTGGCACCCTTGCTCGGGGAACCACGGCAATATTAGAGTAAAAACTAACTTTATTAATCTAAACTTATGTTATTCTACTAGTTATTTTGGTCTCTTGTTTTTGTAGTGCATGCATAGATCCTTGAAGGTGTTGGCGCCATGTGATCCAGAAATTGAAAAAATAGCAAGGAAGGCTAGGAGACAAGCTTAAAATCAAGCAAGGGTAGAGGAAGCAATAGGAGATACTTCGGAGGTAAGATCACCAAGAAACACCATAGCAGAGGTAAATCTTAGAATTCTACCTGATTATGCTTTACCGGGTAACACCAATTCCTAAACAAGCATTGCACGACCACCGGTTAATACCAACAATTTTGAACTCAAACTGACCTTAATCCAAATGCTAAGACAAGAACAATTCGAAGGTAATGCAACGGAAGATCCAAACTCACATTTGGCTAGCTTTTTGCAAATGTGTGATACTGTTAAATATAATGGAGTAACAGATGATGCAATTAAGCTAATATTGTTTCTATTTTCACTAAGGGACAAAGCAAAACAATGATTTGATTCATATGCACCTAATACTTTCACAACTTGGGCTGAATTATCCCGAGCATTCTTGAATAAATACTTCCCACCATGGAAAACTGCAGGATTGAGAATGGATATAACCAGTTTTACCCAAAGCGAAGGAGAATCATTATATGAGGCATGAGAAATATTAAAAGAACTGTTAAGAAGATGCCCTCACCATGGCCTCTCAGACTAGTTATTTATACAAATATTTTATAATGGACTTGATTACCCTACAAAGATAAATATTGATGCAGCTGCAAGTGGAGCACTTATGAAAAAATCAACCGAAGAAGCTCAAAGTCTAATTGAAGATATGGTGGCTAATCGCTATCAATGGGCCAATGAAAGAAGTAACTCTAAAAAAGTTGCAGGTATGTATGAATTCGATGCCATTAGTATGTTAAGTGCTAAAGTTGATTCTATTTTTAATATGCTTAACAAATCGAATAGTTCTAGCTCTAGTGTAAGCATTGCATGTTGTATTACTTGTGATGGAACTCATGATACAAATGAGTGCTATGAGCAAGTACAATATGTTAACAATTATAATCGTCTATCCCAAGGTAACTGTTATTCTAATACTTATAATCAGGGATAGAGAAATCACCCTAATTTTGGATGGAAAGAACAAAGACCCATTAATCCACCAGGTTTTTCTTCACGTAATAATGCTTCTGAATCTAAATCTTCTTTGAAATTAGCAATGAAAAAATTTGTTAATGATACTCATGAAAGGTTTCATAAACATGATGTAGATAATTTTGAAAGCTTTAGAAAGTTAGAAGGAAAAATGGATACAAGATTTAGAGAGCTTGACTTTAAAATAGGGCAATTAGTGGAAAATATGAACACTAGGAATCCAGGGAAATTACCAAGCAAAACGGAAATAAATCCTAGAGAACATGTTCAAGCAATTACCCTTAGAAGTGGAAAAGAGTTAAAAGAACCAAGTGTTGAGAAAGGAAAATAAATTAAGAAAAATAAGTAAGAAAATGAAAAAGGAATAGAACATGAGGAAAAAGAACAAAATGAATCCATTGAATTGGCTCCTATTCTACCTAAGATTCCATTCCCACAAAAATTGAAAAATGAAAAACTTGATAGAGAGTTTGATAGGTTTGCCAAGGATCTTAAGCAACTTCACATTAACATTCATTTGGTAGATTATATTTTGCAGGCTCCAAAATATGCAAAATTTCTCAAAGACTTGATGTCAAGAAAGAGAAGGTTGCATGATTATGAAACCATTGCTTTGACGAAGGAATGTAGCAAAAGAATTCAAAATAAGTTGCTTCCCAAGTTGAAAGATCCAGGTAGCTTTTCAATTCCATGTACAACTGGTAAGATTGATTTTTTCAAAAGATTTATGTGATGTGGGGGCTAGTGTTTCATTAATTCATTTATCAGTTGCAAGACAATTAGGATTGAATGAGATTAAATGTACTAATATTACCTTGCAATTAGCGGATAGGTCTATTAGACACCCATTAGGAATGCTAGAAAATGTGTTGATTAAAGTATAAAAATTTTACATTCTGATGGATTTTGTAGTGTTAGATATGGAAGAAGATATCTCTATGCCAATTATTCTTGGTAAACCATTTTTAGCTACTGCAGGTACTATTATTGATGTCAAAAATGGGAAGCTCAAATTTCAAGTGGGAGATGAGGAAATAGAGTTCAATTTGAATGAAATAGAAAGATTCCTATCTTTTACTAATCAAGTCTATTCAATCATAATATAAGAGGAATCAATCCAAGAGGACACACAAGTCTATCTTGGAGATGATCCTCTAGAATTGTGTTTGTCTTTGGCAGGAAAATTCATTGAGGATAATGAAGAAATTGAAGAAGTAGCAAATTACTTGAATGCTCAAGTGCCATACAAAAGGAAAGAAGTCTTTGAGAGCCTTGGACCAAGCAAGGAGTTTCTACCAACTTCAATTGAGCAAGCACCAAAATTGGAGCTTAAACCACTTCCTAGCCACCTCAAATATGTATTTCTTGGAGAAAATGAAACATTACCTATGATCGTGAATGCTAACCTTGATCGTGAGCCGTTAGACAAATTATTAAGAGTTCTAAGGCAGCATAAAAAGGCATTGGATGGACTATTTCCGACTTAAAAGGAATAAGTCCCTCTGTATGCATGCATCGCACTCGATTAGAAGAAAATTGCAAACCAATTGTAGAAATGTAAAGGCGACTTAATCCAAACATGAAAGAGGTGGTAAGAAAAGAAATTTTCAAATAACTTCATGCAGGTATCATCTTTCATATTTCTAATAGAGTTTGGATAAGTCTTATACATGTGGTACCTAAAAAAGGTGGAATGACTATCATAACGGGAAAAAATGATGAACAAATTCCATCTAGAATTGTAACTGGTTGGAGAGTATGTATAGATTATAGAAAGTTAAAAGCTGCAACTAGAAAAGACCACTTTCCTTTACCATTTCTTGATCAAATGTTAGAAAGAATAGCGGGACATGAGTATTATTGTTTTCTTGATGGTTATTCCGGTTATAATCAAATTGCCATAGCACCCGAGAACCAAGAAAAGACAACTTTTACATGTCCGTATGGTACATTTCCATTTAGAAGAATGCCATTTGGTTTGTGTAATGCACCCGCCACATTTCAACGTTTGATGATGGCCTTATTTTCGGATTATATTGAAAAGATTATGGAAATATTTATGGATGATTTTTCTGTGTTTGGTTCATCTTGTGATAAATATTTGCATAATCCTGAAGAAACTAACTTTGTTCTTAATTAGAAAAAATGTCATTTCATAGCTAGAAAAGGAATAGTTTTGGAGCACAAAATTTTCATTAAGGGAATTAAAGTAGATAAAGCTAAAATTAAAACAATTGAACAAATGCCACCACCAAGTAACATAAAAGGGATACGAAGTTTTCTTGGACATGCAAGCTTCTATAAGAGATTTATCAAAGATTTCTCCAAAATAGCAAAGCCATTGTGTGATTTATTATGCAAAGAAACCCTTTTTGATTTTGATAATAGGTGTTTGGATGCTTTCGAAAGATTGAAGAAAGAATTAGTGTCCACTCCTATTATTACTTCACCAGATTGATCACTACCATTTGAATTGATGTGTGACGCAAGTGACTATGCAGTTGGAGCAGTTTTAGGACAAAGAAAAGACAAAAAGTTACATTTTATTTCTTATGCTAGCAAAGTTTAGAATGATGCACAAATTAACTATGCAACTGCCGAAAAAGAATTGTTAGCTATCATTTTTGCACTAGACAAATTTAGATCTTATCCAATAGAATCTAAAGTTATTGTATACACGGACCACGCAACTCTAAAATATTTGTTGAATAAGAAGGATGCAAAATCAAGACTAATTAGATGGATTTTATTATTATAGGAATTTCACTTGGAGATTAAAGACAAAAAGGGATCCGAAAATGCGGTGGCGGACTACTTGTCAAGACTTGAGTACATCCCTATCAACAATCAAGTTCCAATCAAAGAGGATTTTCTGGACGAATAGGTAATGGCTATTACACAATTACCATGGTACGCCGATATTATAAACTATTTAGTGGGAGGTGAAATATCTAAAGATTTAAATCATCATAAAAAGAAAAAGTTCATGCATGATGTTTAAAGTTATTTTTGGATTGCACCACTTTTATACAAACATTGTGTGGATGGCATGATAAGAAAATATGTGACAAAAACTGAAGTAAATGGCATTTGGTATCGTTGTCATAATTTAGAAACCAGAGGCTATTTTAGTAGATTTAAAATGGTAGCTAAACTATGGCAATAGAGATTTTATTGGCCTTCTATGTATCATGATGCTAGAGAATATGTAAAACATGTCAAAGAATCGGTAACATCTCTAGGAAACAAGAAATGCCACTTACTGCATTCGTAGAAGTTGAATTATTTGATGTTTGCGGAATTGACTTTATAGGACCATTTCTTAGTTCTTTTAATAATTAGTACATCTTAGTTGCAGTTGATTATGTTTCTAAATGGGTGGAAGCCATTATTTCACCCACTAATGATTCTAAAGTTGTACTTAGATTCCTTCAAAAAAGTATTTTCACAAGGTTTGGAGTCCCAAAGGCAATCGTGAGTGATGAAAGTAAGCACTTTTGTAATAAGCAAATTGACTCACTTTTGTCTTAGTATGGTTGCACGCACAAAACTTCATTACCTTATCATCCTCACACAAATGGACAAGCTGAATTGGCCAATCGAGAGTTAAAGCTCATATTGGAAAAACAGTGAATAAATCAAGAAAAGATTAGGCAGAGAAACTCGATGATGCTTTATGGGCATATAGAACGGCTTATAAAACACCATTGGGAATGTCTCCGTATTGACTAGTTTTTGAAATAGCATGCCATCTACCGGTAGAAATTAAATACAAGTTATATTAGGTCATAAAGTATATTAATTTCAATTTAAATCTTGCAGGTAGGAAGCAATTGTTATAGTTAAGTGAATTGGAAGAATTCTGACTCAATTCCTATAAAAATGCCAAGATGTATAAGGAAAAGGTTAAATTCTGGCATGACAAGTACATAACTTCAAAGTAATTTGAGGTAGGTCAGAAAGTGTCATTAGTCAATTCAAAGCTCAAATTATTTCCAAAAAAATTGAGATCAAAATGGTCGGGATCTTTTAAAGTGACCAAAGTATTCCCCTATGGGGCCGTTGAAGTGGTGAATCAAAGTGTAGAATGCTTCAAGGTCAACGGTCAAAGGTTAAAGCCTTAGCTTGCCGGGTAATTAGTCGCTAAGGGAGTATATTATTCTTTAGGAGAAGCCAATTCATGAACAATGAAAGATTGAAAGTCAAGCTTTTAACTATAACTAAAACACTTGTTGGGAGGCCACCCAATAATTTCGCCTGGAAGCATCAATAGCAGCACCAGATATGCGAGCACAGTGATACGTGAGTGGCGTCCGCATATTGCTATCCGCGTATCAGGTTCTAGAGGCTCATCAAGATACGCGAGCATAGCGATACGTGAGTTATGTCCGCGTATTGCCATCTGCGTATCAGGTTTAGGGAGGTGTGGAAGATACGTGACAACAATGATACGCAGACGATTGAGATGATACACTGATGGGAGACGCGTATTGACTGCAATTTTTGGCAAATAACAAGGCAATCAAACAGGTATTTCTTCCTCTCTTTTCTACAAAACTCTCTCAAATTCCACTCCCAACTCCATCTACTTCCTTTCTACTTCCAATTCATCACCAAACCTTACCATAAGCACCACAAATATTTCACATCAAATCTGTACGAAAAGGGCACAAAAACGTAAAAATTTCCTAAGAACCCTAATTCTCCTTTTCATTGTGGTGCCAATTCGAGACCATTCGTGGGAAAATTTTCACTCCTCACACATCATTGAAGCATTTGCATAGCATTTCAGGTAAGATTTCATCCTTACAACTCAAGTTTAAGTCTTCAAATTTTACTCTATTGTTCATATGCGAAATTTTGAGACAATGAATTTATATGATGCTATGTTAAGTTTGATGATAAAAATACCTTATTTACTAGTATGAGCATGGGTAACACTCGCATGGAGTAATGTGGAACATGAATATGTGAATTGTGAATATAACAGTAGATTTTTGTGAAAAAAGTGTGAAATCATTGTTACATGCATTTGAATGAAACTAGAGCTTAGTTCCCTCATAAAAGAATATTGTAAAATTGTACAATGGGTTAAATTAAACTACATTGTGTTATCATGTCCAATTTGACAACAGGCAACCAAAGAGGCATATATGCTGCAATCTTAAACAAAATCAAACAATTGAGGATATCTAGAACAAAATGCATAATATGTAGGGAAGAAATGAGTAAAATAACCATGGATGATGATAAAATGAAGAATTTCTTTAAGAAAATCATACAAGCATGTAAACAACTACATTGTGATGCTTCATAAACATGCACATAGAATTTGGGATAGTAATGTAGGGGCTAGAATTCACACTAAGATTCATGCCTAATTGGAATATAATGCAACCAATCTAAGGGCTTTCATTCTCTTTTTAGTCATTAGCTAACTTTCTTTTTCTTTTTAGGCAAACATGTCTCGAAGATGCAGTAGAACACGAGTTGCACAACCAGAAGAGGAGGAACCCACTCCCCAATTTGATATTCAACGCTTCATATCCTTGGAGAACGAAGAATGGTACAACGCCCGAATGCATAAGGCGTTGATTAAGGAAAAGAGTTTGGATAATGAAGTGGATCAATTCTTCCATATCAGTGACCACTTTGCACGTATGGGATGGGCACCAATCCTCAATCTACCAGAGCTCATCTATCCAAATCTAGTGCGCGAGTTCTATGCCAACATAGATAACAAAGAAGGACAAAGCTCATGTTACCTACAAACAACAGTCCGTGGAAAGAGGATCGTGCTACTATTATCCTGAATTGCAGAAATGCTACATTGTAGAAATGAGAGAATGGATGTGGACTACAAAAAAGAATTCAAGTAGAACGACCAAATCTGGAACATTCAAGAAGCCAAAAGACGGTTCGGGGTCCGAGATGAAATAACCTGCCAAGGAGACTACGAAGAACCGGCCTCTATACCAAACAGTTTGACAATACTTATCATATTTGCATTTACATTTTTGCTCATAAAGTTATGCCTAAACGAAGTAGCAAAAATGAAGTTAGGAATGTCGACCTCTACTTGTTGGATAAAATGGTTAACGGGCAAGGAAACAACCTTCATCGAATTTCTTTGCCCAATATCATTATTAGCTATATGTGCACTATTGCGCAAGATCGGGTTCCGGGAATATATTTTGGTTTTCCTAGGTTGTTGACTAGGATGTTTGAGTTTTATGGAGTCAACACCCAAGGAGAGGCTCCCCAGCTTATTCCCAAGACTGACATTATCACCGTCACCATCCTCTGCCGCATTCACTTGAAAGACCCAAGCGTGCTTGAACAAATCCTGGGGCAGCAAAAAGGAGCACAACCCGGAGAGCACCAAGAAGACGTTGAAGAATCTTCCTACCATGCCGGGCCTTCATCATCTACTCAAGCAGGCCCATCTACTGTAGCTCCTTCAAGGCGATGTACAACTCCATGGCAGCATCTGATGGAGGAAATGCAAAACATCAGAAATGACCAAAGAGAATCCTTCTCATCCATCACTCAACGACTTGACACCATAGATAGACGGCTACACACCTTGGAGCAAAGATGGAGAGACCAGCATGAACAACCTCCCCCTTCTTAGTTATTTAGGACATTTTCTTTTACTTTTGTTTAAAACACTTGAGTTTAACTTTGTTATTTCCTATGTGAATGATACATTAACTAATATGTTTTTATTTGATATTATTGTTCGTATTAGTGAACTACTCAAGGACCGTGATAGCTTATTCGAACTGCTCAAACATATGTACAAGAGAGTTTTAATTGCTTTCATACTTTTATTTCTCACACATTGAGGATAATGTGTACTCTAAGTGTGGGGGGAGGGAAAGGTTTTGAAAGTTATATTCATTTGTTTGAAGAAAATAGATTGTGGTGAAAAGTTTATTGAAAAATTGGTATTTTCTTGTGTTTGACAGGGAGTTTAATCCATTTAAAAGGGAAGCTCCGTCAAAAATTTTCAAAATTTTTTCAATTTAACTATTTTTCACAGTTTTTCAAAACACTTCCAAAGTTTGGAAGGCTATCTTGATCTAAATTGGTTTTGGCAAACAGTTAGCTTGCTAAAAAGTCTTCTATTTCTTGAACTAATTACATGTAATTCCTCAAAATAGCTTGATCCAAATAAAGAGTAATAACTATTATGTAATGAAAATTCTTGTTTTAAGAAAAGTATATTAGGAAAGGTAGAAGAAATTATGCCTAAAAGGCCACATGTTTATGTTAAGTTTCTTTTCTTTATTCGGTATTACAAAAGAAACAATAAGTATAGAAAGTTAAGTGGTCCAAATGCTTTATGATTATTAAATTAAGGGAGAAAATAAGAAGAGAAAAAAAAAGAAGTGATGAAGAAAGAAATGCTATCTCTAAAAAATTCTAGTACTTATTAATCGGGAATATTCATCTAAAAATTTTGATTTTCGCGTCAAACGGTACTTAGAATTAAGAGTATACAAGAGCAACTTGAGAACAAAAATTGTTGAGTAACCAAGAGTCTTTATCTAAAAATGTCAATCTTTGCATCAACTGATGATTTTGACTCTCAAGAAAGCAATTGAACAAAGTGAAAAATAAATGAAGTGTTCAGTAACCGGGGGTTTTAATCTAAAAATGTCGATTTTTGCGTAAAAATGTAACTTCATATTATGCAAACAATAAATGCATGTGAACATCCCTCTTTTATGGCATATTCTTAAGGTGTAAAGACTACTTGATTAACTATGTAGATTGTTGTTTGTAAAGCTTAGTAAGGCAAAAAAATTTAATCCAAACTAGTGAAATTTATGGTATAATTACTTTTCCTTCACTTAATATTGTAAGTACTAGAAAAAAAAACAAGGCATTACATAATGATTATTTACTTGAGTGACTTTGGACAAAATTATTAGAGAAACATACATGAATTATTTCAATGCTTGAATCATTATTTGAGCCCTTGATTTTCTAATTGCTTGAGGACAAGCAATGATTCAAGTGTGGAGAAGTTTGATAAGTGAAAAATTTACTAAGATTCGTATATATGTTAGTTGGTATTTTAGTGTATTTTTAGTAAAACTATTATACCTTTTGTCCTTAAATAATGTGTTTTCATGAATTAGGGTTTATTTTCTAGAATTAGGATTTTGCCTCTAAAACTATTATTTTGAGTACTTAATTCACAAACTTGTATTTATTTTTTGCAGATTCATCACTCTTAATCTCAAAGAAAGTCAAGTAAGGCCAAGATAAAGGTGATGAAATGAAATAAACAAAGTAAAGAATTATTGGAAGATTAAATAAGCAAAATGTGGAAAATTAGAAAAATTAGCAAAAATTCGAAGAAATACATGAAAAATGATCAGGACATTTGGAGTGACAACTAAGCAAAAATTTACATAGGTGAGCCCAAGAAACACGATCCACGGATGACCATCCGCAGATTGTCACCGATCTTCCAAATTTCGGCTGTTGCAACTTGTTTCATCCTCTAGCTGTTTTTGCAGACTTTTGAACTGTATACAGGTTCTGCAAGTTGAAGATTGCATTGGGAGAACAAATGAAGACTTTTATGCTCAAGAAGACTTTCAACTAGGATTTTCATCATTCCAATTCATTGAATATGAGGGCAAGTTGGAAAGTGACTTGTAGGATCCACGTTATAAATAGAAGTTATTTGTAAAGAGTTGGAGGCATGCTAGGATAGAGAATTTGTAGAGAATTACTAGAATTCTCCTAAGTCATAATAGAGATATTGTGAGTTTAAGAGAGTTTCTTGTTCAAAAACCTTTGTATCAACTCTTGTGGAAGAAATACAAGTTCTTGAAGCCATTTCTCTATTGAATAGGCTTTCTTGAACTTTGTATCATTCATTTGACTTGATTACTATGGCTAGTTGTGTTCAAATCATGTGTATTGATTCGGAGATAACTATGTTGAGCTAAATTCCTATTCTAGGATTTTGATGAAACTAATGCATCAATATTAAAACTTGTGGTTGATTAGCATTGCCATTTCTTACTCTTGTTTCTACAATTATTCAAGTTTTAACCTTTGTATATGAAAGGTCATCACATGCAAAGCATCTTAGTTATTAGGAATCAATTAAGTTTATTCTTAATAGTAGAAAATGAATGATTGAGCTTATGTACTAGCACATGAAAATAGTGTTATGCTTATGAGGACTTAATGAAGCAATTCATGCATACAACAACAACTCTATCATGGTAGTAAATAGGTTGAATCAATTCATTGTGAAAACAAGTTTTGATACAAATGGAATTGCATTCCTAAACAAGATAAGTTTAACTTGGCAAGTGTTAATCTCTGCAACTTAATCTAGAACATTAGTGGATTCATAACCCTAGAACTCCTTCATAATTATTTTTCTGCATGAATTCTTGCATTCCTACAAGTTTTTTCTAGCTAATTAGATTCTAACAAACTAAACTTGTTCAAATTAATCATTGCTTAGATAATAAAGAAAGTGATAAAATTCTAGTAATTGCACTTTGTTGGTTCCTAGTGAGATTCGATCCTAATTTCCTATACTACAACAACCAATATACTTGCGGTAAAAGTTGAGAGATTGGGTTTTATTACTTGACTTTTGTGTGTATACTTGATTTGATTTTCTATACCTAATTTACACCATGTCAATTTGCAAATATAGTTGAAAGTACCAGAATCCAACACTCAACAAGATTTCCTCTTAGTTGAATCATCACATACAACACTATCATTTGTTGCCAAAAGGAACTCATCGTTGTTGTCCTCAATCATATTTGTGCAATCTCCAACAGTATCTTCAATTTTCAACTTTTCTTTCATTTTCTCTCGCAATTGCTTTAGACTTTTCAAATTCTCTTTCATCTATTTGCAATGTTTCTGTATGTGACCAAACTCTCCACAATAACGGCAATCCATGTCTATCAAATCTCTGAACTTTGATCTTCTGCATGGACCATCTCTATTCTTTCTCTGGCTTTTTCCTTGCTCAAAACTCCATACTACTAGCTCATGATCTTCTTTGCAAGTGTTATCACTTCTCATCATCCATGCATCTTTTCTCAATATCATAGTAACCTCATTCAAAGTTAATGTTTCTCATCTTACAATTTGTCTCTTGCATTCACTAACTAACATACTAATTGATTAAAATTGTTAATATGGTCATAGAGATTACCACCCTCGTCCATCTTTAGTGTGTACAATTTCATCTTCAAGCAAAGTCTACTCATCAATGATTTTGATGCATAAATGCTCTTACGTTTATCTTCAAAGCTTTTGGGGAAGTTTCATTCAACACATTGAACTTAATCTGAGGTGCTAGTGCTAACTGCATCATGCTTACTATTTTTTTTTCTGAACGTGCCTCCAAGTTTGATCGTTCATATTTGTCAGTTCTTCTTTCAATTAGGCTTGATCAAGGCCTTGTTGTACCAACCAATCCTCAACGATACTTTGCCAAAGCGTGAAATTCATTTTACCATCAAGCATTGTAATTTCAAACTTTGGAGTGCTAGTCGCAATGATAGACAACCTTATCAAGCCAAAAACACACTGAAGACCTTATGGTTTCACATCATCTTAGTTTTGATGATTAACAAACTAATGATGATGCTTACCAATGTTTCATCCAGTTATTCATGTAGTAAAAGTGTTTAAGTATCAAAAGGAATCAAAAAGGGGAAAAACTTGCAAGAAAGTTGTTATGTGGACTTGGGATGCGGAAGTTCGGATGAACAGTAACTAGAAGTTCGGATGAACAATGCCATGAACAGTACTCAGATGAACAATCCCCTCTCGTGTGAATAGCAGCGTCTTGATGAATAGTTCCAGACGTCCAGATAAATGGTATTTTGGGTAGATTGCATGGGGACGAGCATGCGGATGTTCGACCTTAAATTTGCTGTATAACGGCTAATTTCTATAAAAAGTTGAATTTGACCGTTATAAGCCTTTTTTAGCTATATTCTCACCCCTATAAATACCATTATATATAGAAATAAAAGAAGACTTTTGCCTACTAAGTTTACAAGTGATTTTGAGTGATTTTGAGTGAAAAATACTCTTCTTGTAGTGTACTTGTAATTCTTGGTGACGTTGAAAATTTGAGATTTTGTATGCTTTTTAATTGGGTGATTGGAAGCATTCAATTGTAACATAGTGTGGGGGTTGGGACTGTTGTAAAACTCTTAACTTGTTTTGGTAAAGTTTAGTGTAAGCAAAGTGGGGATTTTGGGTTAACTAGAGCTAGGAAAGAAAGCAAGAGTGATCCTCCATTATGTACAAGTTAGTTTGCTTTGCCAACAATTGTACAACCATTTAGTGGACTCAAACTCCAATTAAAAGAGCTTGAGAGTAGATGTAGGTGTCAAGTTTGGCACTGAACTATTATAAAAATTGTGGTGTACTTTCTTTATCTCTTTTATTCTTATTATTTTTTTTTCAATTGGCTAACCCCAATTTTGGGGGAAGACGCCACTCACTATATTTTATTAAAATCAAACAATGAATGAAGGGGGACATAAACCTGACCTTCGTAAATACATAAAATTAATGCATAAATTAGTAGTACTACTCCTTTTACAAAATAATAATAAAATCTAAAAATGAAAATAATCATTTTTTTATTCTAATAGCAGGAATTCCTAGTCTATTCAATCGTAACTCGCCTCTAGCATTAGATGGTAAATCTGATTGATGGAAATAGATGATTTGCTGACTATCCTGACGATCAACTCACCAAATTTGCAAGAGCATCAGCTACTCCATTGGCTTGGCACAGACAATGTGTAACAACTAAACTCCCTTGGAAAAATTGGCGAATGAGATTGACCTCCTGTAAGATGGACCATGGGTAGTTGAACTTTCTTGTCAAAATATTTACCAAAAGCAATGAATCTAATTCAAGACAAAATTGGGAATACCCATGAGAAACACATACTCTTAAACTCGAAAGAAGTGCCTTTGCTTCTGCTTGTAGTGATGTCTGTACTCCAAAGGAAAAAGAAAAAGCCAAAAGTAATGCACCTTTAGAATCCCGAATTATACCTTCTCCTCCACTAATTCCCGGATTTCCCTTGCCACAACCATCAATATTTAACTTCATCATCCCTATATTTGGTGGCACCTATCTCACCAACCGCCAAAGAAACGGTCTTGTATGATGGGAGATCAAATCCACAAATTGACTCCAACTTCTTACTCCTGGGTTCTCATTAAATTCCAAATAGTAAGCATTCCACAATATCCCTAAATACCGTCTCACATACCTTCAAACCCTTAACAATTACACCATAAAAAAACATTTATTTTTGGCTTTCCACAAATTCCAACAAATAAATGTTGGTGTGATTTGAAAAATAAAATTCAATCTTTTGTTATGAGATTTAATCAACCACCATTTCATAAGTCCAGCTCTTAGGTGACAATCTTCCATCACAACTCCACTAGTTGACCTAAAAAAAATCCCAAACCATTTTGGCTAACTCTCCAACTGAAAAAACATGTTCAATACTTTCAATCTCCGGATGCATACAACATCTACATTTAGATGGAAGTTGAAAATTCAGCCTTATCAAAACATTATCTAATGGTAACCTGTCCTTCAACAATCTCAACATAAATAAAGACATTTTGGATGGAATTTGACAATGCCAAAATTAGAATGAATGACAGAATGATTCCTATAGATTTGTACCTTATGGAAAACAGATGAAACTGAGAAATTACCAGATTGAGATGGCCTCCATGCCATGACATCTGAATGTAAACCATCAGGAACCTCCACTTTCAAGATTGATTGAACCACCTCAGTAGAAAACCATTTGGACAGACGATGAACATTCCATTCTCCATCACCCAAAAATTACTCAAAACTGTGCATGGGGACCTCATCAACTCGATGATACAATGCACCAACACCAGATACAATACACCAACACTAAAAATGACAATTCCCTCTATGCAACGCCCACTGAATGTTGAGTTTTGATAAAACTCTCACATTCACCAATCGTTTCCAAATAGGAGAGCTAGACATTGTTATTTTCCCTTGAATAGGGTGCATGTCACGGCAATACTTGGCTGTCATAAAATGAGACCATAAAGATAAACCTTGTCGAAAATTCCACCATAATTTGCATGAAAAGGCGCTATACACATCACTCAATGAGTGAAATCCATCACCACCTTCCTTTGGAGGAAAACATAATTCATTCCATCCAATCCAATGAAACTTCCTTCCGTCATGTGAGTGATTCCAAAGAAAGTCAACACACACCTTTTCAATTATCTTAAATAATCCCTTAGTCAATGTAGATGCAGCCAACAAATGTAATGGAATAGAAGACAATAGATGCTTAATCAAAATTAATTTACCTCCCAACGAAAGAAGCCATGAGCTCCAAGACAGCACCTTATTGACCATCTTCTGACACATCTCAAAATAATGTGATGTTTTGTTCCTTCCAACAAAGAGGGGACAACCCAAATATTTAATAGGAAAAATTTTCTTACTAAACCCAGTAACTCTTTCAATAACCCTAACCCTCGAAGTAGAAAACAACTCTTTATTTTATTAATACATTGCCTGGATTCTTGTTGATATTCCTCCAAAACTCCCATAACTCTCCGTAAAGAAGCTAAAGATGCATTAGTAAAAATCATTACATCATCAGCAAATGCCAGGGTAAGAAACTGGAGGACACCCGACTGGTAATGAATAACCCACATATGAAGGCTGTTCGATCAACTTATTTAACCCTTATGACAAAACCTCAGCACTAATAATGAAAAGAGGTGGGGATAGTAAACACCCTTGACGAAGTCCTCTGGTAGATTTAAAGAAACCAAAGCTTGTTCCGTTAATAATTATCGAGAACCAGACATTGGAAATAAGCCTCCACACCATGTCTATAAAATCTTCACCAAAACCAAACTTACGTAACACTTGGATAAGAAATAGCCAAGAGACCCTATCATATGCTTTGGCCATATCAAGCTTCAATGCCATGTTAACTCCTCTCACCTTCTTGCCAATTTGATGAATTAGCTCCTAGGGCCAATAGAAAATTATCAGTTATACTTCGACCTTTCACAAATCGGCTTTGCTGTGGAGAGATAATCTTTGGTAACACCACCGCCAGTAGAGATGCCAGAATCTGAGAAATTATCTTATTGAAGAAGTTGCATAAGCTAATTGGACGGAAACTAGCAAAGTCTTGTGAATTTTGCACCTTAGGAGTCAAAACAATAGATGTGGCAGTTATAGCCCTTGGTAAACAAGCTCCACAGAAAAAGCTCAGAATCGCCACATAAACATCTTTTGCAATGATACTCCAACAATGAGAAAAGAACTACCCCGTAAAACCATCAGGTCCTGCTGCACTTTCTCCATCCATACTAAAGATCACCTCACGCACCTCCTCCTCAGATGGAATCACTTCTAAAGCAGCATTTTCTTCAAAAGATATCAATCTTGGAATCTTCTCAATCGCTTGAAACTGAGCAACTGAGTCATCTGAGAACAAAGTGGAAAAGAATTTCACCCCTTCCTGCCCAATAGCTTCCTTATCAGATAGCCATTGCCCCTCTGAATCTGAATCACTGACTGAAATCTCCGTTGCTTAACCACCGAATGCAAAATTTTAGAGTTTTTATCTCCCTCCTTTAACCACTTCAAGCGTGCTTTTTGCTTCCAAAAACCTTCTTCCAAGGTCAATGCATGTCTTAGCTTCACCTTAGCTTGTTGTAACTCCTCAAAATCCCTTTTAGAATTGGTTTCTTCCAACTTAATCTCAGTAGCTTTCATGTCATCTTCTGCCTGTTAAACTCATTGGAAAATATTCCCAAAGCTTTGAGAATTCCATTACTGTATGGCTTTCTTTACCACCCGTAATTTTCTGCACAAAACCACAAATGAAGTACCTATTTCCTTCATCTGCCAAGCCCTCTTAACCACCTTCAAAAAATCTTCTCGTCTAGTCCAAATATTCAAGAACCGAAATGGTCTGGGCCTATTGTCCAGTCTTGTTGAGAAATTAAGCAGCAAGGGGGAATGGTCTGAAGGGTCATGAGCAAAGTGAACCATAGACAAAGATGAGAGCTCAGCTATAGGCTCATTTAGAAGAACTCTATCTAATCTTCTCCATATTCTTGCCCGTCCTCTTTTGTTGTTGCACCAGGTATAGTTTGAGCTACAAAAACCTGCATCAAAAACACCAATGAAAGTAGTAAAGTTCAAAAAATCGAAGGCTTCGCTTGGATGAAAAACTCTACCGCCTCACTTCTCCTCTTCACTGATTACCAGGTTGAAATCCTCACAAACCATCCAAGCCCCTTGAGAAGGTTTATCAGCCAACAAATCTGCCCATAAAGTCGGTCGTTCTTCTGATGTACATTTGGCATGGACCCAAGAACACAAAATAGGAGAGCAAAGTTGTGGATGAAGAGCTCCTACTGATAAATGCTATACAGAACTACTGATAAAATAACAATCAAAAGGTTTGTTAAAGAACATCCATATATCCCCAAGCTGACTGATCATACCAGAATCAAATTGCAGCTTTAACCTCACCTCGTCAAACTTATTTTCTAGAGTTTTGGGTTCACAAATCACAACTACTTGTAAATGATACATCCTAATTAACTTCTTCAAACGTCTAAATTGAGGGCTTTTAGAAATTCCTCTTATATTCCAAAAAAGTACCTTAATCATTGGATAACATTTGAAAGGAATTGACTTAAGACTTTACAGCTGAATCTGAGTTGTCTGTCCGAAGCAAACCTTGCTCGAATCACCCCCTCTCTTAATCAGTTGAAAGCCTTTGTCCCTCTCTTGAAGATGTTCAATGTTCAAAGCCTGCAAATATGAATGTTTGTCAACCACAGGAAGCTAGTGAAACATGATTCCTTAGGTGATAAATTTCCTGCTGATAGGCAAACCATCGATAGGTAGTACCAGTTCCTCCTCTTGCTGTTCATCATCTTGCTCAGAATGATCCCTTTGCTGTTCATCATGTTGCAGGAGGCCATCGAGTTGCTGACCATCATTATCATTAATGACTGCTTCATTGCTTCTAAGAATTTCCATACCATGATTAGACTCATTTGAGTCTCCTCCCCACTTCTCCAACCCTTTTGATTCTATATCACCAACCTTCTCTTGAGATGCAACATCCTTTTCACCAGTTATCGTATGGTTCACTAGATCAGTCACCTGCACTTCTGGCTCATGAACAACACCTGCTTGCACAGTTTCTAATTTATTCTGCCCTTCATGAAACTTTTTCTCAATTGTGTTCTGAATCACTGCAGGCCTATCAGGTATATTAAGTTGTTTCTTTGGAGTCCATCGTTGGTGATTACCTATAACTCTGCGAGCAATATTCTATCCCAGATTCTTTTTATCATTGTCCCCAGTCAGCTTACATTGATCATTGTAATGGCCTAATTTCATGCAAGAGGAGCAATATGAAGGTATATTTTCATACGATATATATTGCTAGAAACCGGTTTTACCTTGGCCAATCCATACTCTTTCTGGACAAGGCTTCATCAGATCCAATTCCATGCGCACCCTCGCCACACTAGGTCTCGCCATATCTACTGTTGAGGCATCAACCTTCAGAGGTTCACCAACTGCCTTCGCAATGGAGAAAAGAGTTGATTTGTCAAACAAATGAAGTAGAAGATGATCCAGTCCAATCCAAACTGGTACCACTACTAATTCTGCCTCCAAAGAAAACTCTGGAGTCCGTTTAAAAACCCTCATTCCAAATCCTTGGAACATCCAAAACCCTCTGATCCAGCACCTTTGGAAGTCCTCTTCTAAATCGAAACGTATAGAAACATGCCAGTTATCCAACAATCCCAATGAGACCTCTCCCTTAAAACCTACAGCCAAGAACTCCTTCCTTAAGCTCTCCATTGAAGGTATGCCCCTTGAAAATTTCCCAACAAGCACGTATTTTCAAGGAGCTGCAAACCTCTGAACTTCTTTAGTGAAGAACATTGCTGGTTCACCTTTGTACATAGCTGTTTCCTTCACCGGGATGGTGATTGCCTTTTGTGAAACCATAGACACAAATGAACACTTCATTGCGTCTGTCTTGATCCTAGAATAACTGCCCAACTCCATGCTATGTCCAGTCTATCCAAGCGGCAGTGAGATTTGAAAGAAAGCTCCGGCAAGCACCGGAAATGTCAAACAGAAATTTGAAATTTAATGGAGGAAGAAAAGAGGTTGTCCATATTATTTATTTTGAGCTTAATAATTGTTATCTTTATCATTGTTATTGTAAGTTTGATTATTATCTTATTGATTGCATTATTTTTTGGGCCAACAATTGGTATCAGAGCTTGGACTCCATTAGTGGTAGCCTAACCAGATACGAGAGATCCATGGCAACCAATAATGCTTTATTTCTAGAAAGGCAATCCATTACTAGACCTCCCATGTTTAATGGTGTTAATTATGATAGTTGGAGGAATAAAATAGAAATATTTTTACAATCTATAGATAGAGAATTGTGGCACATAGTTATTGAAGGACCTTATAAAGCCACAATCTTTGATAAAAGAATAGACAAGAATATGCCAAAAACAAGGAGTGAGCTTAGTCCGTTGGATAGAATCAACCTTACATTAAATGCTAAGGCTATGAATGTATTGGATAATGCCTTAGATGCAAATGAGTCTATTAGAATAAAAGGTTGTAAATGCACCAAAGAAATATGGGACAAGTTGAGGGAGATTTATGTAGGAAATGATGATATTCAAGAGCAAAAGAAGGTCTTACTTGTCACAAAATGTGAATCATTTTAAATTGAACGTCATGAAAATATTGACAAGTATTGTAGGTTCAATGACATTATCAAGGATTTGGAAGCCATAGGCAAGATATATTCTCTTGGGGAAGAATAGAAAAATTTCGAATGCCTTACCCAAAGAATAAGAAACGCAGGTCAATGCTATAGAGAAATCTAAATATTTAAATTCTTTACCTATTGATCTCTTATATGTTCACTAACTTCTTATGAATTGAAGCTTAAATGTAAAATTCAAAGTGATAAAGAGGTAAGAATCACAAGAAGTATTGCACTCAAAGCCTCTCAAAAGGAAGAAGATCTCTTTTCACTTGATGAAGAATATGATGTAGATGAGGATGTTCTTAAACTCATTACGAAGGGCATACAGAAATATTTCATCAACAAAAGGAAGGATAGAAGAAGTGATGCAAACAACAAGGAAATGAAAAAAGACAATGGAAAGGGGAAAACATTAAACAACTTCAAAATTTTGTGGAATGATTGCAATTCCGGTGGAGAATTTGAAGAAACAAATGAGACATCCCATGTGGCATTTATGGCCATTAGAGATGAAGATATATCTTCTAGTCCTTCTTCTAATGATGATTATTATAATGATGATCTAGAAGCATTTGTTTTTAAATTGCATTATAGTTTAAAAATGTCTTATGCTAAAAATAAGGATTTGAAAAATAAAATAAATGCTTTACAAAAAGAAAATTTCAAACTCTTCCAAGAGAACAAAGGTTTGAGGAAAGAGAATGGTGATTTGAAAAATAAAGTTGATTTAAGTATGGATTTGAGAAAGAATATGGATGAGAAATCCAAACTTTATGCGAAGTTCAAAGAAGAACAAAATGTGTTGAGAAAGAAAATGAATGATCTTAAAAATGTTCTTCGAAAAGAAAAACAAAAGAACTTTTCAAAGAAGGGAGTCAGAAAAATTGTTTTGAGCAAGCATCATACTATTTTCTTTATGAATGATATTGTTTTGTAAAATCTACATTTGTTAGGAATTCAAATGCAATTTGTCATTTTTGTTGTCAATATGGTCATATGTAAAATGAATGTTATGTTAAGAAAAATATCAAACTAGGAATAAAAGCCATGAGGGTAGAGAAAGGTATTACTAACAATCTTGGTCCCAAGAAGACATAGGTACAAAAATTTATTGTTTGACTTTTGTATGTTTGAAAAATCACCACAAAACAGGGTAGTGCATGAACAACAATAATTAAATGGTAAATATATTGGTTATTTTCATAATAGTATGTAGTTTACAAGATTGAATATGTGGATTGAATATGTTTGGTGATAATATAAAAAAAATGGTGGGTTTTTTTTTTTGTGTATTTGTTGATTTATTTAAAAGTTGCATTAAATATTACAATTTTTTTTTTTTGAAAAAGTCATTTCATCACCTCACCCATTTTTTTCAAAAGTGAATCTTGTATTTTATTTTAAACCAAAATGTAGTTTTTATGATATGCTCACACTTAGGGGAAGCAAATGATTTTCATTATCAAAAGGTATTTTATATCCAAAATGATATATGCATTTGTTGAGGGGAAGCATTGTTAATAAATTTTTAAAACATCACTCAATTCTAGTTTTGATGATGTTAAAAGGGCGAGAAATGTTAGTATACTGATCTAGTTTGAAAATGAACATTTTTTAACATGCATATACTAAGGGGGAATCTATTCCATATCCTTGTACTTATTTTCCTCAGTAGTTTGTCATCATCAAAAAAGGGGAGATTGAAAACGTTATAGTCTCACATCATCTTAATTTTGATGATTAACAAACTAATGATAATGTTTACTAATGTTTTTGTCGCGCCCCATTTTTCGAAAATAAATAGAAAGTGTAAAGAAGATGTCGGGAAAAGGGAAAAGGAAGTATTAAATGTAATGTTGTGGTTATTAAAAAAAGCGTGTAAATTTTTGTAAAAACTAATTTTTTGAAAATGCTTTGTAAAAGATGATTCGATAAAAATGTGACAAAACAAATGCTTTACTTTAAAAAATAAAAGAAAAAGGGCCTAAAATGGGACTTTTGAAATGCGACGATTTTTGGGCCCGAAAATAGAGTCTAAAAAGGGTTTTTTAGTGAAAAAGGAGTCGCCACTTGGTATTGAGTTTTGGTGTACCAAGTCACCCGAAAATATTTTATAAAAGGTAAGAAAATTAAGAATGATTCATTTAAAGAAATGATTTTGGCAAAATATAGGAAAAACAAGAAAAACCCTTTTAGACGACTCCAGGTCTTTGAAAACAAGAGAAAAAGGTTCGGGAGTCACAGTTGAAGAAAGGGAAGGCAAAGGCTCGTGCCTAAGGCACCCTTTCAACCTAGCCGAAACTAGTTGCGAGGTTTAGTCTAAAAATTTTTCTAATGTAACCCTAAAGTTTTATCACATTTGGATGCAACTATATGAATGCAAATCTAATCCTAAAAATGATGTCGATAAGGGACGAAATGTTCCACTGAGGTTTGGTCGGAGTTATCGCATTGATTGCGAAACTCGAGTCTAGACCTCGATGGAGTCACGAGTATAGATGCAAAATGAAATGCAAAAGAAAAGGAAAATAGTAATATAGGTAGTAAATGATCAAAGAGAGTAGGAATGCAACATAACGGGTACGGGGGACTAATAAACTCGTGACTAACTGTTTCTACTCACGGAGGGGGGGAACGACATGTACGCCATCGCTTCCCACGTGAGTAGATTGACTATTTCTAGTCAAATCACACAAATGACCTAAAATTCTATGTGTAGTGGAATCTAAATGTTATGCACTAGGTAGATGTTAAAAATAGATAATAAATGATAAAGTATATAAAAATTATACAAAAATGAAAAAGGCCTAAAAGATAAAAATGTGTGTGAAATATCATGAACACGCGAGAAATGATCCTAATACTAAAATGATCTAAAGGCCTAGCATTGGACTAGCCTATTTTCTAAAAATTCTCCGCTAGCGTTGGACTAGCGAAGAAACCGGGATTAACCACAACTAGCGTTGGACTAGTGTGGCGACGATACACATATATAATGATAAAGCAAATAAATAAATAAAGCATAGATTGAAATAATAATCACATAAAAAAAACACATAATAGCACATAAGAGCACATAACACATAAGCATGGTATTCTAGATGCAAGTTCCTAAGGAAAGCGAATAAAACACACAAGCACATAACACACATAGCACACAAAAGCCCTAACTATTACACCGAAGAAGCCTAATTACAATCTAAAAATAAAAAGGTAACCTATCTAGCCTATCTATTACATTTTCTATCTAAATACAAAATTTTGCTAAATAGAATATTACCTATCTATTACATTTCTTTGAATAATCAAAAATTAAATTCGAATAAATAATATGACATAAATAAATAAAAACTCTCACATGGATAAAAATTATAAGCACAAAAACA
This sequence comes from Mitragyna speciosa, assembly GCA_024721245.1. NCBI lineage: Eukaryota > Viridiplantae > Streptophyta > Magnoliopsida > Gentianales > Rubiaceae > Mitragyna > Mitragyna speciosa. The sequence goes on along the minus strand of CM045552.1, from coordinate 23,912,979 downwards.
CGTAGAAAAACACATAGGAGCACGTAGGAGCACATAAAAAGAAATATTGGAAGGGTAATCGAGGTACCTCTCATTCGTAAACCCGGTATAAATGGCTACTAAAATGAACAAACATGTCAAAATTATCACTATTTAATAAATCAATCACTAATTGAATAATTTTCTACCGATCACTATGAACATGCTATGATAATTCAAACAATTATAGCAATAATAAACAAAATAAGAGAAAGAAAAATAATGATAACAATAATTAATCATTTAGGAGAAAAATGAAAATTGTTTAAGTAAAAATAAATTAGTAAATAAATAAATAAATAAAGCAAAACAACAAAGATAAAATAAAATAAAACTAATAATAATACTAATAATAATAATAGAAGATAAAATACAATAATACATACATTGAAATTTTAACACCTCAAATAAGAATTATTAAAATAACTAAAAGGGAAATAGAGAGACTAATTTGAACATTAATTAGACTAACAAGACCCCATTCTAGAACATTAATTATAAGTTTGATAAAAATAAATAAAGAAAATGTAAAAAGAAATAATTTAAAGCTTTGAGGACTTAACTAATTTTAATTAATACTTTTTTTTTTTTTACAAAAATAAAATATTATAAGATTTGGATTAAAAGTGAAAATTTAAGCAATATTCTAAAGTGAAAAATGTAATTTTCAACAAACAAAAGAGTAAAATTATAATTTTAAACCCTAATTAAGGTAATGACATAGTTTACAACAAATTTAAAAGCTAAAATGTAATCTTCAGCAAGTATAATACCCAAAAATAAAAATTTCCAGCAATACTTAAAGCTAAAAATATAATTTCAGCAAAGTCATTAAATAATACCTAATTTACAGCAATGTCTAGGGTCAAATTATAATTTTCAGCTATATAAAAGGGCCAAAAATAAAAATTCCAGCAACTACAAGTATTAAAATACAAATTCCAGCAACAAATAAAAGGCTAAAATATAATTCTAACAATTAATGGAGGTCTTAAAACAAATTCCAGCAACATAAAGGACCAAAATATAAATTCCAGCAACAACAAGGGCCAAAAAATAAAATTCCAGCAAATTTGAGGACAAAAATGCAAAAATTCCAGCAATGTGAGGGACCAAATTGCAAATTCCAGCTACATTCAAGGACTAAAACAGAATTCCAGCAACATTTAAAGCCTAAAATACAATAACAGCAAGCTTGGGAGGTAAAATTGCAATTTCCATAAATATCAGAGGGTAAAATTGCAATTCCAGAAAAATTATAGGGGTCAAAATGTAATTACCGACAAATATAGGGGTCAAAATGAAAAATTAAAAAACGTAGGGGGCAAAATTATAATTATCTAAAAGTTGAGGGACCTAAATGCAATTAATCGGGACCTAATTGCAAAGAAAATTAAATTATGGGGGTCAATCTACAATAAACAGAAATTTAAATGCACAAATCAAACATTTTCAGGGCCACAGTAGCATTACTGAAAATATAAGGACTATAAAATAAATACCTATTATTAATTAAAAATAAATAAAAAAACTAACTAACCAAAACGACGTAGTTTTGAGTGAAACTACGTCAAAACGACGTAGTTTCACCAAAACATTTTTTTTTTTCTTTTTCCGGCTGATTTCGGTTTTTTTTTTTTTTTTTTCCAGATTTCCTTTTTTATTTTTTCTTTCCTTTTTCTCTCTCTTTTTTCTTTTCTCTCTTTTTCTTTTCTCTCTTTTCTTCTTTCCTTTTCTTTCTTTTCCCTCTTTTCTTTTTCTCTCTTCTTCTTCCCCAATTCCCTTCTGCTTCCCCCCCGATTCCCTTCTGATCTTCTCTCCTTCCTCCTTTCTTCTCTTCTTCCTTTCTTCTTCTTCCTCCTTTCTTCTCTTCTTCCCTTTTCTTCTTCTTCTTTTCTTTTCTTCTCTTTTTTTCTTTTTTTTTTTTCTTCCCCTTTCTCCCCTGGTTCTTCCCTCTTCTCCTCGCCCGATTCGGATCTCCTTCACCTGGTTCTTCTTCTTCCCTTTTTTTTTTTTTTTTTTTTTTTTTGTTCTCTCCTAGCCTCGCCGGTCTCTCTCTCTCTCTCTTGGTTTTTTTTTTTTATGATTTATACAAAACAAGACAAAAATAAATAAAAAATAAAAAATTGAAAGCAAGAGTAGGAAATTTACCTGGAATAGGGCGGTGGCGGTGCGCGGCGGGGCTGGTGATGCTCCGTCGGTTGTTGCTGCTGCTGCTGCTGTTGTTGTTGTTGTTTTTTTTTTTTTTTTTTTAATTTGTGCAGGTTCGATTATGCATTATGCAGGCGTGTGTAGTGCAGGTGTATGTGTGTGTGTACATGAATTGGTGTTAGTGAGCGTGAATGGGCAGGTGTGTAGTGTGTGTGTGCATGTGGAAGTGAATGTGGCATGCTGTAACTGATGTGGGTGTGTGTATGGACTGATGCAGGGGTGTAGTATGTGTAATGTGTGTTGTGTTTGTTACTGTGTGTCTGTGCTTCTGTTCTTGTGTGGAAAAATGCAGGTTGCGTGCAAGTGTGTGTTGTGCGTGTGTCTGGGAGTATGCAGGTGTGCTGTGTGTATGTATGTGCGAATTGTGTGTCTGTGTGTGCGAATTGTGTGTCTGTGTGTGTCTGTGCCTGCAAATGAGTGTGTATGTGTGAACTGTGTGCTTTGCTGGTGTTGTGAGGAAAGCCGGGAGAAGAGGAGTGTGAGTGAATTGTGCCTGTGTGCAGGTGAGCCGAGAGTGCAAGTGTGTTCTGGTGAGGATTCTGAAAGTGCCGGTGTGTGTATCTGCCTGTGGTGAGGTTGAGGCGTGAGGGAGAATGTGAGAGTGCAGGGGGAAGGGGCAGAGGGATGAGGAGGAGAGGGAGATGTGAGGTGCAGGCGTGTGTTTTAGTGCGTTGTGGCTGATGTCTGTGAAGGAAAATGGTGAGGGGAAGAGGAGGCAGAGAGAAGTGAGGGAATTGCAGGTTTGATTGTGTGTGAAGGTGAGTTTGTGTGAGTGTTGTGTGTCTGTGGGTATGGCCGAGAGAGTGAGGGAGACCAAGAGAGGGAAGAAGGGAGAGGTGTGTGCTTGGTGTCTGTGTATCTGTGAAGTGTCGTGAAGATGGTGAGAGATGAGAGTTTTTGCAGGCAACAGGGGAGTGTAAAAAAAATGAGTGTGCAGGAGAGATGAAGATGGAGTATTGAATCAACCAAATCCCATGAAATCTGATGAATTGAGATGATGGGATTGAATGTTGATGATGAGAATAAGGTGGAGTCGTTGGTAGCGCCATGGAGTAACTGTTGTGGCTTACTGTAGCAGCAGCAGGCTGCAAACGCAACCTGCCCCTTTTTTTTTTTTTTTTTTAAGGAGAAAGTAAAGGAAAACAAATAGAATAAAATAAAAGATATTTGGGATCTCTAAAATTACTAAGAAAACTGCTGAAATTTATAATTATAAAACCGAATAAAAAAAATTTATCGCAAAAATTCAAAAAAATTAACATAACATTAAAAATGTGCGATTGATAGAAAAATAATAATAACAAATAATAATAATAAAGTATTAAAATAAACATTAAAAATTTCTAAAAATCATGAAATTTATACGGGAAATTCATGAATATATGAGCTATGCATAAATAAATTCACTTGAAAAAAAAATGCATTGGGAAACGTGCCATTAAATACTAAACGACCTCTAAAAATTATGAAATTTTTACAAAAAGTTTATGAGTATTCAAAATGCATATATAAAATTTTTTCACTTCAAAATTCTCATAAAAATAGCGCATTGGAAAACGTGCCGTTGATAAACAAAAAGATGAAAATTAAATAAATACTAAAAGACCTCTAAAAATTATGAGATTTTTACAGAAAATTTATGAGTATTCAAAATGCATATATAAAATTTTTCACTTGAAAATTCTCGTAAAACAGAGTGCATTGAAAAACGTGCCATTAAGTTTAAAAATACTAAAATTTTAAATAAATAGTAAATTACTCCCAAAAATTATTAAAATTACAAATAATTATGAAAATAGTAAAACTGTATATTTAGGAAATAAAATAAAAATAAATAATATCTACGTGGTGAAATTACCATTTTGCCCCTGATGTAACGAATTAGACATAATATACACGAAAATTGCACTCGACCCCCAGAAAATGAAAATATTCCCTAAATGAAGTAACACACACATATATTTACAAGAGGTGTGTCAAAATTTGGTGTCTACAGTTTTATCATGTTATTCTTGTAGTAAAAGTGTTTGGGCATCAAAAGGAATCAAAAAGAGGAAAAAAATGCAAGAAAGTTGTGATGTGGACTTGGGATGTGAAAGTCCGAATGAACAGTAACCAAATGTCCAGATAAACAGTAACTGCATTCAGATGAACAGTGCCATAAACAGTAGCTCGGATGAACAGTGCTGTGAACAGTAGCATCCAGATGAGCATACCCACTCCTAAATGAATAGTATCCAGACGTTCAAATGAATGGTGTTTTAAATAGAATGCATGCGAATGAACATGCAGACGTCCGGACCTCAATTTACTGTCTAATGGTTAGTTTCTCCAGAAAGTTGAATTTGACCATTATAAGCCTTTTTTAGCTATTTTCTCATCCCCTATAAATATCGATATGTATAGAAATAAAAGAAGACTTTTGCCTACTAAGTTTACAAGTGATTTTGTGTGAAAATACTATTCTTGTAGTGTACTTGTAGTTCTTGGTGAGGTTAAAAAGTTGGGATTTTATGTGCTTTTCAATTGAGTGATTGGAAGAATTCAATGGTAGCATCGTGTGAGAGTTGAGAGTATTGTAAAACTCTTGGCTTATCTTGGTAGAGTTTAGTGTGAGCAAAGTAGGGATTTTGGGTCAACTAGAGCTAGGAAAAGAGAGCAAAAGTGATCCTTTCTTATGTACAATTGGGTTTACTTCACAACAATTGAAGAAGCATTTAGTGGATTCAAACTCCAAGTAAAAGAGCTTGGGAGTGGATGTAGGTGTCAAGTTTGGCACCAAACGACTATAAAAATTGTAGTGTGCTTTCTTTATCTCTTTTACTTTATTCTTATTAGTTATTTTGAGCTTAATAATTTTTATCTTTATCATTGTCATTGCAAGCTTGATTATTGTCATATTGGTTGCATTTTTTTTGGGGCCAACATACATACTAGCGCTGAAATATGAAAAAAATAGACCTCAAAAATGGAATCAAAACACCAAAAAATGGAGAAAAATCAACAGCCAATGGTCAAAGCCAACTCTTGTCAAAGATCAATAGCTCGATCAAAGCTAATCAATGGCTTAGTCTATGGTCAACAGTCAACAAACTGGATGCCTCTAGGCCCGCAAGTACATAGCAACTCCAAGCACTCAACCACACAAAATAACTGGGTTTCTTTTCAACTTTTCCACTCTCATAGAAGCAAATGCAGTGGTTGATGGGCTTGCAGCATTAAATTGTCATTAGGACATTATTTTCCAATCTTTTCAACAGCTACCTTCTATAATCAAATCTCAAGTCAATTTAGACAATGTCGAAATATCGTATGTTAGCACCATAAATGTAAGGAAATAGTACTCTTTTTTTAATTCTTTTGGCATGTAATGGAGTTATGATTTATGCCCTCCTTCTTTAACTTTATAGTTTTATATTAATAAAATAATAGGGCTAGCTACCCTCCATGTATGCAGTGTTATTGGAACAAAAAAAATTAGGGAAAATTTTTTATTGAGGACGGTGGAACTTTTAAAATGTATAAAGAGGGTGAATATTTTACATAATTTGTTTGGTGATAATATAAAAGCAAATGGTGGGTTTTTTCCGTATTTGTTGATTTATTTAAAAGTTGCGTTAAATATTACATTTTTTTTTTGAAAAAATCATTTCATTAGCTCACCCATTTTTTTCAAAAGTGAATCTTGTATTTTGTTTTAAACCAAAATATAGTTTTTTATGATATGCTCACTCTTAAGTAAATTAAATTGTTATTTTAAGATAGAGCAATGTAAACATGCTATGGTATGTATGGAAGTGATGCTTGGGTAGATTTAATAAACTAAAATTCCTATATCTGATGATGTGAAAGTATTACAAAATGGCTATGACAATCAATATAAGCATCAATAGCAACAAATTAATTTCAAAGATGAATTTCAATTTACAAAATAAAAAATTAGCAACTTCTAAGCAATCAAAATCTACAAATATTAAGACTAAAATAGTGTGCAAGGTGAGATTTTATCTTAAATATGAAAATAAAAATCACATAATGGAGAAATGCCTATTATAATAAAGATTTACCATGTAAAATTCTTAAAAATAGAGTTTGAAATTAGGGCTTTAGCGATATTGCAAAAAAAGTAATGCGATAGAGAAACACTTACGTATGTGTGGAATTCTCTCAGCCTTGGGTAGGTTTGATGTTAAAACTTGAGATGAGAGATGATTTTACTTCAGAGGTTGTGAGTATGATGGGCAAGGGAAGAACAATAAAGTAATTGTTTCTAAGGATGGTCGGTAAGAAGAGAACGAATTAAGTAATTACGTACATATTGTACATGATTACAATATGTGATGTAGAGTAGTAGGGCTATTAATGTCTATTTGCTTAATAATAAATTTTATTTTTTATTCAAAATAACTTTTTCCCTTATTAATAATTATGTAAAACATTCGTCCTCTTTATACATTTTAAAAGTTCCACCGCCCTTAATAAAAATTTTCCCAAAAAATTATGCATGGAAAATTAGGATGATTTCAACAACTATAATAATATGTGTATGGTATTAATCACCTAAAAAGAAAATGAAAATCAAAACAATGTTCACAACAAGAGAGCTCAAGTTTGACATCCAACTAACCTCACATACATCAATTTCATGATAACTCAAATTATTTCGAGGCAAAACAAACCATAGGAAGCATCAACTTATTATATGTGTAATTACAATAAAATTAAATGCAAGAACATGTTTTTATATTTCAACCTCATCATAATGCAACAAGTTGACGTTTTATTTTGTGGAGTGATACTACAACATCTTGCATAGTAATCCTATCTCTGGGACATTCCTTGCAGCAATTCAAAGCCAATTTGAGTATCATTGAAATGCACTCTAGCTTTTAAGTGAAATGCATATCGTCCAGCCGGAGTAAGTTAGAATCTATGACCTGAGTTGTTGCATGAGGCAAAGAATCTTCTATCCAACTCCTTAGGCTCACATCCCCAGAAAACATTTCATCGTTAGGCTTCATTCTTGAAAATGTTTCCATGATCACTATGCCAAAGCCATACACATCAATTTTTGTTGATACCTGTCCCTTCAGTCCGTACTCTACAATACAAATGTCAATCTATCAATTTGTTTGAAACCATATTGGGAAAAGTAAGATAATGGGAAAACTAAACTTACTGAGTAAAACAAAAGAATTACAAAAAAAAAAAAAAAAACAACAACAAGAAAAAGCTAGATTTCCAACCTGGTGCAGTATATCCCAATGTTCCAAGGGTCTTGGTATGTAAAATATTGTTTTCTTCATCTAAAAACTTAGCAATACCAAAATCACTCACATGTGCAACCATATCATCGTCAAACAATATGTTACGAGGCTTCAAATCACAGTGAACCACTGTTGTTGTATAATTATAATGGAGGTATTGCAATGCAGAAGCAACATCCATCGTTATGCTTGTTCTTTGCATCAAATCTAAGAAATGGTTGTGAGAGTACAACCATTTCTCTAGGCTCCCATTAGGCATGTAATCAAGAACCAAGGCCTTGAAGTCAAGGTTAGAGCAACTGCCAATCACTTTGGTTAAGTTTCTATGGCGAAGGTTTCTTAACACCTCACATTCTCGATCAAAACTCCTAAAGGTAACTTCCGTTGACAAATCAAAAACTTTCACAGCCACAAGTTTCCCATCTAGCATCCCTCTATACACAGATGCAAAACTCCCTATGCCAAGTAAGTTGCTATCGTCATAGCCATTGGTTGCTTGAGCAAGTTCATTATATGAAATCCTTTTTGGTAATCCCTTGGGCATTAAATCAGTTGTTCTTGGGTTTTCATCCTTCCTTCGATATATTAAAAATAAAACTGCAGCAATTGTTACAACTGCTGCAATCCCTAAAAAAGTCCCTATCACTGCAAGTATTTTCTTCCTGTTTGACCTCTGAATAGGAGAAGTATTGCAAGGAGGAACAAGAAATACTTGAGCGCCACACAACTCATCATTAAACATGAATGATTTGTGTGTGAAATTATTAAAAGGACCACCAGAGGGAATTTCACCACTTAAGTAGTTGAAGGAAAGATTAATGTATGTGAGATGTGAAAGTGACTCCAAGGACTTTGGGATTAGACCAGATAGATGATTATGGGACAGGTCCATAAATTCCAAATTTAATATATGATTGAGGGAGTCTGGAATAGGTCCTTCAAGTCTATTTTGAGCCAAAGAAAGGTGGATTAGACTTTGCAAACCTGCGATTGAGCTTGGAATATTTCCATACATGTGATTTCTTGACAAATCCAAATCTATTAACACCTTCAAATTTTGAATTTCTTGTGGCAGTGAGCCATTCAAGGAATTAGAGGAGAGGTTCAACATCAAGAGATTGTTCAATTTCCACAGGCTAGTAGGTATGCTGGAGTTTAATAAGTTTCCCCCAAAGCCAATATCTCTCAGAGAAGTAACATTACCTAAGCATGATGGGATTGGCCCTTGGATCTGATTTTGGCCTAGATGTATTCCGTATAAGCTCTTCAACTGGTATGGATCCAGTAAAGCTATCGAAATTTAGATCCAATATTTCTGGTTTGTGCAGATTGCCGAGCTCTGGTGGTATTGTACCTAATCAAAAGAAGCTTTAACAATGTTAGTCCATGGAGCATGCCTAATCAAATGTTTTATCATCTAACTGATTGAAAATAATCTCACCTGTCAAGTTATTATTACCGAGAAATAGTTTCACAAGCATGGTTAAATTCCCGAAGTTTCTAGATATGGATCCTGTAAACTTGTTGTTTTCCATATTTAAGATCTTCAAATTTTGAAGATGACCAAACTCTTGCGGAATCATACCTACAAAATTGTCACGAATCTATAAATCCAGTTTGGAAAAAAAAATGTGCATAGCTAAAATAAGACATCATGATTGCCAAATGACAGGTTTTATCTTTGATAACATGACATTTGATTTTAAGCATATTAATATGCTTTTCAAAAAGAATAACAATAAACGGGAAAGTAAAGAAATTAGTCCTCTATAATTGTTAATAAAACTATGTAGTAATAATTAATGCTTTAACGTTAACAATTAGTCCTAAAGCTTTTACTTTGTGACAAAGCTTTAGTTGCTAATCGACCCAAAACATTATACCATTTGAATAGTTATATTTTTTGAATTTGTTTGAACATTCAATTAACATATTTTCACTTTTTATTTTTTCGCCATCATTTTTCTCATATATCTAGGGTTCTAAAAAATACTATTATATTATATTATTTAAAATTGCTTCTAGAAAAATCTAATCCAATGTAGAGTCAATATTTTTGCCCTCCATAAAACTTAAAAAAAAAAAAAAACCCACTTTGGCTAAACCAATGGAAGCTAAAAGCATGAATGTTGGCAAAACAAAGATATTTTTTGGGGGGTAAGTTGCATTTTTAGGTTTTTGCAACTAATTTCAAGCTCTGGATTCCTCGTAGTATAATAAAAAGTAATATAGCTCAACTTACTGGAGGGACAGCTATGCATACTCTAATAACCCCCCTTCGACTTTAACAATCAACGATAGCAAAAACACATCTTTAAGCAAGATGACTGCTGAAATCCTAAACTGCCATAAAAATAATTGTTTAAGGGCTAAAAAGTTGAAAACCAAAATGTAGAGACTAAATTAGATATACTGACAAAAAAAAAAAAAAAACTTCGAGCAACTATTTTGACTATTTTTTTAAAAAAAATTATGCGAAAGAAAAGAACATACAATTATTGATAACTAATTACTCCTGACTATTGAACAAAGAAAGGAAATACAAGTTTGGTCACCTAAATACAGCTTATCCTACCATAAATCACTTTTAAAGTACACTATTTCAAGAAAAATAATTCACATTCCTTTCTCCGTCTGCCTTTTAAATTAATATGTCAAATGAAGCCGCTCTCAGTGCGTATGCCAAATGTGAAGTTTAGCTGTTCCCGTTTGTAAGGTTCCAGCATCTAGGTGGAATTCTACTTGTCAAAATATCAATTATACCCCTTTCTTGAATGCTATTAACCTTCGTAAGATCTTATATTTTTTGCAAGTTGACTATTGACATGCTTATAAGGGTGTCATAACTAAATTGAGAATTGTATGAAAATCTTAAATAATTACTTTTTTCTTTTTACTGAGGATCTATTTGATTTTTAGAAAAAAAATTGAGGGCTAAATTGAGTTAAATAGAAAGATAAAAGTCCAAAATTAAAAAAAAATACATAGATACTTCATAATTTACCTTTGATAATGTACCAACAATATAATTGTCCAGAATGCTAAATTAGCATTCTTCTTGGCCATAGTGCCTGGCAAGTCCCTCTGGCGCAAAATCAGAATATTGTTCTTGTGCATGAGTGTAACTATTTATGAAAACTTTCGCTCTTCATTAGCTGTCCGACACACATCAAAAGGGGATAGTATGATAATCTTTTAGAATACTCCACATTTGGATCTGGTTGTTAAATAAAGAGCCACACGATTGTTCTTACATCACTTCCTTATATTAGTATTGTTCACCCCATCATGTAACCTTATTTAAACCACGAAATCTACACGTGGAGGTTCATGTAAGAATGTTAGAGTGTTGTTTTTCTCAATTTTTTTTTTTCAAAAATTGTTTACAATTAAAGGGGTATCTAACAAATTTAGAGCTTCAATACTAATCTGCCTCTTTTTTGGTGTTTAAAAGTAAGGGATCAGATACTTGTTCTGCAAATTCGATTGTACCTGCAAGCCAACTGTTTGGTCGAATTTTTGGCAAAGTCAACAATAGCAAAAAAACCAGTCAAACAACGGTAACAACCCACAAACATGTTAACACGAAACGTAAGCAATTTATTAAGTTCATTCATTTGCCCAGAAAATCTGCATAATAGAATACGAAACTAAATGGTTAAGCTTTTATTTATCTAATTCCTATTTTACGTAAACTTTGTTAATTTTACAACCAGATACTCCAGTGTCTTCGTAGTTTGCAAATCATAGAATTTAGTTTGACCAGCCAATCTTTCTACCTGCTAGCTGTCCTATATTAAAAAGATTTGTTGTGAACTTGTAAATATTCCTAATTAACTTTATAAAGTCATCAATTTCATAACAATGGAAGAAAAAAAAGATGATTTATCTAATTCTAAGTTTTAAAATGCAAGACTTATGTTCTTACCTTCTGAATTGTTGTTGCCAAGATATAGCTCCTGGAGCAACTTCAAGTTCCCAATTTCATTTGGGATAGGTCCACTAAAATTGTTGAAAGACAATAATAATAACTGAAGCTTTGAATATGGAGACAATATTGATGGTATTTGACCACTTAACAGGTTATGTAATAGGTCAAGCCATGTGTCTTTGAAGATTACAGATATTAACTGGAAGACTACCAGACAGGCTATTACCTTCTAGAGATATCACTTCCAGTGAGGTAATATTGAAGATCTCCAATGGCAAAGAACTACACAGCATATTATACCCAAGACAGAGCTTCTCAAGCAACTTCAAGTTCCCAACTTCTTTTGGGATGGGTCCACTAAAATTGTTGGAACAAGAAACTGGTTATGTTCCTAATATTTAGGGACTACCAGATCGGACCTCCTAATGAAATCACTTCCAGTGACGTAATATTGAAGATCTCAAATGGCAAAGAACCATTGAGTATATTATAATTAATGGTTATGTTCTTCAGATTTCGATAATTGCCAACAGCTTTTGGAATCATTCTTCTAGAGAATTGAAAGAAAACTGCAATGTCTCTAGATTCTGCTCATGAAGCCGTGTCTAAGCTGTGTTAATCGGCGCAAGTTGGCCAAGTCATGCGGGAGCTCTCCATAAAAATTGTTTCTGCTCATGTCCTGGGAGACAAGAAATGAAAATTTCCCAGTTGTGGAGGAATCGTGCCGATCAGTCCCATGTCTGAAATATTCAAGGCAATCACTCGGCTGTGACAAGAGCTATAGGTGACTCCCATCCAGTCACAAACAGACTATGTAATAGGCCAGTTGTTCATCAAGAATTGATGAGGCTCAACAATAGTCTTATCTCTCAAAGAAAGAAGGGCCGATTGATCTGTGGTAACGTTGGTTGTGGCTATTGCTGAGCAAGCCAACCAATAACTTAACAGCAAGGGTCCAGGGAGCAGATAAATTTTCTTCATGACTAATTTGAGTTCTCAGATAACAGATTGAAGACGCCTAATGTGCCAGGAGACTGCTTATTTCTAGTACATACACAAGGCGGTGGAGACGTCACACTCGAATACATGGACAAAAGGAGTTGTAGCATAGGGTACACGGACAAAGATGGGGTCTGGGCCTCACAATTTGACCCTTTCTCATTTTTCATAATTTGAATCTCTCATTTTTCATAATTTGAATCCTGTGTAACTGTGGAGAATCATAGTACAATTATACTGAATAATGTTGTAATTATATATAAGCGTGGTAGTGTTAGAGAGAAAATTCTAAAAAAATCCACCAAAAAGACTTAATATATAAGTTGGAATATAATTTTGATCTAAAAGCTTAAGCTAGTAGGCATCAGGCCCATACTTATATATGAAGCGCTCTTTCTTTCTTTTTCAAACCAATGTGGACAATCCCACCTACCCGTGAATCTAACAATTCTCCTCCTTCATGGATTGACATCACATTGAAACCAAACTCCCCCTCAATCCCAAATAACTACTCGACAAAAGCTAATTCTTCATCAACTCAAACAAGGACTCTAACCTCTTCTTAACCGGATGGTTTGTCCAACATCATAAGACCCCTAACCTAACTCTAGGCTCCCTGGTCCAACATCCAAGAAGAGAATAATTCACCAGTCTAACACTGATCACAACACTAAGAAGCAACCACATATCAACAAGTGGCCAACAGTCCAAAACTTTAACTATAGGCTTTGATACTAGTTTTTAGGGAGGAAAACACCGAGAAAGGCCACCAAAGAGACCTAATATATAAGTTCGAATCTAATTTTTACCCAAAAGTTTAAGCTAGTAAGTATTAGGCCCATACTCATATATTAAATGCTTTTTCTTTCTTTCTCAAACCAATATGGGACAATCTCACCTGCCCATGAACCTAACAGGTATGACTATTTTTCATCGAAACGAATTCATTTTTCTTTTAAAATTTGGCCTTACTGGTTTAATCTTATTCCTCCATTTTTTGCCTTTAAATTTGGACCGTGAAATTGTGGAAAATGGCACTTGTGAAGCCTCTTGGCCGACAAAGATAGGGAGTTGTAGCACAGGACCAAGGGTAGGTGCAGTTCTAAGTTGGTCCTGTTGTTTATTGTTTATATATTTTTAAGGTTTAATTTTAGAAACTCCCCTTAACTTTGGTCAAAGTTGCAATTTACCCCCAACCTTTAATTCTTCTCACTTTATCCCCAATTTCATTCCATCTCATCAACTTAACATTTAAAACATAGTGAATTGACAAAAATGCCATCTCCTAAACCATTTTTCAAATTACAAATTCTTTCTCACTTTTATCTTTGCAACTTAATTGCTGAAAAAGAAAGAAATGGTTCAAAAAACTTTTAAAAGTCCATCATCCCTAAATTTATTTGATAAGACTTAAATAATTATCATATTTCAAGAGTCTACTAAAAACTTGTATTTGATAAATATTTTAAGAATTTTAAAAGTCCAACCATCCAAGAACTTGTCCAATATATATATATATATATATATAATTTTAGACTAATAATAGATTTTTTTCTTGATATTTTTTAGCAAAAGAGTTTCAACTTTAGTAGCAAGTTTTGGGAGTTTTTGAACCAAAAAAAAAAAAAGGACAAGAAAAAATTAAAGAAAAGAAAGCGTGTTGCTTATGAGTTTAGAAAAAAAATAGGGAATGAATTTGGATATATATTTCTATGTCATAGTCATCTATGGAAAGAATTGGTAATTTGAAAATTTGTTTGGAAGGTGGCATATCTATCAATTCACAATGTTTTAAATGTTAAGCTAAAGAGGTGGAATGAAACTAGAAATAAAATGAGAAGAATTAGAAGTCAGAGGATAAATTGCAACTATGACCAAACATTAATGGGAGTTCTAAGATTAAACCTATTTTTAATAGAACTAGATTACGAGTACAAAGGCCTCTCTTTTGTAAAAGGGGAGGCCATTTTTGGCAATTCTATGAATAAATATAAAATTTTACCCATTTCAAGAAATGTATTTTTATTATTCTTTAGTTTAGTAAAAGTGTTTCAAAAGTGTTTGATAAGAATTATTTTCTGCTTTTTTAGTATTCCTCCAAAAAGTGATGTCTAAAAATTTTTCAAAGAATTTGCTTTCAATTGAAAAATTTTCCCTTTAAAGAAAAGGAAATATACTAAAACAAAAATTATGCTTCCAAAGTAAAAATTAGTCTACTATTACATAAGTAGCCTCAACATAGTATCAATAAAAACATTTGACCACATATATGCAGTAAAACAAAGGAATCAAAAAATACATAAAACATACTATTAATATTTATTCCAGATTATATATTATTTTTATTCAACAAAACTTAAATAAAACTTATGTTCCAAACTATAGCATAGCTAATTGGAAATAAAAATTTTCAAAAAAAGTATTGTAAATTTAGTATGAATCTTTAAACTTGTTTAGATTGTTTATTGGTTATTTTTATAAGAATTGTAATTTTAAAATTTTTTACTTATTTTTTATTATTCTTTAGTTTCTAGAGAATTGTCAAAGTAATTTCTAAAACTTGAAATTCCTTCCAATTCATAGATTTATTTCTTAAAAACTTAAAGAAACATGTTTACATAAAAATAAAATTCCTAAAGTAAATACTCGATATTTAAGGAAACATGATTAAATAAAAATGACATTCTTAAATTATATACTCAATATTAGTATTACAGAAATAGCCCTATCAATTATAAGAAAAGGTATCCATAGTGTTGCCATTAATTTGTTTCGTAAGTACACTATGGAAATGAAAATCTAAATCAGTCAACAAACTTCCTCTTTTACTATGTTATACAGACATGGTGTACAATAATACAATAATACTATATTTTTGTATGGATTAGTGTACAAAATAGAATTGTTAATTGTAGTCGGTGGTACAACACTATGGTGTAATTATATATCATGCTATATAACAAATAACCGCCAATATACAATTGCACTATTATCAGTTGTAAATATTCCAATTCCTTTGCAGGTAGATGTGGAATTCTAATTGAGAAAATATTTATCCACCTAAATACACTCACTTTGATAGTTTTGAGTTATAATTAAAGCACTACCATATCTAATTGGCCTACTGTGGATTATTACTTTTAAATGAACTATCTATCTAATCCAATTATGTACAATTATATACAAGTGGGTACGTGGGTATCATATAACTGTGCGTGGTGGGAATAGGAGGTAAGAAAAACTTACTAGCACATGCTTAATTGGGTTTACCATTCATTTACCATTTAGATGTGCACGTACCCCGGATTATATGCGTACTAGGCAGGCAAAACTATGCGTTTTACCATGCGATTTTCTTCCAAAACATAATTATACAAATATTTAGTACTTTCTGTTTAGATCTTACACGGGACTAGTATTTACCACCTACACTAAAAAAATAACTATGATTATGTTTTTTCGTTGAAATAAAAAAAGCTTTTTCACAATTGAATTTCCATAATTGTAGTAAACAGTTTTAAGTCTTTCCATTTAAATGATGTATATCTAGTATGCAATCAAGTTATCACAATTTTTAATGTTAAATATACTGCTGTATTAGAACATTTATGATAATATGCTAAATTTGTTAGTGTAATTTTGGTTAGACTAACTAAGAAAATGTAAGAAATTTTGTAAAAATAAAAATAAAAACAAGAAACTAATGAGAAATTTGGAAGCTTCATTAAAGGTTCCGTTGACATTATTTTGATTTCAGTAATAAATAATAATTGACAAATGGAGGAGAATTTTAATAATTGACTGTCTATTCAAAGGATTGGACTATGATTTAATACACCATAGGGTTTATGTTTTAATTTGAACAATTTCAGATATATATTTTGCTAATATAAGCAACATGTCTAATGGCTGTGAACATGAAGAGTATTTGATAAACGTTTTGCCATTTAAGGGGATTGACTACAATTTGGTCAATACACACGATAGAATTTGTAAATGACCAAGTCTCCTCCAGACGTAGATGCAATTATCTGTTGTTCAATTTTTCTTTTAAAAAAATTAATGTTGGAATTATCTTTGACCATTAATCAAAGGGATGAAGATGTCAAAAAATAAATGGGAACAACTGTAATGCAAAATACTCCAAGGGGCTTAATGCATTCAACCCTTTTTAAAAGAAATGAAAGGCTTAAACAGTTCCTAAAAAATCATAATTAGAGATCAACATCATTAAAATTGAATAAATGATATTTTATCGAACACAAAGGCAAGAGTTAAGCTCTTACCACTTAAATTGTTGTAGGCCAGCTTTAGTTCCTCAAGCATCGTCAAGTTCCCAATTTCTTCTAGTATGAGCCCATCTAAAGTGTTGTAGGTCAAATCAACAAGCTGAAGCTTTGAACATTGTGATAATGTGGACGGTATCTTTCCATTAAATCCATTACGAGAGAGGTCAAGGCATGTGATTCTTTGAAGTCGCTGACAAATGTTAACGGGAAGACCGCCAGATAGGCTATTGTTTTGAACAGAAAACTTCTCCAGTGTAGAAATATTGAAGATCTCCAATGGCAAAGAACCAAAAAGTTGATTATTGTGCATGTACAAAATCTTCAGTTTATGTAGATTCCCGACCTCTCTTGGAATTATTCCTGGTAAAGAATTTAATGAAAGTTTCAACCTCTTTAGCTTTGATATGTTGGAGATGGAAGGTGGGATGAAGCCTGTAAAGGTATTGTTTTTAAGGCATTGTAGTTCTTGCAAGGAACCAAACCAAGAGGTAAGCTGTCCACTGAAGGGTTAGATCCTCTTTTCATATTTTTTGGTGTCCAGTTGTGTCTAAAACAAAGCAATGTTGTATCACTAAATGGTACTGCTTTTGTAAAGTTTCACAATGATATGACTGTAGTTTTATATTGTACACTATAAAAAATTGGACAGAGAATTTGAATTGGTCAACTGAGCATGTTGACGATCAGTTAAAGATTCTTAATCAATGCAAACAAATTAATTCATGGGGATGTTCCCAGTGGAAATTGTTTCCACACATGTCGTGGGAAAGAAAAGAGGACAGATTCCCCAATCGTGGAGGAATGGTGCCGGTGGGAACCCAATTAGAAACATTCAACTCTTCCTATGTCTTTTTTTTTATTTTATTTTATTTTTTTGCCTGTGGCTCGTCCTAGCCCCAGCCACATTATTTCAATTCATTTATTTATTCAACCAACAATCATCTTTTCACATCTGATATTGAATTGGCTTATGAAAAAAAATTATTTACAATAAATGTAATGGTTAAATTTGATCTTCATCTTGAATTTGTCTTTTGTTCTCCATAATATAAAGTTTCTTTTGTTGTTAATAATTTAAAGTCAATTTTTTTGTTTTTATTTTAAAGTAATAGTTTTCTTGAACTTTTTTTGCGGATCAGTAACTTTATGTAGAAATATTAGAACTAAAAGCTAGGAGGTTGCAATAGAGAATGTTTTAGTTTCATAAATTTAAAATAAATTTTATCCCATTTGTAATTGTACTCTGATTATTTGGATAATAGCTTTTTGAATTCATTATATCTAAATGACGGCAAAAGCAACTATATTGGTGAGGAATTGCTATTGCTAGTGACATCATGGTTTTATAATTTTGGTTACACAAACTAAGGAAAGGTAAGAAATTTTGTAAAAGAAATTAAAACAAGAAATTAATGAAAATTTTGGGAGCTTCACTAAAGATTCTATTGACATTATTTTGACTGGAGTAATAAATAATAATTGACAAATGGAGGTGAATTTTAATAAATGTCTGTCTATTCAAAGGATTGGACTATGATTTAATACACCATAGGGTTTATGTTTTAATTTGGACAATTTCAGATATATATTTTGCTAATATAATCAGCATGTCTAATGGCTATGAACAGGAGGAGTATTTGATAAACGTTTGCCATTTAAGGGTATTGACTATAATTTGGTCAGTACACAGGATAGAATTTGTAAATGACCAAGCCTCCCGCAGATGTAGATGCAATTGTCCCTTGTTCATTTTTCTTTTAACCAAATTAATGTTAGAATTACCTTTGACCATTAATCAAAGGGATGAAGATGTCAAAAAAAAAAAAAATGGGAACATCTATAATGCAAAATACTCCAAGGGGCTTAATGCATTCAACCCTTTTTAAAAGAAATGAAAGGTTTAAACAGTTCCTAAAAAAATCATAATTAGAGATCAACATCATTAAAATTGAATAAATGATATTTTATCGAACACAAAGGCAAGAGTTAAGCTCTTACCACTTAAATTGTTGTAGGACAGCTTTAGTTCCTCAAGCATCGTCAAGTTCCCAATTTCTTCTGGTATGTGTCCATCTAAATTGTTGTAGGTCAAATCAAGTAGCTGAAGCTTTGAACATTGTGATAATGTGGACGGTATCGTTCCACTGAATCCATTACGAGTGAGGTCAAGCCATGTGATTCTTTGAAGTCGCTGACAAATGTTAACGGGAAGACCGCCAGATAGGCTATTGTTTTGAACAGAAAACTTCTCCAGTGCGGAAATATTGAAGATCTCCAATGGCAAAGAACCAGAAAGCTTATTATTGTGCATGTACAAAATTTTCAGTTTATGTAGATTCCCAACCTCTCTTGGAATCATTCCTGGTAAAGAATTTAATGAAAGTTTCAACCTCATTAGCTTTGATATGTTGGAGATAGAAGGTGGGATGAAGGCTGTAAAGGTTTTGTTTTTAAGGCATTGTAGTTCTTGCAAGGAACCAAACCAAGAGGTAAGTTGTCCACTGAAGGATCAGAATCTTTTTTTTTTTTTTTTTTT
The DNA here is from genome assembly GCA_024721245.1 of Mitragyna speciosa. NCBI lineage: Eukaryota > Viridiplantae > Streptophyta > Magnoliopsida > Gentianales > Rubiaceae > Mitragyna > Mitragyna speciosa. The sequence goes on along the minus strand of CM045552.1, from coordinate 23,893,728 downwards.
GTGTCCAATTATGTCTAATACAAAATTGAGAAAATTACAATTTTAGTACCAAATGTTTGGGGTATTGGTAATTTTGGTCCTTAAAGTTTGGCCAAAAGCAAATTTAGTACTAAATGTTTCAATTTTTTAGCACATTTAGTCCTATTGAGGCAATTTTAGTCCCTAAAGTTTAGATGAAAACAAATCTAAGATCATGTATTTCAATTTATAGCACATTTATTCCAGTTGACTCGTTTTGTCAAAATCTAACTAGAATCTGGCTACAAATAACAAATTTAAAAAATTTGAAAAAATAAAAAACTTAATTGTCATAATTAAAGGTGCTAATTTGAATAATTAACCTTTAATCAAAATAAATTAAAAAATTAAAAAATAATAAACTTGAAAAAGTTCAGATCTTCAGATAGTAATCAACTATTTTATCCTCTCTCTCTTTCTCCACTCCCACTCTCTCTCTATTTGCTCTTAATAGAAAACTATAAGATCATACTTTGAAGACAAAATTTCGCTCTTCAATATCTTTGAAAAATTCATTTAAAAACTATTTGACTGTTTGTAATTATTATTCGATACAAAGGAGACAAGATAGGTAGCAAATCAAAGAGTATATATATTTGTTTAAATTCAAAAACCAGTCATGAGTCTTACGTGATCGGATTTTAGTAAGATTTTAGCAAAATCAACCAATAGGAATGTATTGAAAAATTGAACTATTTGATATTATATTTACTTTCATCCAAACTTTTGAGACTAAAAATGTCACAATAGGACTGAATGTGCTAAAAAATTAAAACATTTGATACTAGATTTGCTTTCATCCAAACTTTAAAGACCAAAACTGCCAATACCCCAAACATTAGGTACCAAAATTGCAATTTTCTCTACAAAATTATATTGTATCACTAAATAGTATGTTGTAGTTCTGTAAGGTTTCATATTAATACGACATAGTTTTATATTGGACACCATAAAAAATTAGATAGAGAATTTGGATTGGTCTATTGGGCATGTTGATGGCCAAATTAAGGATTCTTTATCAACGCAAACAAATTAATTCATGGGGAAGTTCCCCATGGAAATTGTTTCCACTCATGTTGAGGGAAAAAAGGGAGAACAAATTCCCCAATCATGGCGGAATGGTGCCTGTGAGAAAACAATTAGAAATATTCAATTCTTCCTATGTCCTCTTTTTATTTGCCTGGTGCTCATCTCAGTCACCACCATATTATTTCAATTCATTTTATTTATTCAACCAACAGTCATCTTTTCACATCTGGGTATTGAATTGGCTATGGAATGAAAAAAAATTTCTATGCTAATTGTAATAGTTAAATTTGGTTTTAAATTTGTAATTGTCTTTTGTTGTCCATAATATAATGTTTCTTTTGTTGTTAATAATTTTAAGTCTTTTTTTTTTTTGTTTTTATTTTAGAGTAATAGTTTTCTTGAACTTTTTCTGCTAATCAGTAACTTTATGTGGAAAGATTAGAGCTAAGAGCTTAGAGGTTGCAGTAGAGAATGTTTTGATTTTCATAAATTTAAAGTTAACATTTTATGCAATCTGTAATTTTTGCTTTGATTATATGGATAATAGCTTTTCAAATTTATCATACCTCAGTGATGGCTAAAGCAACTATGTTTGTGAGGAAATGCTATTGCTAGTGACATCATGATTTTATAATTTTGGTTACACTAACTAAGAAAATGTAACAAATTTTGTAAAAGAAATCAAAAGAAGAAATTAATGAAATTTTTGGGAGCTTCATTAAAGATTCTGTTGACATTATTTCGACTTGAGTAATAAATAATGATTGACAAATGGAGGAGATTTTTACAAATGTCTGTCGATTCAAAGGATTGGCTATGATTTAATACAACATGGGGTTTATGTTTTAATTTGGATAATTTCAGACATATATTTAGCTAATATAAGCAATATTTCTAATGGCTATGAACATGAGGAGTATTTGACAGATGTTTTGCCATTTAAGGGGATTGACTATATCTAGGTCAAAACATATGGTAGAAGTTGTAATTTACCAAACCTTGGAAAAGGTAGATGCAATTAGCCATTGTTCTTTTTTCTTTTATACTAATTAATGTTACAGTTACCTTTGACCACTTATCAAGTGATGAAGATGTCAATAAAATGCAAAACACTCCAATTGGTTTATAGCATTTAACCCTTTTCAAAAGAAAGGTAAGGTTTGAACAGTTCCTTAAAAAAATCATAATTAGTGATTAACATCATTAACAATTAAATAAATGATAATTTATTTAACACAAAGGCAAGAGTTAAGTTCTTACCACTTAAATGGTTATGGTCTAGATATAGTTCCTCAAGCATTGTCAAGTTCTCAATTTCTTTTGGTATGAGTCCACCAAATGTGTTGTAAGCCAGCTCAAGTACCTGAAGTTTTGAACATTGAGATAATGTGGATGGTATCTTTCCACTAAACCCATTAACAGAGAGGCCAAGCCATGTGATTTTTTGAAGTCGCCGACAAATGTTAACGGGAAGACAGCCAGATAGGCTATTGCTTTGAACAGAAAACCTCTCCAATGTGGAAATATTAAAGATCTCCAAAGGCAAAGAACCAGAAAGCTGATTATATCTCATGCTTAAAGTCTTCAGTTTATGTAGATCCCCAACCTCTTTTGGAATTCTTCCTTGTAGAGAATTGAATGACAGTATCAAGTCCTCTAGCTTTGACATGTTGGAGATCAAGGGTGGGATGAAGCCTGTAAAGTTGTTGTTCTTGAGAGAAAGGTATTGTAGTTCTTGCAAGGAACCGAACCATGAGGGAAGGTCTCCACTGAAATTGTTGACGGTGAGATTAAGGACTCTTAATCTACGCAAATGAATTATTTCACGGGGAAGTTCTCCATGAAAATTGTTTCCACTCATATCAAGGGATCGAAGAAAGGACAGATTCCCCAGTTGTGGCGGAATGATGCCAGTGAGACCCCAGTTGGAAATATTCAAAGCAGTGACTCGGTGGTGAAGAAAGCCGCAAGCGACTCCCACCCATTCACAAACAGAGGATGTAATAGACCAGTTGCTGGCCAAGATTTGATAAGGGTCTGAAGTGATTTTAGCTCTCAAAGCAAGAAGGGCTGATTGATCTGTGGTAATGTTGGTGGTGGTAATGGCTAAGCAAGCCAACATATAACTTAACTGGAGGAGTCCAAGGGACAAAGAGTAGGAAATTTTCATCATGGCTGTATTCAGTTCGAGAATAGTGTGCTGAACAATTGCATACTTATGCATACTTCTGGTACACATATATATATATTGCCAGACAGTGTGGACATCTAACCGACAAAAATGGAGCATACTACACGGCCCGACTTCTAAGAGTTGTAAAATAAAATAGAAGTCTTCCAAGAGTTGTAAATCGATTGCCTTATTACGGGTTACTAATAATATTGTAATGCATTTTGAAACTTAATGTATGTGAAATAAAAAATTGATTAATATATTAAAAAATTATTTAATAAACCCGTTTAAATAATATTTCAAAATTAATTTTGTCAACACAAACCCATTATCTGTAAATATCAAATCACGACCCAGACGAAATCATTAAATTTCCTAAACCACTCATACATAGTGGTGGTGGTGATACGCGAGAGGATTAGGGAGTGTCGTTTGTTGAGGCAACTAAATGGAGGTAAATGATAAGAAAGGCAAAAAATTTTTGGCAAAAGTATTACTGCTATGTTGATTCACAAAGGCATCTCACGATTGCACTACGTATTTTCTAGCTAGACTTAGGGGGTGTTTGGTGTAGGGAATCGAGGGGAATGAGTGTCACATCCATTATAAATATTTGTAAAAAAAAATTATTAATATTATTCAATAGAAATAAAAGCAATTAATTGGGATGTTAATGATTCCTTCCAAAATACTATTATATCAAACCCATCAGCCCCTTTGATTAAGGGCAAAAATACATCCCCTTAAAAAACATGCATATTTTGAGCTACCCACCTTCTAATATATTATTATTCTTCCTTCTCACTCTACTTCTGGCTCTCACTCCTTTTTTCTTTCTTTGAGCTATATCGTTTGATTTTGAATATTCTTGATTAATTATATTTTATAAATGTTGCCTAGAAATTTTGTTAATGTGGGGGGAAATTTTAAAGAGTAAAAGATAATGTATATGACGGAGATACATTCAATTTTTTATAAAAAATTTGAACTGAAAATCAAAGATATACGGCACTCTATATTAATACAATAAAAATGGCATTTTTCTTTTTTCTTTTTAAGGTTATCATTTGTATAAAACTCAAATTAGAGAGTGGTTATATATAAAGTTGAAGAAGTAGTTTTAAAAATTTCTTTAAAAAAATACAAAATAAGAAATCTAAAAATTACATACATTATAAACAAAATATTTAAAAAATTAAAAATTACATGAAAGTCATTTCAATAAACCAAACAAGTAGTTTTATAATAATACATATTTCATTATTAAACTAAAACATGTTAGGCAAAAACATCAAAACCCATACTCATAACAGGATTAATGATATTAATAGTGATAGTGATTGAGGAATTTGAGCCAAACAGCTCCTTCGTTATCTAACAAAAGAATTAACATTTTGCCCAACTGACACCCTTAGTTATCTAACAAAAGAATTAACGTTTTGCATTAATCAAAACGATCATTTAGATTACATTTTAATTAACAAGCACAGGGCTTATATTGAAGGTCGAATGTACACTTTTCACAAATACATTTATAACAAATGACCCCTCCCATTACGATGCAGATACCTGAAAACAACAAAAGGTATCACTGCTCGTCCGAATTTTATTGGGATCAACAAAGTTCAATCACCCATAGAAATTTTAAGCGTGCCTTTAAAAATAAATAAAACAAGATGTGCAGAAAATATGCAGAGAATCAAATTTGAAATAAAAGAAGAAAACATATGAATGCTGTTCGTTTGGCTTGTTAAATAAAAATTGAAATTGTTGTGCAAGGGCTTCAATAGCAACATAATGACAAAGGACATTAGAGAAAATATTATAGAATTGAATTAATATATGAGAGTTCAGCATGTATGCTGACAGAGTTTGAAAGCAAATATGCAAACTCGCAACTAGTGAGGAAAATTATTGCTAATATTAACTTGAAATTAAACTGATAGTTGAGAATTAATTTGTATCCACAACACTTGAAAGCATACACGTAAATTTACAACTGATAAGAGAAATGATTATTTATCATGAAATTAAATCAACATGAACAAGAAAGAAAAGCGAAAAAGCAATTGGACTTTGAGAATGTTTTGAGAGGCTATGCCATCTTTAGTCCTTGATTTTTAGATTGTCAGAATTGTGTCCTCTTTAGCAATGACATCTTTTATTAGTTTCTAAACTCCTCCTGAAGTAGTGATCATCTCCTTGTGATTTCTTTTTGCAGGTAAATATTTGGTTATCAACAACTTCCATGATCCACTGCCTTATAAAAATTACTCTCCCATAACTGTCTCATGGGCTAAAACCTTCCGCAACACTGTCACTCTTGTTTTCGTGATGATGACATGTCATTAGTTACTACTTAATGTTGTTGATAACTTCTTGTTGAAAAGATCAATCTTTCATAGATATCAGCGATCATATTCATGATAAAATTGCAACAATTGATATGGGCACCTTTTTCGATTATTCATTTTTCTACTGATTTCTATTTGCTTTAATATCAGCACCTGTCAATGTCAGTATTCTTTCCTTTTTTTTTTTTTTTTTTGGCTAAAATGTTGATTGAGTATTACCATTTTGTATCTACTGATATCACACAAATATAGCCTATGTAAACATGTCCTTAACCTTTGTAAAAAAACTAAATGATTTGCAAAATATTTGCAGGAAAAGTAGAAGTCTTAACTTGCCCCACCCTCAACCGCGCTTTAACTAGCCAATTACGGATTGTTCTTCATTCTTGTTGAATTTTGTAATCCTACTGCCACAAGATTGAAGATTGGTTCTTCTCATTAACAGTTCTATTGTTTTGTACGAATCATTAATAATTCATATATTAACGTTGAAAAGTTTCAACTTCATGTCACATACTTACAAAACGACCAAGACTTGTCGTCCCAATCAATGCAGAAAATAGAATGCCTAATTTCACTGATTTTTTTTTTTTTGGCTAATTTTGATGATCCTAGATGTATAATTATTAATTTATATAAATAGTATACTTGAAAATTCATTTTTCTCCTCACTGTCTTTGCAAATGTGTTTCTTAATTTGTTTCCGTATGTTGTAAGCTGTGAAGATTGACCTGCTCCAGGGGTGAAGATTCATTCTTTTCAACAAACGATTCTGATTCTCTGTATGGATCAGTAAATAATTCATGTATTTTGGGCAATTTCACTGTTGAAACTGTTATCATTCAGTTTCAACTTTATGTTAATTTCTCATAAGACGACCGAGACTCGAAAATTACAATGACAACAAAATGCTTGGTGTCCAAAAAATAGGCCTAAATTATCTTGCCATTCAACTTATAAAATATAGTTACCAGTTTCTCTAGTTTCCTTCTTTTTTCTTGTCCTCCCAAATACAAACTCTAATTTGGCTGATTTTTTGGCTAATTTTGATGATCCTAGATGTATAATGATTAAATTATGTAGATAGTACATTTGAAATACACTTGAAAATACTTCCTTCTGCCCACTGTCTTTGCAACTGTGGCTTCTTAATTTGCTTCCGAATGTTAATAAGGAGTGAAATACAAAATTTTGACCGTACAATTTTCGAAGACTTCTAAAGTGTTCTACGAAAGTGAAATCTGAACTTTAGCTCAACTAAAACATCAGATCATTTTTATGAATGACGTTGACATTAGTCTGGAGGACCTTTCTCGTCTTAGCAAGTTGGAAGATAGAGAGGGAAACATTCACTCTTGTCTTGGCACAACTTAATGAGTTACATTTCGGTGAAGTTTTTGAACGCTTTATGGACCGAGACTGAAGAACTCCTTCATTTTTTGTACGCTTCACAAACTTAGGGACACTTGGAGAGCGCTCGCGGAAGTCTAATTCCATCACTATCAACATTTATGCTAACAAAGTGTAGTGCTTGTAAAAACATATGAATTTCCACATTCCTGTGCTCTTGATGACTTGTTTCTGTTGAAGTAAAGACATATGAATGTCTACATAAATCTAAAAAGGTTTCGTTGTAATGATTATTAATTCAAAGAAAGAGTCCTTTTTTTTCAGAAAAAATACTTGGTTTGAGAAGAAAAAAATTTCAAACCAAACAGTCACTTAACTTGGCAGAAATTGTACTTTAAACAATGTCCTCTCGCTCTCCGTATTTCCTTTTGCAAAACTTGGGCTGATGTCGCTAGTATTCCTGATGGAAAACTTCATTTCCTTTCATGTTGGCCATTTTAATTTGTCTTCAAATAATTTGATCCCGGATAAAAACATTGACAGTAACATACCCGTGGAATAAGGAAATCATTAATCAGTAATCTATAAAAACAAAACTTCACATGATTTATAAAGATATCTAGTTAATAATAATTGAAACTTAATTCATTTCCCGATGACAGGCAAAGGAAAAGAGGCAATTTTAAGCCACGTATTTAGGCTAAATGTTGCAAAGGTTAAATTATAAAATGCCCACTGTAATGTCACATTAGTAGCAAATTGCTCCATGTATTTAGAATACACACAAATTATCCCCTTGAATTAATAAATGACATTTGTACTCTTTTATACACAAAACTTTGACAATTTTCTCTTTTTTGTGGTAAAACCTAAAATTTTTATACCACCCACGCGCAGATAGAACAAAATAATAATGGAGAGAGAAGTATCAAACACATAAACTATAATATACATATGTGTGTGTATGTGTCTGTGTGTACATATGTACATGTGTGTGTGTGTATTACTACTTTTGTTAGTATATATAAAGTTGGTCTTGCGTTGGTTTGGTTAGAAGTACAAGTTTGTAATTGTTATATTTTTCATTGTTGTCACTAACAGAAATGATATTATCGGCATTTTTTTATGCTCTATTTTGAATATATTTGACGAAAATCATAGATTTATCTTCACTTTGCAAGTTGCTTATTATACATAATTAGAAAAAAATTTCATTTTTTTTTCATACTTTTCTCTATATATGAGGAAAATTTTTGCAATTTTGGGATCATGATTTTGGCTTTTAATATAAGAGTACAACAATAATATTAACTTGAAATGATAGCCTTATATTATTTTTATATGACAAATTAATAGGAATAGCAATTTAAAAAAAAATTATACGGGTAATTTTGTGCTCGTAAAGGTGTAGTGTACATGAGGGGGTAATTTGTTACTAAAGTAAGAGGCACTTTACATGTTTCTTAAACATAGGGGATAAATTGCTATTTACTTAACATTACAAGAGCCATTTTGAGATTAATCCTATTGCTAATGTGTCTCACCAGAAGGGAGTAGGAGTCACTCAAAAACAATCAAAATTATTACTTGCCACCTAACATTTGGTTAGTAAAATTAACTTGGTGTGCTAAAATCTAACTTTTTCATTCAAAGAAGTGGTAATCAAAGAAGTGGTAGGCCACAAATTAACCTAGTGGATTATTATTTGCATCTTATCACGCTTCAACTTTTCTAGAGGTTACCATGAAAAACGAAAACTATAAAAGTGGTTTGAAAATTTTAAAACCCGTACCTTCTTCATCAGTTACAAAATGTCAAAAATACTTTTCACTATTTTAAATCAAAGCACCAGTCAACTTAAAAATGCTATAATTTGCTAAATTAAGCAACTTATAATAGGTTAAAAATGCTATAATTTGCTAAATTTAAGCAACCTAGAACAGGCCTATTTTCTATCCGCATACGAACTTCTGATAAATCGGCTCAAATTAAAACTACTGTGCTGGTAAAGTACACTATAGTTTTTGTTTGGTCTCATTTGTTTCCCTTCACTCTATTTAACGTACTTTTTTTTAACGCAGAAAGAAGCAATGTCTATAACCAAAATGCTCATAGAACTCCATTTTAATTTATTTCTAATTGTAATAATCGCATAGACTTACAATAAATATCAATTGCTGTATTATTAGAATTCTCATGGCACACTGGTAGAATTATCTAGCATGCCCAAGAACACCAAAATAAAATTTTAATATAACTTAAATTTGTAACCCCATACTCAATCACTCCTTATGATGCTAATCTCCAATGCAAACTGGTTAATTTTATTCTGATAGACAAAATTAGTGTAAATAAGCCACTACCATTTAAAAAATTCAATCAAAGCTTTTTCCAAACATTTAGTAAATCATATGTGACTAAATTCTAAAACACTTCACTAATAACAAATATAAGGAGAATGTCCATAAATTTTCCCAAGATACTACTTGGTCCCTTGGATTTAAATCTTTTAAATTTTGATTCAATTGAATCCTTATACTTTCTCAAATGATGAGATGGATTCTATTAGAAAATTATGCTTATCTTTTGTCCCACGTTGGTCGCATAAATTCCACATTTTTCAACCATATAGTGAACATAAATATAATACAAAATGAAAAATTGATATGTCTTAGTGACGTGAAAATATAATAATTATAGAACAATGCCAATCAACAATTCCATATAAAGCTAGTTTCTTTGGTCTGATACAGGCACTGAACAGGCCAAGATTGATATACATGTACATCAAGTTTACTCTCACCAAGCAGTATTAACAATATTAGACCATTTCATGGAAATGACCTTATCCAAATTTTGTTCGTTTGCCGAGATGTTTAATACACTAGTATCAGTGCAAATTCTAAAATTAGTATTATATCATCCACTAATATATTTCATAAGAAAAACAAGATTTTTATTTATTTGATGTTGCAGCGTGCTGGGATTGTCAGCACAGAAAATTAAACAGACATAATCAACTCGCATGTAGGGCAAGTAGAAGCAAATTTATGCAATTTAAAAATTTTAATATGAAAATATTGTATCATTGAGTGGGGAAAATTGCTTAGACATCTATGCACTAGCAACAATTTCCTCAAATCAACTGCTTCAATGGCGAGTGATGTTAGTTTATAATCTCTGCAACAAAAAAAAAAAAAAAAGAAGGAGCAACCTACACAAATGATCTTTTCTCTATTTTAAAAGTCCCATTTTTACTTTTCATACGCATGTTCATCTGATGCCAGCAAATGCTTCTTGATTCCTTTCTCATTCTTGCCGCATTTTTTTTTTTAACAGTACTACCACTAAGGTATGAATTTATTCTTCTCGATAAATGTGTTGATATTTGTATGAATATTTTTTAAACTGTTGTACCTTCAGTTTCAACTTCGTGTTAGATGCTTACAAGACGACGAAGACTTGAAACTTATGTGACAACAAATGCTTTGTGTCCACAAAATGGTCCTATATTATCTGGCTTTTTAGGTCAAAAAATTACTTTCTTGTTTGGTCAGAAAGTTGCTCACTTTTTTGCTATTTTTCTGTACACATCATAGATCAAGACTCAAAAGAATCGCAGAATTAGGGAGCACCTAACAGGAAAATGGCACAGAAAAACTGTATGCGCAAAAAAATGTGAATTCGGTCATGGTAGGAATTCGCTGAAGTCTTCCATCACTATCAACATTTATGCTAATAAAGTGTAGTGCTCTTGATGACTTGTTTCTGTTGAAGTAAAGGCATATGATGTCTACAGTTATACTCAATGGAAACAAATAAATGGTTAATTAGCACATCTAATAAGGTTTTGTTGTGATTTAAAAAAAAAAAGGTTTTGTTGTAATGATTAAAATATTTGTTAATTCAATGAAAGAATAATTTGCACTAGTATCAGTGCAAATTCTATCACCCACTAATACATTTTATAAGAAAAACAAGATTTTATTTATTTGATGTTGCAGCGTGCTGGGATTTTCAGCCAGAAAATTAAACAGACACAATCAACTCGCATGTAAGACAACTAGAAGCAAATTTATGCAATTTAAAATTTTTAATATCAAAATATTGTATGTGATAAGTCATTGAGTGGGGAATATTGCTTAGACATCTATGCACTAGCAACAATTTCCTCAAATCAACTGCTTCAATGGCGAGTGATGTTAGTGTATAATCTCTGCCAACAAAAAAAAAAGGAGCAACCTACACAAAGGATCTTTTCTCTATCTTGGAAGTCTCATTTTTTTCTTTTTCATACGCACGTTCATCTGATGCCAGCAAATGCGTATTGATTCCTTTCTCATTCTCGCCTAATTTTTTTTTTTTTTAACAATATTACCACTAAAGTAAGGATTCATTTTTCTCGATAAATGTGTTGACGTTTGTATGAATCATTTTTGAAACTGTTGTACCTTCAATTTCAACTTCGCGTTACATGCTTACAAGATGACGACGAAGACTTGAAACTTATATGACAACAAAATGCTTTGTGTGCACAAAATGGGCCTATATTATCTTGCTTTTTGGTCAAAAAGTTACTTTCTTGTTTGGTCAAAAGTTGTTTATCTTTCGGCCATTTTTCTGTACACATTATGTGCCACGGGCCGCTCGTTATCCCTCAGCGAAATCGACCCGTGTGGCTAGTGACGTTCCGCTCGTCACTTCCGTCTATCCGATCGACTGTGTGTCGCACTCACAAATATAACAAACACATGTATATATATGCTTTAGAGGCACAGCGGTTTAATAGGAAATAACATTTCATTAAGCAATCGCAAGATTTATAACTTTCGTTTTACACCCGACCAAGCATAACTCCTTATACCCCCTAAAGTAGTCCTGGCAAAATAACCCTAAGTGACACGAGTAGACACTGTTTTTCTATGCGAAAGGGAAAATACACTAACTAAGCTATTTACATGTACAAGAAGAATTAGCACCTAAAATTACATTACTATGCTCCTGGTGCTTGGTTCTTCATGCTCGTTCAGTATCGCACCGATCTGTGACCGGTGGTCCCATGCGTCCCGGGAGCAGGTGGTGCCGGGCGTGCAACTCCGTCCTCCTGTGAGTCACGATAAGCATCCTGTGGGCACTGTGCTAGACGTGCGGCTGCGACAGGAGTGCGGCAGGTTGTACCAGCTATTACATAAGTGTAATAAGAAGGAATGCACAAGTGCAATAGGGCACGAGAGCTGCGGCACGGATGCGCCAAGCAACGACCGCACGACTTTGGGTGCGGACTAGGCAAGCGCACGAGCGCGATTGGCAACTGCATCATCTCTTGGGCAATGTACTGAAGGGACTTTGACAAGTCACGAGACATAGCGTTTGGCCACCCCGTGACATTATGAATCAAGACTCAAAAGATTCACAGAATTAGAAAGCACGCAAGAGAAAAATGGTACAGAAAAACTGTATTTTAAAAAAATGTGAATTCGGTCATGATAGGAATTCGGTCATGTCTATGTCCATCACTATCAACATTTATACTAATAAAATATAGTGCTCCTGATGACTTGTTTCTGTTGAAGTGAAGGCATATGTTGTCTACAGTTATACTCAGTGGAAACAAATAAATGGTTAATTAGCACATCTAAAAAGGTTTTGTTCTAATGATTAAAATATTTGTTAATTCAATGAAAGAATAATTTAAAAAACAAAAAAAAAGCTGCGTGGTTTGAGAAGAAAAAATTGCAAACCAAATAGTCATTTTTTTTTTTTTGAAACACCAAATAGTCATTTAATTTGGCAGAAATTGCACTTTAAACAGTATCCTCTCGCTCTTCGTGTTTCCTTTGCAAGACTTGTGCTGCTGTTGCTAGTATTCACGATGGAAAACATCAATCCTTTCATGTTGGCCGTTATAATTTGGATTCCCGATGAAGAGATTTATAGACCCGTGGAATAAGGCAATCAGTAATCAGTGATCTATAAATATTCATTTCCAGATGACACGCAAAGCAAAATAGACAATTTTAAGCCACGTATTTAGGATAAATATTGCAAATGTGTCTCACCAAAAGTGAGTGAGAGTCACTCAAAAACAATCAAAATTATTACTTGTCACTTAACATTTGGTCAGTAAAATTAACACTTGGCGAACTAAACTAACTTTTTCAATCAAAGAAAGTGGCGGGCCACAAACCTAGGGGATTATCATTTGCACTTTATCATGCTTCAACTTTTCTAAAGGTTACCATGAAAAACGAAAACTATAAAGGTTACAAAATGCCCAAAATTATTTTCACTATTTTAAATCAAAGTATCACTTAACTTAAAAATGCTATGACAACGAATTATAGTTTAATTTGTAAAACATTTCATTTGGGATACATAAATCTTGCGTTCGAGTCATCAAAGAGTAGTTGGAGTCCCATTATTCCAAATGTATGAATTGTGTTCCAAATCACATTGAGACATATGTCAACTAAAATGAAGAATGAATACATGCAACCGCAATGCCTACAGTTACGTCATACGCTGCTGGGACCCGCTGGTCATGTGACAATGCCACATCACCTAACCACATGACACGTGTACACTCCACGTCAAAGAAAGCTGGGATCGATAGTTGCAAGGGATGCCAAGTCAATCTGACGTGAAAACTTGCGCGACAGCCTGCTCACCAACCCCATGGAGTGAAAAATGAGATTTTGGAGCTTTTTAAATGTCATTTTCATTAAGTTAATAGTCAAGATTGAATGTAACAAGATAGATGATTGAAATGTATATTATATTGACAAATTTTAAGGGCAAGAACACCAAAAACTGAAATATTTTAAAGGGAAAAATGGCGATATAAAAATCCACAAGCCATGACTTCTCATTTGCTATAGGCATAAGATACGTAAACATAAATCTTATATCCTGTACATACACATGCGCATTATGTAACCAAGCGATGTGCAAAAATCTAACTAAAATAAGAGAAGTTGTGTTTAGTCAGTATACGCGGTATGTACTATCAAGGTAGAATATTAACGTAGTAACTTTTAAGTGTAAATTACAAGTTTAAAATAGTCAAATCAAGTTATTAACTAATTGCTTAATACTTATGGTATTATTATTTAATCAAAAATTTCGTACATTTTTTTTTAATGTGGGCTGCGATGCATTACAATTATTGAGCCTGAAAGCCTCTGCACACTTTCTAGACCCAATCTAAATTCTAACCATGCTTAGGTGTATAGGAATTTTAAGTTGGTACCCTTGTTGCCCGTAGCACTTGGTTTCTGCACCATTTTGTGTAATTGTTGTTCATTACAACTTCTCAAGTTTTACCTCGACGAAGGATTGATCTAATAAATTTTAGAAAATAAACCATAATCCCAAAATAATTAAGTCAACAAACTAAAACAACAATTCTAATGAGAAATTGACAAGTTTTGGTTATGTACAAAATTGTATTATAAGCTGAAAGTAAGAATAAAGTATTCAGTGTTGATTTTGGTTAATTACATTTGATACCCTTGAACTCACTCCCTAGTTTCACTTTACCCCTCAACTAAATTAATAGACATTTCACCCCATGAAACTTCACAAGTTCCCAAAATAAATTCTCCAACTCTAATATATCAATAGTTACAATTATAAACGATGGTGTAGACATCTATGCCGCTTATGAAATTTGACAATACAATTGGTATCTTTGTTCATTTCTAATGTCCTTACATTCTAATTACTTTACGTAATCTTTTAATTTATATAATTTAGATTATATGAGTATTTTCGGATTTGTACATTTTCTCTAAGCAATTAGTTCAATATTTATCTTATTGCATTATACAAAAGCTACATAATTTATCACTCCTTTTTGTTTGTTTTGATTTTTCCATAGTCAAAAAAATTAAATAAAAAAGATAATAAGAACTAAAATTGATATAAATATTACATAGCAGGAATAACAAAATCTAAGTTTTAATTTTCAGAAACAAGTAATAAGTTTTAATTTTTCTAGTTTGTACAGATTACCGAGCTCTTATGGTATTGTACCTGCAAAATAAGAAAAAGGCTTACAAAATGTCAGTCCACAAAGCATACCTCCGAAAACGTTCTATTATGTATCTGATTGAAAATAATCTCACCCATCAAGTTATTATGTCTGAGTGATAGTTCCACAAGCAAGGTCAAATTCCCGAAGTTTTTGGTATGGGTCCTGTAAACTTATCGTTTTGCATATTTAAGAGCTTCAAATTTAGAAGGTGACCAAACTCTTGTGGAATCACACCCACAAAATTATCAAGAATCCATAAATATAGTTTGGGAAAATTGTGTGCAAGTAAATTTAGATCCCATGATTGCTAAATAAAAGTTTTATCTTTGATGACATGAGATTTGATTTTAAGCATATTAATAATACTTTTCAAAAGAAAAAAAGCAAACAATAAACAAGAAAATAGAAAAATTTGCCCTCTATTATTGTTAATAGAACTCAGTAGTATCAATTGGTGCTTTTAGTTATCTGGTCCTAAAGCTTTTACTTTGGTGATAAAGCTCATCGACCCAAACCCTTAGTACCGTTCAGATAGTTACATTTTTAGAAAATTTTTAAATATTCCTTCAATACATTTATAAATTTTCTTTTTATTTTTCAACATCATTTTATCTCATATATTTGGCATTCTAAAAAGTACATTTTATTTTATTTTATCTAAAATCACTTCTGAAAAAAGTGTGATCCCCGCAAAACTAAATATTTTTTCCCTCCATAAAACTAAATCACAACACTTTTGCTAAACAAATGGAACCTAAAACCAAAAAATGATTGACAAAATAAAGATGTACTTTGGGATAGGAGGTGATGATTGCAATTTTATGTTTTCGCAACCAATTTCAAGCCCTCGATTCCTCGTAGGTAAAAAATTAGTAGTTCAATTTATTGGAGAGAGAGCTACATATATGCTAGTAATTCCATTTGATTAGCAATCAATGATAGCAAAAACATATTCTTGGGCAAAGACGAAATTACCATAAAAATAATAGTTTAAGGATCAAATTGTTGAAAAGAAAAATGTGGGGACTAAACTAGTTATAGTGAAGAAAAAAGCTTGGAGAACTATTTTGGCTATTTATTGTAAAACAAAATATGATAAAGAAAAGAACATGCAATTATTGGTAACTAACTACTCCTACTATTGAACAAAGAAAGGAAATACAAGTATGGCCACCTAATTACAGCTTATCCTACCATATATCACTTTTGTCAAAATAAGATCTACAATCATATTCACAAATAAATAAATAAATCCAAATTCACAAAGCATTCAGATTTGACACTTTTATCTTCAGTTTTTAAAATACACTATTTCAAGAAAAAATAAATCACATCCCTTGTCCCGTCTGCCTTTTAAATTGATATTTCAAATGAAATCCCTCTCAATACTTCTAGGTTAAAATGGCAAACGTGAAGTTCAGCTCTTCCGATTTGTATAGCTTGCCAAGCACCTGTGCTGAATACTACTTGTCAAAATATCGATTCTGTCGAATTCTTAGATGTTAATAATCTTTTCAAGACCTTCTATTGTTTGCAAGCTACCATTGTCATGCCTATAAATGTGTCATAATTAATTGAGAATCGTTTCAAAATCTTATGTAATTAATTTGCTTTTGCTTTTTCGGTTACTAAGGATCTATTTGATTTTTAGATAAAAAAAATTTTGAGGGCTAAATTGAATCAAATAGAATGATAAAAGTTCAAAACGAAAAAAAAATTGTATGGAATACATAGACAGTTTATGATTTACCGATGATAATATACCAAAACTGTATTGACCAGGATGCTAAATTTGGATTCTTCTATGCTGTAGTGCCTAGGAAGTTCCTCTGTTGCAAAATCAAAATATAGTTCTTGTGCATGAGCATAACCCGTTTATGGAAACTTTTGCTGTTTAATACCTGGCCGACCCATGTCAAAAGGGGATAGTATGAAAAATTCTTGGACGTGAAATTCGATTCACATTTTCATCTGTAGACCTCATAGTTAAAATAATAGCCACATAGATGCACTTACATCACTTTTTCACATCAACATGCATTACTTTACCCATGTAATCATATTTAGACCATAAAATTCTCAACTAGAGATCCACGTAAGAATCTCCTGTATCTAAAACAAAGTGAAGTGAGTTTTCTATTCTGTATTAAGGTGTTGCTTTTTTTCCATATTTTTTTCAAAATTGTTTACAATTGAAGGGGTTAATAATGATTTTACAGCTTTAATATTAAATCTACTTCTTTTTTATTTTTATATATAAGTTAGGAATCAGATATATGTTATGCAAATTGAATTGTACCCACAACGTAATATCAGAATTTGGTCGGATTCATGGCAAAGTCAACAATGGCCAAAAAAAAAAAAAAAAAAAGGTCAAACAGCGGTAACAACTAACATATTAACACAAAATATAAGCATTTTTTGAGTTTATTCAAAAGCGATTACCAAATTACATGTGTAAGTTTTTATTTGTCCATGTACTCTTTTTCCATAATCTTTATTAATTTGAAAATCATAGAATCCAGTTTGGCCGGCCAATCTATCTACCTGTTTCGCTTGTTGCTCTGTATTAAAAGGATCTATTGAGAACCTGGAAACATTGCTAATATATGTAATTCTGATTTGTTCTAAAATACAAGACGGGTTCGTTACCTTCTAAACTGTTGTTGTTAACAAATACCTCCTCAAGCAACTTCAAGTTCCCAGTCCACTAAAATTGTTGAAAGACAAACTTAGTGCCTGAAGCTTTGAACATGGAGACAATATTGATGGTATATGACCACTTAACAGGTTATATGATAGGTCAAGCCATCCAAATTAGGTGGATCCTTTACCTTGGATTGAGGTTAATTAGGTGGAGAAGGACCAGCAGCAGCAGCAGCAGCAGCAGCAGCTGCAGAAAGAGCAAGAAGAGCAGCAGAAACAGCAAAGAATAAGAGAAGAGTGGTGCAGTGGAGAAGAAGAGACAAACATGACTGTTCGTACATTACTCGCGCAAATAGAGAGCTGTGGGGAGGAATAACATCTAATGTACATGGGTGCGAGAGATGAAACGAACAGATGGAAAAATCTTGAAATCTAGACGTTGAAATGAACCAACGCACTGGCAAAATAGAAAAGATGTTTTCATTGACCAATTCGCGTAAATTTTTGTCAATTAGTGTCCGTTTCGTTCAACGTAAAAAGCTTTTTCATCAGAAATTTTTTCCCGAGGAAAAAAATTATGAGGAAAAGTATACGTACTTTGAAAACTATGCGGCATTTGGATGGCTTCCGAAATTTTTTGAAATTATTTTTTAAGGTTATTTTTCTTTATTAAATTATTTATAGCATTAGCAAAGTAAAATAACAGTTATAATGTAATCACTGATAAGCAATATTTTTAATGTTTTAAAATTGTATTATACGCTTAAAATCAAGATAAACTAGTATTAAAATTCTGTTATTGCTATAGGACCCTCGAGGAAGGCAAAGGGACAAAATATAAATTGAAAGTGAGAACTAAATTAGGAATAAATATAAGCGACTGAGTTACACAATTGAACTATTTAGAATATAACTGACCTTCATTCATCCGTAAATTGATTTTAATCAAAAAGACGAAAAAAGAAAATAATTTTAGGCCATAAAGTATTTGATAATGCTTGGCATAACTTAGACTGCTGAAATATTTCCCAACAAAAATTTAATGCTTAGTCTATTCAAATAGAGCCTTAACTAGGTTTCTTTTTAGAAAAAAAAAAAAGAACATTAATGTTTTGTGTGAATCTTCTAAAGAAAATTGTCTGTTAAATAGTAAAAAAGCAACCATTTATTAAATGCGACAGCTTAACTGATAAAAAATAGGTTTAACTAATTTGGAATGGGAACTCAAATTTATGACATTTGTAAATGCCATTCGAAACTTACACAATTGTATTTTCTCATGCCATGGTTCTTGGTGCAATGGCATGCTTTTTTTTTTTTTTTTTGATAAACCTACACTATTAAATATGGGGAGGGGATGGTGAGATTCGAACCCCCGACCTATGGGGTGGAGTCATAGAGCTCTAACCGCTCGACCCTCTATTCGTTCCCCAATGGCATGCTAAAATGCCGCCAAAATAACCATTTTGTGGCAGTATATAAGTACCATTTGTACTATACACACCGGGATCGGGGCCTCGCAAGTTGGGCTTCTTCTATTACGCATAATTTGATGTGTGCGTAATATGTTAATTAAAATGTTTAAGTATACTGAAATGATTGTGTAATTCTGCTGAAACCTAATGTAACTATTTACCACTCAAAACGAAGTCGTTTTTTTCATTACAGATTTAGCTTTACGGGTTCAGTCTTATCTGTCTATTTTTTATTCTTTAGATATGAACTATCAACTTGTACCAAATAGGACTTTCAAGCCTCTAAGGCCATATTGTATCAATATTGTTAACATTTAAAAAGAAATGCTATTAATTCAGGAAATGCTAACGAAGTACACATAAAGTGACATTTTTTTTTATTGCCATTAAAGGAGAATTTTCTTGTGGTGGGTATGATTTTGTCATTTATTTCCCGCCGCCTACGGATACTGCCAAGGAACCACCGCCTAGCCCTTGCGACATCGTTCTTTATGGAACGAATCTTGCGGTGTTTTCTCAAAAAAAATGGGAAATTGTTGAAGACTGTGAGGAAATGTTTATTTATTTAGGGGATGTTTGATTATCGTTCTTTATGGAACGAATCTTGCGGTGTTTTCTCAAAAAAAATGGGAAATTGTTGAAGACTGTGAGGAAATGTTTATTTATTTAGGGGATGTTTGATTAAGGGGAATCATGGAGGGAAATGAATATCATAAGTAATGATACCCATTGTTGGTGTTTGTGAAACAACTATCACTATCATTCAATGGAAATGATAGTGATTAATTAGGGTATTAATGATTTTCCCGAAAATACTATTTTATTAAACCCATTAACCCTTATAATTAAGGACAAAAACACACTTACTAAAAAAATACATATTTTTTTGAGTTACCTATCTCCAATATACTATTCCTCTCTCTCTCTTTCTCTCTCTCTCTCTCTCTCTCTCTCTCTCTCTCTCTCTCTCTCTCTCTCTCTCTCTCTCTCTCTCCGTTGCGTTTTTTGATTTTAAATATTTTTTATTAGTATTTTATAAATTTTTTTATAAAAATTCTTTTTAATAAATTTTTTTGACATTCAATTTTTTTATAAAAATTTGAACTGAAAATCAAAGATATATAGTACTATATGTTAATACAATAAAAATGACTTTTTTTTAAGGTTATTATTCGCATAAAATTTAAATTAGAGTATGGCTATATTTAAAATTGAAGAAATTTTTTAGAAATTTTCTTTAAAAAGATACAAAGTAAGAAATCTAAAACTATGTATATCATAAATAAAAGATTTAAAATTTTTAAAATTTACTTGAGTCATTCTCGAAAATCAAACAAGTATTTTTATAATGATATTTATTCCATTATTAAACCAAACATGTTGGGAGAAATTATCAAAACCTATACTCATAGTAAGGTTAATGATACCTATAATAATAGTGATTGAGTAATTTAAACCAAACGGTATAAACACATTTTATATATAAAGAGAATACAAGCCAATTTTGTGACAGAGTCTTATGATCATATCCTTAAATCGTGGGCCCCTTTCGTTCCTGAATTGCAATTTTAGCCCTTTTGTGAAACTTTTTGTTTTCTTTTTTCAAATATTAGTTAGCCCCTTTCGTTCCTCCCTTCAATCTTTTTTTTTTAAATATTTGAGCCCCATTCTGTCTCCCTTCAATAATTCTGTTTTTCTTTTCTTTTCTTTTCTTTTTTTTTTTTTTTTTTTGAACATCTGAGGCCGTTCTTTCCTCCCTCCCGTGATTTTATTTTGTTTTTTAATTAGTACAAGGGGCGAGGGAAGAAGTTCCGCCAACTATTTGTAAAGTCCACTCCCAAAGTGTCTTTTGACTTAAATGTTTCCACCGAAAAAAGAAATGGTTAAAGACGATAAGACAACTCCAAATTAGCAATGTTTGTTTATTCATTATTTAGTGCAAATGCTTTCGGGTTTTTCATTATTTTGTTGGTAAACGATCTATACCACCTACATTAGTTTTCTGTATATGCCCAATACAGCCCAGTTTTGTGACACAGTCGTACGACCATATCCTTCAATCGTGGGGACACAATTGAGGGCTTGCTGCTTCTCACAACTTTTTCCTGAATTGCAATTTTAGCAGCTTTGATTTTTGCTTTTTTAAAATATTAGTGAGATCCTTTCTTTAGTCCCTTCAATGTTAGGCATTATTTTCTTTGACATATCCATTAGATTAGTATATGCTTGCTGTTTCTGCAAGGAAGAGCCATAAATGAACATTTTGTTGATCATTTATTAGATATTCCATGAATAAATTATGTGTTTTCAAAAATTTTTCAATTATTTTAAAGAGAAGCTTTAATAAAATGAATGAAAATAATGACTAGCCGTATTTGAATTATTCAAACGGTTTAAACTCTTCAAAAGTGGAAGTTGAAAGAGAATGGGGAAAACAAAAGAATTTTCACAAATGTGTTTGGGTGAGAAAAAGGATTTTTTTCTTGAAATCAAGGGTACTAAATGAGATTTCCAAAACTGGTGTGGTTTTCAGACAATTTTGATCCAATTTTTAATTTCTATAAAATTCTAATTTTCCCTGTTGGCTTTAGTATTCATTTGGATATATCTGTACCCAAGTTTGCTTTTTATTTTTATATTTTTTTAATCATACCTATGTCTAGGTGTCGCGCCCCATCTTTCGAAAAAGGAAAATAAATGGTGAGATGTGAGGAAGTCGGAAAGAGGAAAATGAAGTATTAAATATGATTTTATTTATTGGAAAAGAAGCACGTAAATTTTCGTAAAAGTAATTTTTTCGAAAATGCTTTGTAAAAGATGATTCAATAAAAATGTGACAAAATGCTTTATTTTAAAAATAAAGAAAAAGGACCTAAAATGGGACTTTGAAAATGCAACGGTTTTTGGGCCCGAAAATAGAGTCTAAAAGAGTTTTGTAGTGAAAAAGGAGTCACCACTTAGTATTGAGTGTTGGTGTACCAAGTCACCCGAAAATATTTTATGAAAGGTAAGAAAATTAAGAATGATTTATTTAAAGAAATGATTTTTGGAAAAATATAGGAACAACAAGAAAAACCCTTTTAGACGACTCCAGGTCTTTGAAAACAAGAGAAAAAGGTTTGGGAGTCACAGTTGAAGAAAGGGAAGGCAAAGGCTCGCGCCTAAGGCACCCTTTCGACCTAGCCGAAACTAGTTGCGAGGTTTAGTCTAAATTTTCCTAATATAACCCTAAGATTTTATCGCATTTGGATGCAACTATATGAATGCAAATCTAGTCCTCAAAATGGGTACCGTTAAGGGACAAAATGTTTCATTGAGGTTTAGTCAGAATTACCGCAATTGCGAAACTCGAGTATAGACCCCGATGGAGTCACGAGTGTAGATGCAAAGTGAAATGCAAAAGAAAAGGAAAATAGTAATATAGATAGTAAGTGAACAAAGAAAGTGGAGATGTAACATGACGGGTGCGGGGGACTAATAGACTCGTGACTTACTGTTCCTACTCACGGAGGGGGGAACGACATGTACGCCATCGCTTTCCACGTGAGCAGATGACTATTTCTAGTCAAATCACACAAATGACCTAAAATTCTATGTGTAGTGGAATCTAAATGTTATGCACCAAATAGATATTAAAATAGGTAATAAATGATGAAGTATATATATAAAAATCATGGAAAATGGAAAAAAAGACCTAAAAAGGATAAAATGTGTGTGAAATGTCATGAAATGCACACGAGAAATGATTCTAATACTAAATGGCCTAAAAGTCTAACATTGGACTAATCTATTTTCTAAAAAATTCTCCGCTAGCATTGGACTAGCAAAGAAACCGAAATTAACCACAACTAGCATTGGACTAGTGTGGCGACGATACACATACATAATAATAAAGCAAGTAAATAAATAAAGCAAAAAACATGGATTAAAAGCAATAATCACATAAAAGCACATAATAGCACATAGGAGCACATAACACATAAGCATGATATTCTAGATGCAAAGTCCTAAAGAAAGCAAATAAAACACATAAGCACATAGCACACAAAAGCCCTAACTATTACACTGGAGAAGCTTAATTACAATCTAAAAAATAAAAATAAAAGGTAACCTATCTAGCCTATCTATTACATTTTCTATCTAAAATACATGGGCTTTTATTAAATAGATAAAATATAAACTATCTATTACATTAACTATCTAAATACAAAAAAATTTTGCGAAATGGAATATTACCTATCTATTACATTCCTTTGAATAAGTAGAATTAAACTCAAATAAACAACATGCCATAAATGAATAAATAATCACATATGAATAATAAAAAATAATAAACACAAAAAGGTGCATAAAAACATATAGAAAAACATATAGGAGCATGTAAAAGCACATAAAAAAACATTAGAAGGGTAATAGGGGTATCTCACATTCGAGGACTCGCTACAAATGCTATCAACATGAACAAACTTAATCAAGGTACCATTATTTAAATAAATAAACTATTAATTAAATTATTCTAGAGTAATCACTATAAACATGTCACAATAATTCGAAATAATTATAGCAATAATAAACAAAAATTAAAGAAAAGTAATGATCAAGTATTTAGGAAGAAAAATGAAAATTATTTAAGTAAACTAAATAAATAAACAAATAAATAAATAAAATAATAATAAAAAAACAAAATACGATAATACATAATTAAGTTTCCACACACACAAATAAGAATTACTAAAATAACTAAAAGAGAAATAAAGAAACTAATTGGAGCGTTAATTAGGCTAACAAAAAACTGAATTTTAGAACATTAATCATAAATTTAATAAAATAAAATAGAATGTGAAAAGCAATAATTACAAGCTTTGAGGACTTAACTAATTTTAATTTTTTCTTTTTTGGCAAAAATAAAATATTATAAGGTTTGGATTAAAATGGAAATTTAGGCAACATTCTAGAGTGAAAATGTAATTTACAACAAAACAAAAGGGTAAAATTATAATTTTAAACCCTAATTAAGGTAATGACATAGTTTACAACAAATTTAAAGGCTAAAATATAATTTTCAGCAAGTATAATGCCCAAAAATAAAATTTCCAGCAATACTTAAGGCCAAGAATATAATTTCAGCAAAGTCATTAAATAATACATAATTTACAGCAATGTATAGGGTCAAATTACAATTTTCAGCTATATAAAAGGGCTAAAATAAAAAATTCTAGCAGCTATAAGTATTAGAATATAAGTTCCAGCAACAAATAAAAGGCTAAAATACAATTTCCAACAGTTAATGGAGGTTTTAAAACAAATTCCAGCAACATAAAGGACTAAAATATAAATTCCAGCAATAATAGGGGGCCAAAAATAGAATTCCAGCAAGTATAGTGACTCAAATAAAATTCCAGCAAGGTTGGGGGGACAAAAATAAAATTCCAGCAAGCATTCTAGGGCAAAAATAGAATTTCCAGCCATGTTGGGGGGATAAAAATAAAATTCCAGCAAGTTAAAATATGAAAAGTACAATTTCCAACAAGTTTTAAAACCAAATTGCAATTTTAAGCAACATTCAAGGTTCAATTTATAAATTATAGCAACATTAACATCAATTTGTAATATCCAGCAATAAAAGGGGGGTAAAAACAAAATTCCAGAAATATTTAGGGGTAAAAATGTAATTTTAGAAAAGTATAGGGGTCACAATATAATTTTATAAAAATATAGGGGTCAAAATGGAAAATTGAAAATGTAGGGGCCAAAATTATAATTATCTAAAAGTTGGGGGACCTAAATGCAATTAATTGGGACCTAATTGCAAAGAGAATTAAATTATGGGGGTCAATCTATAAAAAATAGAAACTTAAATGCATAAATCAGAAATTCTCGGGGCCACAGTAACATTAATAAAAGTATAAAGACTATAAAATAAATACATATTATTAATTAAAAATAAATAAAAAAACTAACCTAATCAAAACGATATAGTTTTGAATGAAACTACGTCAAAACGACATAGTTTCACTAAAACTCTTTTTTTTTTTTTTCTTTTTACCCGGTTTTAGTTTTTCCTTTTTTTTTCTTTTTCTTTTTTTTTCTCTCTTCTAGACTTCTCTTTTATTTTTTCTTTCCTTTTTCTTTTTTCTCTTTTTCTTTTCCTTCTTCTTCTTTTCTTCCTTCCCCCTTTTCTTCTTCCCCCCCCCCCCTCGATTCTCTCTCTCGGATCCTCTCCGGTCCGGTTCCCTGCTTGCTCTCTCTCTCTCTCTCTCTCGCCGGCCGTCCGGTCTCACTCTCTCCTCTCTATTTCTATTTCTCTCTCTCGGCCTTCTCTATCTTTTCTTCCCCTAAATTCCCCAAACCGAATTTCATTATTCTTCAAGGTATCAATTCAAGTATGAAACTCATCACATTCTAATCCTCTTAAATCCCGAACCAATCCCTTACAAATTTACGTAATCAATCTCAATTTCAGAGAATTAGAAGCTAAAATAAAATGGGAAAAGTGTTGAAGTTTTACCTGGTTTTGGGGAGGGGAAGTGAAGGCAATAGTGATGGAAATTCTGGTGGTGGCACCGGCGGCGTGAGGGAGACGGGAGACAATGGTGGTGCTCCGGTTGGGCTGCTAATGATTGGTGTTGTTGTTGTTGTTGTTTTTTTTTTTCCCGGTTTCTTGCAGGTAGTGTGCGTGTGTGGACTGATGTGTGTTTTTGTGCGTGCGTGTGTGTTTTGCTGGTATGTGCAGGTGTGTGTTTGTGGTTTGAATGTGCAGGTGTGTAGTGTGTGTATGGGTGCAAATGAGTGTGTGTCGTGTGAAATCTGTGTGTGATGTATACGTTTGTGCAGGTGAACCGGAAATGTGATTCTGGACGTTTGTGTGTGTATGTGAGTGTTTGTGTGTGCAAGGGTGTGTAATGGTGTGAATGTGCAGGTGTGTAGTGTGTGTAATGTGGTGCTGATGTTTTTGTGGAGAGGAAGGGGAGGCTGAGAGGGAAGAGTGAGTGTAGTGAGTGTCTGTGTGTTGTGAGTGCAGTGTTGTTTCTGGTGAGTTTTTAGTGTCAATGTGTGTGCAAAAATGAGTGTGTGAGCCGTGAGAGTGGAAGGAAGTGTGATGTGTAGTGAGCTTTTTTGTGTTTTTGTGATGGTTGCAGGTGTGTGTATGTTTGTGTTTGTTTGGCCGAGGGAGAGAGGAATGGGAAGGAGAGGGAGACTGCAGTTTTGTGCGTGTCTGTGAGTTGTGTCTGTGTGCAAGAGAAGTCAGGTGTAGGGCATGGCAAGGTGAGGGTGTGATGTGATTAGGCATAGAGTTTGGTGGGTTAAGTAGGATTGGAAGTGTAGGAAGTGTGGCTGAAGCTGTTCTGATGGTAGTAGCCATGCTGCTACAGTAGCAGCATGCTGCAAAACGCAGCTTGCTCTCATTTTTTTTTTTAAAAGAAAAATAAAGGAAAACCAATAGAATAAAATAAAATACTTGGAATTCCTAAAATTAATAAGAAAAAATACTAAAATTTAGAGTTATAGGAATGACTAAATAACATTTACTGTAAAGTTCAAAAAATTAATATAACATTGTAAAATATGCTATACATAAATAAAAAATTAAAATAAATATCAAACGATTTCTAAAAATTATGAAATTTATACAAAAAATTTATGAATATAAAATGTGCATATAAGAATTTTTACTTGAAATTTTTCATAAAAAATAAAAATAAAAATAAAATAAAAATACATTGGGAAATGTGCCATTAATAAACAAAAAGACAAAAAATAAATAAACACTAAATGACCTCTAAAAATCATGTAATTTTTACAAAAAATTTATAAATATACAAAATACACATATAAAATTTTTACTTGAAAATTCTCGTAAAAAAGGGTGCATTGAAAAACGTGCCATTAAGTTTAAAATACCAAAATTTTAAATAAATAATAAATGACTCCCAAAAATCATTAAAATTATAAATAATGATAAAAAATAGTAAAATTATATATTTAGGAAATAAAATAAAATAAAATAATATTTACGTGGTGAAATTACCATTTTGCCCTTGATGTGACAAATTAGACGTTATATACACAAAAATTATAATTGACCCCTTAAAAATAAAAAATACCCCCCTAAATAAAGTAATACACATATTTTTATAAAAGGTGTGTCAAAATTTGGAGTCTACACTAGGCTAGTCTCAATTTTGTAATTATATCAAAGCTTAGGTTAGACATCCAATGAAATTATTTTTTCAATCATTTAATATTATTTTTTCTTGGATTTCCTTATGTCTTTTTCTTTTGAACCTAAATTATGTATTTTGGCTATCTGGTGCCTTCGAACCATACTTGTGAAGTACGTGATGTATGTAAGTGTATATTTATTTCTTGAAATGAATATAGTTTTTCATAAGAAATCATTTGCATACCAAAACAAGATTCTGCTGCACTAATTATAAAACTAGTATAACTCTGCTATGGCTATTTAGGTTGATGAATTTGGATTTAAGAATTGATTTCAAATGAATAAATTTGAAAAAGAAGTATTTTGAATGAATAGGTTTGGAGTGTATCAAATAAATATGCTAATTTTTTAAATTCTTTAAATCATATCTATGTTGACATCGATATAGTTACAAAATTGAGGCTATCCTCAATTTTGTACTTATATTAATATTTATGTTACACATCCGCTAAATTATTATTTTTTCAATCATTTAATACTATTTTGTCTTGAATTCTTTCAAGTCGGTTTTTTGAAATTAAAATTTTTTGTTCATGGCTATGTGGTATATTCAAACCATATTCGATACGTACGTCTCACGTGTACGTGTAATTTTACTTCTTGAAATGAATATCGTTTTTTATATGAAATCAATCCCGTAACAGAACAAGATTCTGCTGTACTAATTCTAAACTAGCATAACTCCATTATGGTTTGTCTGAATTAATAAATTTGGACTGAAGAATCGATTTCGAATCAACAAATTTGGAAAAAGAAGTATTTTGAATGAATAGATCTGAAAACAGAAAAATTTGAATTGACATCTAATATGTGTGAATTTGAGTATGCTAATTTTTAAGATTTCAAATTCATTCTAAATTTGTTGGTGGATTTCAAATTCAACAATCAAGAATATTTGATTGCCTATTTGAAATTCAAATCCATCAATCCAAACTAACGAATTAACTTTTTCGTCATACATTCTCAAAATATATTGTTGTCGATGTAGTTCCTCGGCCAGTCAGTGCATATCTGTGCTTCTCAAATCAAAATAATATATAGAGATTTTGCAATTACATATGTTAAGAACAACTTCTCCTCCCTTTGAATGAGAAAGAGGATATCTCTTCAATATAGGAGCTAAAAAGCTGGTAATTTGCATCCCTTTGCTTATTTCTTTTCCCACCAATATATTTCTTGTCTTTACATTATCATCTAATTTCTTGATCTTATTCTTCTATATTTAAGTTGTCCATTAGCAATAAGGGAAAATCATTTGAAATATATGCAGCACAGTTGAACATCCCAATAGAGGATACTAAGCATAACAAGAGTAAAGAATTTGAAGAGACATATCGGAAAAGCACCTTGTTAGACAGAAAGAGAAACATTAGAAAAAAATCTGGTCAAGTAAAAAGAATAACAATACCCCTGAAAGAGCTAAGAGGAGATTATGAGAACAAAATAGATCTAGGGAAGAGAAAATTCACCGTGTGGAATGAACCAAATAGTCAAATAAATACAAAATGGATGTGAAATGAAAACAAGGAACCTAAGGAAAGAGAACCAGGAAGAGGTGACCCATTCAAAGGGACCTAGTTGTCCAACGTAGTGCCTAATAAGGAACTTATGAGGATTTAGGGTTTCATACTCTGTATTTTCTTCCTTTTCCATTCTATTAATCAAAGGTTACCTTTTACTCCGGTGTAATTAAGGATTTATTGTACTCCTTCAGTTCCATTTTGATAGGCTTACAGTTTTTTTTCACACAGTTTAAGCAAAATTAGTTAACATTATTGAAAGAATAAATTAATCTATGATGTTCCTAAAATACTCTTATATCCATCATTAAACATTTACATTAAATACAAAATAGAAAATTGCGCCATAAATTAAATTAATTCCATTAGATATGTGAATGCACGGTTTGCTATGTACTTCTCACTTATAACAAAATAATTATATAGGGGCATTTTAGAGAAGTTGAAAACTAATTACATTATTCAAATGGAAAGTGGACTATAATTTGGGATGGATGAAAAAGAAAAACAAACCTATCAAAATGGGATGGAGGGAGTAGTAAATTGGAGATGCGGCCTTGCAAAACAAATAATCATCACTAGCTTTAATCATGCTAATGATCATTAGGCAGTATGCAGTCTCTAAATTGTTTATCACTAGCCATAATAATACCAACAATCATTAGATGGTGCAAATTTCTTAGAAATTCTCGAATTTTACACCAATAAATGCAGTCTCTAAATGATTTAATTTTGGTCAAATTGATCCCTAATATTTCAATTGAAACAAATTTAGTTTCTGAGATATTCAGTTTAAGTGAAATTGTTCTCCAAAACAATATAAAATTTTAAAAATATTCATAAAAAAGAATTAAAATAACACATAGAAATTCATAGAATTCTTAAAAAAGAAAAATCACTGAAAACTGAAGAAAAATCACAAAAATTACAAATAGTCCTAAAAAAAATGTAAAATAATTAATTTTGATTAAATAAAGAAAATCCATCGACTTTGCCAACTTACTAAGAAATAAATCATATGCTCCATTTATAAAGTTTTTATGCCCTATATAAACATTTATTGAATAACATATATAATTTTGTCAATAATTGTTTTAAATTTTGTTGTAAATTTTTTTGCTTTATTTGTAAGGTGTTAATGTATCACTTGATATTCTCAAATTTGATAACTAACAAAACTAAATAAAACACAAAAAATAGTTATTCTATATTTTCATGAACTTTTATCATTTATGTGACTTTTTGTTGTGTATTTTACTTTTTTTTTTCAATTTGCACACACTTTTCTATTATTTTATGGTATTAATTTTTGTAACCAACATGGGAAGAAAATTCAATAGAAATTAGATAATTTAGGGACTAAATTTATTTTGGCCAAAACATTAGCAAATAATTTAGTGAAAATTGAATAATTTGGAGACATATTTGTTTGGACTTCAAATTTGAAACTAATTTGGGCCAAACTTCACGAACGAAGATGGTAATTTTCCTTTAAAATTTATTCTAGCTTTGGTATTGTGTTCTTTCTTGAAATTGTTTTTATTTCCGATAAAAGGTCTAGGTGGTGTAGTACCCGTCACAGGTAAAACTACGTGGAGTAGTAGTCAAGCTGTAAGGTAGAATTATCCCCCATTCGGCAAACTAATCGAGTGATTACGGCCATATTCTCAATAGATTTTTTAACAAGCTTTTAGATTATAAATTAATAATAATATATATCAATAGTATTATTAATTAAATCCCAAATTAGATTTTAGATTTTTTGTACAACTAAATAATTTCAAATTAGTTGTACAAAAAATTTAAAATCTAATTTGAGATTTAATTAATAGTACTATTAATACAGATTATTATTAATTTATGATCTAAAAGCTAGTTAAAAAATTTATTGAGAACATGACCTACGTCTTTAGAAATCAACGAGTCAAGAATTATATTTTTCCTGGAAGCCGCTTCTGTCCGCCTCTTCTTCCACATAGTCAAGGCAAGTGACTTTCAAGAACCACAACAAAAAAACAATCACCAACCAAAATACCAAAAACCCACAAATAAAAATAAAAAAAAGGAAACATCGGAGGACATGCACTGCTAATCAATTTGATTTCCTGGAAGCCGCTTCTGTCTGCTTCCTCTCATAGTCAAGGCACGTGAGTCTTTTCCCTAGAGTCTAACCCCATACGCACGCTGATTTTCCCACAAGAAAAAAAAAAAAAAAAAAGAGGATTACTGATAGTCTAACCCCAAATCCAAGTTGAGTTTCCCCCAAAAAATTAATAAATAAAAGGTGGAAACATTAAAGGACATGAGAACTAGTAACAGAGGAACAAATGAAATGAGTTACTAGAAAAGAAAATACATGAATGGAACATGAAATTCAAACTAGAAAATTGTCGAGAAAGAAGCTGTGAATTTTTTTCCTTTTTTCCTTTTGCTGTTGATTTCTGCCGGCCCGCATTCCCTGGACCCAATGACCAAAATCACTAGGCATCGGCCGGCTTCAAGATGACTTAACTGTCGCTTTAAATTTGATTTTTTTTTAAAAGACTTTTCAATTATTAGTCATTTTGTTGTGGAATAGGTTGTTATGATGTGGTTATTGTTTCAGGTAATATTGACATAAAAAATATACATAATGCACTGTACCCCCTCAAACTTACCCTTAGGTTTGCTTTACACACTTCAATAAAATTTATAGACGCTTTAACCCCCCCCCCCCCCCTCCCCCCCAACCCGGGGCCAAAAAAAATGATTTTATAAATATTTATAAATATATAAAGATCACATGTATTATTTTAGACACCTATATCCTTAATTTAACTTGAAAACATAATTGATATCGTTTTTTATTTCTAATGAATTCACATAATATTTTAAAATTTATAATTCATGAATATATGAATATTTTTAGAATTGTGACATTACAAATGTTTCTTTGTGTTTTATTACATAAAAAAAGTGAGAATTTAAGACCCCTTTCTATTTGTTATAATTTTCAATAGCAAAAAATATAAATACAAAGTAAAAGCCAAAAAATATAGATATAAGAGTAAACAAATATTACTATTTATATAAATATAATATAGCAAGAAAAACAAAATTATAAGTCTTAAAATTATAAAACATGTAACATATATGTACATACATATACATATACATATACATATATATACATACATATGCATACGTACATACACACAAACACACACATATAATTATTTAGATAATTAGTTCCACTTTCTATTTATATTTTGCACAAGTATGACATTTTTAATTTATGTAATTTTGATGAATTATTTACTTATTGAGACTTTTGTTCTCATAAGTTATATTTTTAATTGAAATTTAATGTATAATTTTTCACAAATTGTTTTAGTAAAATGCAAAAATTTGAGATTAAGTAATAGTACGGCATTCGTTAAATACTAATATAGTGGTATGATGGCGGCTGAAAGGAGGACGATGGGGAAGGGATTGGACTGGGAAAAATAGGTTTTCTTTCGCTTTCGTTTTTTTCCCCCTGTATGTTGGGAAAAATCCTTAATAAAATAAGTTTGCGTATGGAATCCATGCAGAAAATTTCAGGGCCAGGGGCTCGCAATTAGCGAGCGTTGGCTGGAATAAGTTAGAGGTGTACGTAATTAGTTAGTTAGAATTCGTTCTTCATCAGTGAAAAAATATAACCAGCCAAAGAAAAAATGTAACTACTTCCACTGCAAAATAACATTGTATTTTGCCTTAAAGTTTGGCCACATTAACCTAAAATCAATCGTCAATTTTGACCAATTAAATCACGGGTGTCAACTTATCCCAAAGAGAATTGCAACCCGCTCCTCCAAAATTTCATGTACGACGTGATACGGTGTGAACAAAATTCTGGTGATTTCCGCAGTCAACCTTGAAATCTAGCACGCGGAGAATCTTTATTCCGTTGTCAGCCTTAATATTCACATTTTCTTGGTTATGCCTGCCTTAATCATTTAGTATATCTACCAGCTGTTACCGGTCATTGGCCACAACAATTCTGTAATCTCAAATCTAAAATTAAATTACAGTCATGAGGATAACTTCCTACAGTTACTTTTTTGGACTTTTTTGGCTACTAAGTTCTGAACTAGCTTGCTTAGTTATGGCTGCCACCAAATTACTATAGATCGATCGGCCCTTCTTGCCTTGAGGGCTCACCCAATTCTGAGCCTCACCAAATTTTAACAAAAAACACAAAAAACTGGTCTGTAACCTCATCTGTTTGTGA
The DNA here is from genome assembly GCA_024721245.1 of Mitragyna speciosa. NCBI lineage: Eukaryota > Viridiplantae > Streptophyta > Magnoliopsida > Gentianales > Rubiaceae > Mitragyna > Mitragyna speciosa. The sequence continues at coordinate 23,860,652 of CM045552.1, read as the reverse complement.
TTGGATAGGAATCACTTGTGGCTCTACCCACAACAGAGTAACAGCTTTGGATTTATCTAACATGAGTCTTACGGGCACTATCCCTCCTCAGTTGGAGAACCTATCCTTTCTTTTCTCCCTCAACATGAGTAGAAACTATTTCCGTGGACAACTACCCCATGACTTAGCTCAGTTGCACCAACTAAGAGTGCTTGATCTTGCTGTCAATAGCATGGTTCGCCATATCAATCGAGTCTGCGACGTATCGCCCGAGTCATAACTAGAACAAAACTTGCCGTTACAATACCGTTACTAGCATCGCTCTTAGAACTAAATCGGATGCATATCACTGAGAAATCGATGATATCGGCTGATATGAACGATATGACACCGTATCTGTGAAAATCAGCTGAGATCTCGGCGATATGTACCGTTAAGAATTCTAAAAAACTTAAGAATATAAACACGATTCTTGCTAGCCTCCTCCTTTAATAACAAAACAGTAAAAGGAAAATAAAAAATTGAAAAATAATAATAAAAATGCTGGAATAATCAATCAAAAATTAATCTTTTCATCCTACCATACAAAGTAATGGGAGTGCAAATTGGAGTTAAGTATTAAGCATATATCATAACTTTAAAAGAGAAAATCCATTTTCTACCAAAAAATCCAACCCCATTATCTCTCTCTTTCTTTCTTACCCGCTATATTTTAAATCAAAAGATAAATAATTATTATCACACTACATAGATTTTTTTTTTCAATTTTGCAACCTTTTGCAGATCTATCATCCCAATTCAATCAAGAGTTCTCATTGATCACTTTATGATGAAAATGCTTATTGAAAATATGGTGTAAAATGCTTACTTATTATGTCTTTATATTTTATAATATTATTTAATAGATATATGTTTTTTTGATGTATTGAACTAAATACTATTATTTTCTTTGTCTAATTCTTATTATAGCATATAAGATATGATGGTTTTACTCTTATATTTAAATTTTGATGTCATATAAAATTGATGCTAAAATCATTTACTGCTAATACTATACTTCTATAGTTATAGCAGCATTACTTTATTTAAATAATTAGTGGTTATATATGACAATATAGGTATTTAGTACATTTAATTTGATAATTATATTTTTTATGGTATTTTTTATTTTTAGTAATTTTTTTAGATTTTTTGAAAAATTTTATATGTCATAATGTGCGTATCACCCAATATTTGACCGATATACCGCGATGGATGTGCAACAACGGTGACCGCCACCCACGACGGCGAACCATGGTCAACAGTATCAGTGGACAGCTTCCAACCTGGCTGGGTGACTTCCTTGAACTTCATTATTTGTCTCTTCGAAATAATACATTTACAGGTTTTATCCCACCTTCTATCTCTAACTTGACGAATTTGAAGATGTTATGGTTGTCATACAATTTTCTGGAAGGAACAGTTCCGGTAGATATTGGGAGTTCATAATTTGAAGGATTTAGTTATTGAAAATAATCAGCTTTCAGGTTCTCTGCCGCCTGGGATCTTCAATATTTCCTCTTTGGAAATTATTGCTCTTACAACTAATAGTTTATCAGGCAGTCTGCCGGTTAATATCTGTCACCGTCTTCAGAGGCTGACAGTGCTTTGCTTATCAGAAAACAAATTAAGTGGTCCCATACCGTCGACATTGTCTCAGTGTGCGCCGCTTGGATCACTATCTTTCTCTTACAACTTTACTGGAAACATACCCAATGAAATTGGGAATTTGAAGGTGCTTGAGGAACTATATTTGGGGAATAACAGTATAAAGAGGTAAGTTGCACTCTTGCCTTACGGCAGAATTCAAAAGTAGATGATGACTTCTTCTTGGTTCAGATATAGATGTTAACTTGTTAAAAGAATAGATTTATACTAATCGAAGCAGTGACATATAAAAGGATAATGGAGATAAAATTGATGTAATTGATATAAAATTGGTTGAACTTGTACATGCAGCCATGTACAAGTTTCTTCTTAAAAAATTTTCTAGAGAAGATTATTTAACTAACTTTTTTGTTTCATAAATATACGTATAATTGTCACGCTCTAGGCCCGTAGGTCCAATGCATAATCAAAGTTCTAGTAGCCAAGTCTAACTTCTTTTAAGCTCCAGCTCGTTAGCCCAATATGGATATCCCAAGTTGGGCATGAGTGCTTAGATTCAACATATATATTGGTTCATGTTA